>OX638368.1:105880762-106466017 GCA_951812925.1 Calliopum simillimum
TTACTAGTTTATTTTTGACTTGGCTATAAATGCACTTTCCGATCCAAATGTAATTTAGTCGTTTGATCGGGGGTTTAGATACCTTTGCTTTAAAGGGTGATAACTCGAAAAGTAGCGGTCCAATAAAAAAAATCGAAAGTATAATTTAATAACGAAGATCATGGCTATCAAATGATAATAAAAAATGGAGTCACACCTTTTCCTTTTATGGCCGCAAACCTGAAAATAGGGTTTTCTAGAATTTCAAGCAAAGATATCTCAAAAAAAGTTCGTAAGAGCTCATTTCGTAGCGTTAATTGTTATTAAACTGTCATTCTATTTATTCAATAGGAGAAAAACTTGTTCCGAACTTATTTCTAGCACTTTTAAAAATTGTGAATAAGAGTCTAAAGTTCTTTTTTTTTTTTTTTTGTATGCCTGTGTAATCTGATGCGCAAAAAATAAAAACTAAAAGATCCTAACTTTGAAAAGCGCCAGACCTTACAAGCTCGGGTCCATCTAACTGATAGTATTGAATTCAAATTTTAAGTAAGTAAGTATCGATAAGCATCAATTGTGACAAATCGAGTGACCTATAAAAGCGCGGATCCTGTGGCAATTCGTTACCCATGGTACGGCCATGTATGTACAAAGAAGGAAGAAAAAGCATTGACTGTCGTGTTGCAACATTCAACAAGTTGCTTGTACATAATTGAAACTTGCATTGTCCGCTCGATATGGATCGCATGCAATTTTTTTTTCTGATTTATTTTGGTAATTGTTTTGAATTGTTGACTATTTGACGAAGGATATACATTCCGAGGAATAATTCATATTGGTATTTTTATTTGTTTAATTAAGTACTTTATGAATAATAAAAGCTGGTTCAGTTTTCTCTTCATGTATTACACCTTTAAGATTAGAAGTATTTTGCCTGGTTTTCTTAGTACTATTTCTTGTCTTCAAAATAAGCTACCCAGGGTTCATCTAAAATTTGTCTTTTAAAAGTTATGAGCAAACAAGTAAGTGTGTTGTAACTTAGTAGGGAAAATTTGTAGATGATGTAGATTTTAAGGATAAGGAATAATATTGGAGTGATTCAGTATGTATAAAAAAGCAGTAAGATTTCTTGCATTCTTAAGGTAGCCTTCAAAAACCGTCTTATACAAAAAAATATTGCTGCTTTGAACTATCGTGAAAGAAATTTTCATATTCTTTAATTTTTCAATTAATTTTATTTAAGAATATCTCAAAATTCTGACATGATAGAGCAAATCCATTTCCGTAAAACGGAAAATTCAGTTTAAAAAAAAGCGACGGATAAATTTTTTATTTTTTTTTATTATGACTAGTGAAGTAGGTACTCCGAACAAAAATATATAAAAAATTTAAATGATGCTACATGAGGGTTGAAACGACATACGTGTGATGATTTCACTTTGTAGTTAATAATAGCGAGGTACTACTGTATTCTGTCTGACCAATAGTAAAAGCGAAACTTACTCTCCCAACAACAGAGCAACAATAAATGCAATACATTAATGTGCGAGACACGTCAGCGCCAGATTTCTTGAAGGCATCTACTGTAATTCGAAGGATTTCAAGCGCATTAAGTTGAGAAGTTTTAGGTAGTCATAGTCTTTTCAGCATAAAACTTTATTTCTGTTCGCAATTTTACTTGATGGTTGTGTTTTTGTTGGTTGCTTGGAAGTTGAGGCAAGCGCTATTTGTTTTCGCTCGATGTTGAAAATTCTAACTGAATAGCAAAATAATAAAATTTTCCAAAAGTTGAATAAAAACTTCATGAAAACAAAATTTCCGTTTATAATTTTATGGTGAATTTTTTTTTATTGTTTACTTTTCATACTGACCATAATAACTTTTGCGTATCCAACAAATTTTTCAAAAACTTTTGGTATATTTTCAAATCCTTTGGTATCCATGACTATTGCATAGTTTAAAACGTTTTGCTAGTTTTATGGAAGGTTACTGTCAGTCTATATTACGAGTGAAAGAAGGCGCAAAAATCAGCGTTGAAATCAGTTGATCATGTCCCACACAGCAGAAATTTCTCTGATTCAAACTTTTAGTTTTTACTCGGGCATCGACAATCATTTAGAGCATTTGTGTAAAATTTGATTGTATTACCTTAATCATCTCCTTTAGTATGTATAGCGATTTAAAATTGTTTTATTTGGTGTGTTAAATCAAACTGAGTAAAATGGTTTTCTTGTTAAAAGCGTATCAGGAGAATAAAGCTGCTTAAGAATTTCAGAATAAGCTCTCTTCAAAGTTTATTAATTTTTAAAACAAAAGGTTATTATTCAAACACTATTTCTAAAAAGTATACAAGTATTCATTGGTTAATGTTCAGATTATAATTATGATCTTAGTAGATATATATTTCGAGAAGGCCCAATCTCGGAGAGACTAGTTTTTTCTACTACTTAGAAATCGGATATTCTCATACATTATATTTTCAAAGTTTGAAGTCACAAAATGCAAAAACAATGTAATTTAATGGTTAATTATTCAAAATAAAAAACCGTTTTCTGTTAAGTGGTAACATGGTTAGCCTACATAACTTCTACGTGTTTCAGCTTTTTCTTTTTTGTTAGAATTTCCATTAGGCGAAACTATGTACCTTTAGTCGTAATTAATTCACTTATCCGATGTATTACAAAGAAAAGCTTAAGTGGATGGTTTAAACACTCCAGTGGTCAAAATTGATGTTTAAAAGTTCCAGTTCAGACACCAAATTTAAGGATGCAAGCTCAGCATTCTTGAGCTAAGTAGCTACACTGAAATAGTAATTATACCCGTTTTCATTTTAAGGCCGTGACTTATCACATACTTCTTATGATGAGTGTGTGTGTTTCTTCCGAGCCATTGAGAATCAAAAAACAATTTTCTTAGCTGAAAATATATGAATATATACACGGAGAAAAATACGTATAATAATTTTTACTATATTGGCTAGTCGAAAAATTAAAGTAATCAACACTAAATTCCAAATATAAATTACCTTACGTATGAACTATTTGATGGGCCCGTAAAGTCACATTTACAAATAAAATGTAGTTAAATAATAAAGGGATATTTACTACAAATTTCCTACATTTGACTATAGCCATGTTCACGATCCGGTGCAAAAGGTCTTGCATCATAGCATTTGTAAATAGGTGTTGAAAAATTTTGCTATACAACAAAATATATAGGATTGAATTTACATTTGCATTTACATTTTCTATACTAAAAACCTATAGCATAAAAATATCATGTCATTTTTCAAATAAAAATTTTTTGTTTATTCTCTCGTTCTCTTTGCTCATACGATTTTCTCAGAGAAATAAATTTTTTCGTATCTTGCAATGCTTATACTTTTAATATTGCTCACAATCAAGTGGAAATTATTGCAATTTTGCTACTTTGCAAGTCTAAGTGCTTCGGATTGTGAACACGGCTTATACTTATGTAAGGTAATTTGCACTTTCAGAAAAGAAATGTGTGGTCATTTTGAATTTATGATTTTAGTCAAAATAACTTCAATTTTTTTCACGCACAAAAATGAGTATCATAATTGTCACCTTACGCGAGTAAGGTAAGTACCACAAAAATATAGAGTCATTTTGACTTTTATAATTTTAGTAACAATTTA
Source organism: Calliopum simillimum (assembly GCA_951812925.1). Taxonomy (NCBI): domain Eukaryota; kingdom Metazoa; phylum Arthropoda; class Insecta; order Diptera; family Lauxaniidae; genus Calliopum; species Calliopum simillimum. The sequence goes on from OX638368.1 coordinate 105,884,400, forward strand.
TATTTTTGGACAGACATTTTCTTGATATACAAATTTTTTTGCTTCTACATCTTATGTGGAAGCAGCCCAGAGGATGTGTATCTGACAACCATTCGGAAGGGCCAGGGTTCGAATCCCGGCGCCGGTCAGTTTATTTTTTTTTTTTTTTTTTTTTTTGTTTGAACTATACAGTAAGGTAAATATCACGCCAATTTTTTCATTAAAATTACTAGACTGTGAGGTCATTCGAACAATCTGAATTGGCTAAAACAGTTAGGTGAAACTTACTTCGGTGTAAAGTTGTCAATATTCTGATTTGAAAATCTGGTAAAATTTATGAGAAATAAACTAGCAGGTACTATTTTTTTTCTCCGTGTAGAATATAGGATCTGACAAAAAAAAATGACCGACCTAGAATGGTGTAGAATAACAGACTTGCCGTAGAGGCACTATGCATAAGAAATTCGTCCCTGTTGATTGCTGACTGAACACTTAACTTCATTTTAAAGAAATGAATGACAAAATGAAAAAAAAAATTAATACAAGAAAGAATTGTTATAAATTTATAATTCATAATAATTCAGCAAAAAAAAAAAAAAATCTCTACATATTGGCAATCAAAGTTGAAATCACATAAAAAAATTACTTTCGCACTGGAAAAACACCCAGAGTTTTTTCGGCAAAGTCAACAATCGCACCACCGCCACATTTTGCGAGTAATAGATTACGCAGGACCACAAAAAACAAAAAGTACCATGCGCGAAAGATCAGACCACTTGAACTTTATGTTTTCGGGGTCGCTGAATCCGAATATGGTGCCAGAATAGCGAAGTTGGTTCGCATTTTTTTCAGAAATCAACAATAATGCTGAAAATTAGAGATTTTTCCTGGTTTCTGAAAAAACGCGAACCAACTTAGCTAATCTGACACCATATTCGGATTCAGCGACCCCGAAAACATAAAGTTCAAGTGGTCTGATCTTTCGCGCAGGGTACTTTTTTTTTTTGGACATGCTAACGTTTATAGTTTTCTAAATAAAGCCATGAATGTGCTCCTTGTACGAATCTACCCACCTTGTTTTATAAAACATTTTTAATATTTGTAGTGCCATTAACACGTTAAATAAGTTTTTCAACAGAATTTAAAAAATTGTGATATTTTCTCTTTGTAGTACAGCTTCCAACTTTTCTCAATTCTGGTGGATTAATTAAAATTTCATGCGGAATACTTTTTATATTTATTGTAAGTTTAATTTCTCCCATTAACAGCTATGTAATTATTAAATACTCAGTACTTGTACACGAACCATTTGAGCAACATTTCATTAAGTCACTACGTTAAATGTATTAAAATACCAGCATAATGCGCTCATTCGCGGAAATTTTCGTCCAACTTTTATGTGATATTTTTCCATGAAGAAAATGCAGCACGCAGCAAAAAACATTCACAGCATTATTAAATTTTCGTGTTGTTTGTTGTTGCACGTGTTAACGTAATGATTTCGAATCCATAAGCATCCTTTTGACAGCATGACCTCTTGTTGGAATAATTTTATCAATGTTGTGACTACATTTCCACAAATTTAAGAACATCGACTGATAATGGGAAGTATTGTCAAAGTTTTGTTTTTTCCCAATGATGAGATAGGATATCTTTACTTGCGTGCTTCGGGTGCTACAAGGTGCAGACGAAGTTTTAAAAGATTTTGTTACGATGTCATTGCAAGCACATTATTTACAAATACTCTCACTAAATGAACTGTATTTTAGATGCATTTGTGAGTCAGCATCTTATGGCATAACTACTAAAAAAAAAAAAAAAAATGAACACATTAATGGTGCTTACCATTGAAATAATGTGAGGATACTATTAATATTAAGGATTTTTTCACCCATTACAAAGTCGCCTTTCCACAATTTTTTTTCCGCTACCTTTTCGGCTCTTTGCGTTCGTGGGCGGCAAATCCTTTCATAAGTAGTTACGTACTGATACTAATCCAAATTCACTAGAATTTTTCGATTTAAAACATGTACCCTCATTCTGTTTTTAACATTAACTTTAATACTCATAACTCTCTTCGGATTAGTCCTGCCGGGAGGGAGGATTCCCACCGGAAGGCAGGATTTCAGTAGTAACTACATTTTCATTAATAAAGTTTTAAGTAGTATTTTGCAAGCTTATGAAATAAAAATTACTCTCAACTGTAAAAAAATAAAACTTATCATATCTTATTATACGCTTCAACACAAAACTTGGCATGGTATCGAATTTTTTTGATCAAACCTTTTTCTTTAGTTCAATTTTACTAGACTATATTCATGTAGGTTAGACCGGGTCAACCCACTCAAAAGTTAGAGGAACTAAAAATTGATTATACTGAAGGCCCATTTTGACTAAAAAAAAACAAGTTTTTTGGTCATAACTTTTTTTTCATTACAAAATACAATAGATACCCAAAGGTGCTTTAGAAATAAAGACTAAATTTTTACAATAATTTTGGCGTTTAAAAATTATAAACTTTTTTGTGGATATAGATAATGGAGGTTATCGTGAATCAAGATTCCCGGGGAATTTTCTTAAACTGCAATAGAGAATGCACGGCAGTCTGAGAAAATTCCCCGGGAATATTTATTCACGATAACCCCCAATATTCGCATCACAATATCGCGGTCAAAAAAACGATTTTTTACACAAAAGCAATGCATCTACGAAAAAGTGAATACGGCAAAAAATGCTTAGAATTGTTCAAAGAATACGTATCAATTTTTTTATAACTTTTTAATTTTTTTTATTTTATGTATCAAATTGAGTTTTCAGCAGTTAAGCTCACGTTTGTCAGCAAATTGCTAGGTTTACTTAAGACCAAGCCATCTACGAAGAAATTGCATACGACGTTAAATGCTTAGAATCCTTCAAAGAATTGATGTGAATTTTTTCAGAATTTTTAGAATTTTTTGAAAAATTATAAAATATCTCAAAAAATTCTGAAAAAATACGCACGTATTTTTTGGACAATTCTAAGCATTTTTTGCCGTATACACTTTTTTCGTAGATGCCTTTCTTCTGAGTAAAAAATCGTTTTTCCGACATCGTTATTGAAAAACGTATAAATATCGACTTTTCGAACCGAATATTATCTATACACCCAAAAAAAAAAAAAAAATAAATAAATTTTAAACGCTAAAATTTTTTTAAGAACATAATCTTTATTTCTAAAGTACTCGTGGGTATCCATTTTCTAATGAAAAAAAAGTTATGACCAAAAAACATGTTTTTTTTAACCAAAAATAATACAGATATCGTTTTTCAGAGTCTCTCTAACTTTTGAATCGGTTTCGGGATGAATCTAAATTTCGAACCAGTCTAATGTAGTTGCTTGCAAAAAGGTTAAGGCCGGAAAAAATTGTGCTTAAAAGATATCAGAATATGAAGATTTTTGATAAAAATATAATATTTTATCTTAAATTACTAACCCATATCGACCCGGTACCCGATCTCGTTGAAATTTTTTGTGAATTTTAGTACACAGGCTAATTTGGGCCTAATCAAGAAAAAACCTTTGGAATTTTTCGGATATCTTAAACGTTTTTCGAGTTACGGTTGGGGTAGTTTTCTACTCGTACTCCTTGGGCTAATACGTATACTCAATTCGGAACAAAACTGGTTTTTGTTAGGTTTTTGCAAGTTTACTATTGTTTCATATTCTATGCATCCCATTTAGTTTCATTGGAATCCACTCATGTCTCAGTGGTCCATTTCCACGTGACCAAGAGTCCATATTGGGCTATCCGAAAAGTATATACACAAGGGGTAGAAAACTACCCCAGCAATTTTGACATTGGATATCTCAGACATGGCAATACCGGTTTGAATTAGTTGTTCACATAATGAAACTACCATCCTTCGGCACATGAAATGAGTGCTGATGTACTTCTTATTCTTAACCTCAGCACAAATAACTCTACATAAATTTTTTTTCGAATTTCAAAAAGATTTTTTAGAGCCATACCCTTTAATGCATAAGAAAAAAACTGCATCATTAGTTTTTAGGTCCTGACCACAGGATTCTGAGATTGTTCTGTTGCCATATGGAAGTGTTCTAGGTTAACTTACATAGCCAAAACCATCGCATTTTCCACAAGCAGTTCTTACGGTAGATTTGCACCCATCTACTGCACCCTGTAGTTTTTAATTTGAAAAACAAAATGATCCATCCGATCATAACAACCCAGCAGCGAAACAGACAGTGTCACCGACTACTGAATCAACTCCAAGGTAATGCAAATGCATTACATTATGGGTGAAATGGTCCCAATTGTAATCCATCACATATTTTTGTTTAAAATTCTATAACTGACTGACAATTATAATTATGTTATATACAGCGTCACGTTTTAAATTTCTAAGTTTATAAAAGTGAAGCCACTTGCATTACCTTTTGCTAAAAGGTAATCAAGGAAACACAATGTATAAGAACTATTTTACACTTCATAATTTTAAGCAAATCTTGCATTACTTTTGAGTGAAATGTAATGCAGCAGGTAATCCAGAAAATGTTCGACGAGAATTTTTCTGGAATTTATTTTTACCGTTATTCAAGTGAAAACGATCAAAGCGTGCGGGTTTATTCTTTAGCGTCATTCAAGTGAAAACAATCAAAGAGTGAAGGCTAAATAAATTTTTTGTATATAATTTTCTTTATATAACTAACCTAAGGTTTCTATTTATAATTTAGTTTAAATTTTTAATAAACGCAACGAAAGCTATACAAATTTGTTTTTTCTTGAAATAAATTTTACTTTTTCCTTTGTACAATAGTTATCTTTTTGACAATGAATGTTTTATTAAATGTAAAATATAATTTATATTAAACCTTAATTTTAATTGTGAACAAAATAATACTAAAAGTGATTTTGAATTGATCCTCATATATGTAAATATATAAAACATTTTAGCGGGTCATTATTTACAGAAAAATAAAAATCATTGATTCTGCACAGATGCTAGATAATGCAGCTGGAGTCAATGTTCATTACCAATTGACTTTTGGTAATGCATCGCAGCAGAAGCGGGTAATTTAGAAAAAAAAAAAAATATCATTAATTACCGCGTCGATGCAATGTAATGCAGACGAGAATCTTATTCGCTTACCGCCAATGTCACTCAATGTTAAATGTAATGCAGGCTTTGTGTGCAAACGAATCGAGAGTGGAATCGATTCCCATTACCTTGGCATTGATGAAACATCAATGCTGAGTGCATTCAATTCGCTGCTGGGAAAGAACATTTTTTGCGGAAGCCATTCCCATCTGTGGTGGATTTAGGAATTTTTTTGGTAGGCTACTATAGTGTTTACAAAAGATAGCAATGGAAATTTCTCGCTTGGATTCCACAAAACCTTTATCTTGAGAACCGTGTCGATTAAGGAGCTAACTATTCTGAATACATACGCATCAATCAGCCATCAGAATATGCTATGCTACCATTTTTCGCCTCGATTTCCTGTTAAAAGCACTGTCGTTGAGTTACTTTGGTTGCTGCCTTTGTTAGTTAGTGGAATCGGAACATCAGGGTTCTCGTAATAAACATGTCCTAAGCTATCGACCCATATAAATTTCCACTAAGCCTAGTTTTTCCATATTTTCGTGCTCAGCTCTCTTTCTTTATTATTAAAAACTATAAAAATATGTGCCAATATTGAATAAACAAAAAATCTTGGAGTGGAGGGGCCCCATATGTAAACACCTCCGGGCCCGTATTTTTTCTCTACGGCTCTACTATGTAAATGTAACCGTAAAGTGGAAAAGGTATACCTTATCTTCACTTATAAAATTTAGCCGTACAGCTAAAAATAAGAGATATGGTCAATTTTACCGGTTTTCAGTTTAAGGTGGAATTCAGTGCTCAGACATGTTCTGAACATTTTACAACTAATTTGAGGTTGATTGTCAAATTACAAATACTAATAAAAGCGGTGTTACCGAACCTATAACCCGTAAAAATTGATAATTGACAAACTTTGAACTTTGATATCTGCAAACTTGAGTTTTTCATTTTACGATTCAAAAATGCCATAACTCAGTCAATTTTTGGAATTTTCCAGTGCTCGAGGCGTCATTTTATTCAAAATTATATGTGTTTTCTGAAAATGGAAAAAAGTGGTTTTTTAAAGTACCTTTTCCACTGGACGGTACTTTCTAGTTGTTCGATACTGCCTCAATTCATTTGTGGAATTTGGTTGAAGTTCAATTGCATTTAACGTTTTAAAGATATTACTTGGAAATTTAAGATGTTGAAAGTAACAAAGTGAACTTTTCACCCTAAGAACAAATTGAACAATTTCAAACTTTCATTTGACATTCAGCATTCCCAGGCAAATCAAACTTTAACTTTGTCCATACGACAAGTTTTATTTGAAACATTACATTTTGTTTAATTTTCACAAATCAAGGACGTCATTTCCGATTCCGTTGCAGATGATTTATTTTTCCACTGTTCAAGAACTTTTATTCCACTTTCTTTCATTTAGCTTATCTATCTGCTGAGCGCCAAATGTAGCAGTGGCTGCTGTTCTTATGCATACAAAAGCTATCTTTGTTATAACATATTTGTAGCTCTATCCCAATCTTTGCGATTCCAACACACTCGCACACACCATCCCTCACAGTTCCTTATGTAAATTGCACCCGAAGGCTTCTAATGGATTCAAATGCAGTGCGCACACCAAGTGGCTGACATCGAATAATGAAAGGAAAAAATGAAAAAAATCTTGAATTCTACAAATTTCAATATGAAGCTTATTGTTTGTTTGAAATTTTTCTACACAAAAAGAAAAATGTTTGAATTTTACATTTAAATTTTGAGGAACTGTGAAAAGAATAATTTTCAGTTACTTTGGGGTAGAAAAAATTATCAACTACATCAAAGGCTTAGTACTAAAATTGACGCTTTACCCTCAAAGGACATATACGTAGGGCAATACTTATGTTTCGGGAACTGGCAACACTAATGTCAATAGCTAAAATCTGGCAGCATCATTATAAAGTTTGGCATTTTTTAGCATCAACGAACTCACAACGTTTTGATGTGCAAGTTCTATTTGTTTTGTTTACAGTGAGTTAAGAAAATCAATTTGGCTAGCTTTTTTTTGAGCGATTGATAAATTATGGGATATCCAACGAGAACAATTTTTTTTACAACTATGTGTCCATGCCAAATCGAATGTATTGAAGTGGAACTAATGTGCAAGGATGCCTCTATCTCACAATATGTCACATGACGATCTTGCATTATCAGTTCATGCACTGCATCGGCACAACAACCGATTTTGAATGACCTTCACAGAATTCGTCGGCGACCGAACTACGACTACGATTGAATTCACTGTACCAGCGATATGCTGTGGTTTTTGATAGTGCTTTATCGCGATACAAGGAACTGAGTTCATCGACACATTTGTTGAGATAATCCATGTCGAAAGTTGTGAAAAATAATCCAACGAAAACCTTCTTTTGCTATTTCCATTTTTTGGCCAAATTGATTTTCTTAACTCACTGTAAACAAAGCAAATAGCACTTATACATCAAAACGTTGTGAGTACGTTTGTGCTAAAAAATGTCAAACTTTATTATGCTGTTACCAGATTTTAGCTATGGAAATTAGAGTTGTCAGTTCCCGAAATATAAATAGTACCCTTCGTATTTTGACTGTTAACTTAGTCTTAGTAGGGTTAACGAACGCGCTTACCTCCCATACGAAAAACCTTTTTTTAAAAAACTTTTATTTTAAAAATTTTTTTTTAGAAAGGTTTTTTAAACATTTATATAAATGATTCAAAAGTTTAAAGTCTGACTTAAATTAATAGCCTTATCATGTATGACGAACGAATAAAGTGACTGATTTTCACTCATTAATATCAACTTATTAAAACTTTTTATTAAGAACTTACTATAACCTAAGCGTTCATTTTAGTTCAAAGAATAAGGTTTGTAAGCATAAATTTCAAATCATCTGTTAACTTGGAGGATATAAGCATTTGAAAATCAGTAAAACGATTCGTTCGTCATACATGATAAGGCCATAAAAAAAAAAAAAAAATTAAAAAAGTTTATTTCAAGGTCTAAATGCAGCAAAGTTTATAAAAAACTAGTAAGGGTGTTACCTTTGGCCTGGCCAAACATTAAATACCCTACACAGCAGTATTTTGAAAGTTTTGCTTATATGGAAGGTGCCACGCCCTCTTGTCCAAATTCACCCAGTTTTTCTCAGAGTTTGAATTTATAGTTCTTAGCATTTGAGTGAAATTTGGTTGGATTATCTCAAAAAATGTTTTCAGTATAGCGTTTTGAACCTTTTGCTTAAATGGGAGGTGCCACGCCCTCTTGTCCGAATTCACCCAGTTTTTTCTCAGAGTTTGAATTTATAGTTTTTAGCATTCAAGTAAAATTTAGATTGATTATCTCAAAAAACGCTATCAGTATAGCGTTTTGAAGTTTTTGCTTATATGGGAGGTGCCACGCCCGCTTGTCCAAATTCTCCTGGTTTTTGTTCAGAGCTTGCGCTTATAATTCGTAGTATTTATGTGTATTTTGGTTGCATTGTCGTGAAAAAAAATCAAAAAGTTGCATTTTGAATATATTTTTTGTATGGGCGGTAGGCGTGTCCGTTGACCGATTTCGCTCATTTTCAATCCCCCGAGCTAACTTTGACGCCGAAGGTTGTGCACAAAATTTCATTGAATTATCTTGCTTAGTTTTCCGAAAAAGTGTATTTCCACACACAGCCAGCCAGCCAGCCAGACAGACGGACATGGCTATATCGACTCAGGAGGGGACGCTGATCAAGAATATATATACTTTTCTATATCTGCCACGCCTCCTTCTCTGCGTTACAAACGGAAGGACAAAGTGAATATACCCTGGGTGTAGGGTATAACAAGACATTACTACAAACGATAAACAGAGACTGCATTTATTCAAGTGTGTTTATCCTTTCAGAGAATAAATTCTTTAAAGAAAATATTTCGCAAATATCAGTGCTTTTTAAATTTTTATAAATTTACTAAGTAGAATAAGTGGAGTCCTCAAGAAATATCATAACTCATACTCAGTGAAAAAATTGAGAAAAACAATTTCACAAAAATGTTGCATTCAAGTTGCAGCTTAGCTAAGTACGTACTTTGGTGAATCCTACACTACCATCATCATGATGACTCTTATCCATAAGATCAGAAAACCGCCTTCTGATTGGCATTGCTGCAAGTGTGAATTTTGAAATTTAAAACTTTCAACGATTGTCTTCTTCTTCTGCGTCTTCTTCATTCAATTCGTAATTCGCAGTCTTTTTGCCTTCAGTTCGAAATCCACAATTCCTATATATATTTTTTTCCTTCTTTTCCTTTGCCATGCGGTGACAATCTTATTCAATTTTGGTTTGACATTGAACGATGACATTAAATAGGAAGTAGTGACAATTGTTGCAATTGTTGTAAAAGAAAATTGTTCTATGATTTCCCTCCCTGAATACTTTTTTTATCTTTTTTCTTTAAGACTCTTGAGTGCATTTAAGTTGATTTCAGAGTTTGCATTTTCCATAGAATACGAAAGAAAAACTAAAAACTAAAAAAAAACAATAAAGAAAGTGGGTATTTAAGCATACATATACTAAGCTTAACTGAAAATGCTGAATGGAAAAATTCTGTTCTTTTTACAGATTGCATTTTGCATATAAATTATAAAATGAACATGCATATTTCATAATACAATGTACGAGTATAATAATGATGCTCTTCTAAAGTAATTTTGTCTTTCCGCAAAAAGTTTGAAGGAGCAGCTCCAGAAGCACTTAGATCTAAAAAATTAAGGGATAATTACCATAGTCTCCTTTTAGTTCAATATACGATTTACGATAAATAGCTGCTGTTTAAAGTTAGCCACAATCGTTAATTTGCCTTAACTTGCGGACTCCCCTTCATTTGTGGGATATTTTTTACCAGTGACCTTCAGATTCTTTAGATCAGAGCACTCTGATTGTGAACGTGAATAAAAATGCATCGCCAGTTATATTTTTCATTGATTGAACTTTTCAAATGAAAGTAATGCATCATACGAAGATAAACAATTTTTTTGTCAAAAGCCTTACTTCTAGAGAGAAATTGTATTCTTGTGGCTACATTAGACTAAACTTACACTTTGCTTTATACAAGAGCGTACAGGTTATAGTTTAAGAAAATATGGTATCCTACATATGTGTCGTTCATTTTAATAGTGATGCAAGTCCATTCAAGGGCAAAAGTAATGTTATACACATTATTTTTATAGTAATCGAGTATTTAGCATATATGGGTGATTCTTAGATAACTGTGCTTTTTCGAGTTGAAAAATTTGCAGATAATTTTTTTGGATTTTTGCAATTTTCTTCATGCTATCTTGTGTAAACACACTCTAAAAACTCACCTTTTAAGTGGATCAACTACAAGTGTTAATTTACGGCTTTGAGGTCGAAATTTAGAAATTTTGCTGCCACGTTTGTGACCAAATTGCCACGTTTGTGACATTTTAGCCACAGTATGGAAAAATTATGGTTTTGAAGCGTTTTGATGAGAGATATATTGCATATAATGACAAATTTACGCTTCAAGACTAATTTTGCAACAGTGTCATGTTTTCGGTGGTCCATTTTTTTTATACCCTACTGCCCTAAAGATCAACTATGGTTTCCTGTTTTTATAGCCGTTTATGGTGGATTAGTATCTCCTAATTACGAATCTGATCTTGATTTTTTTTTTTTTACATCAGTATCCTTAGTTATCCTTGCTCAAAAGTGAAAAAATCACAGTTTTGACATCTACTTAATAAGAACAGCAACAAGTAAAATTAATTTTTGTCAATGGATTCAGACAGCCGAATTTATTATCAACAAGACATAATTTACCGTTTTTCAATTGGATTCCTAGTTTCGGAGTTATAAGCCTTTAAAAAAAGGATACCTCTCAATAACACACAAAGGATTTTCTGGACCGAGAAATTAACAAAAATGGCAAGTTTTATTATTTTTATCAAAAACATATTTTATTACAAAAATTTTAAGCCCTTGCAGACTTAGATCGGATGAAAAAATAAGGCTCTATTGTAGATTTAGTGAATGAACAGATGAAATTTTGATTCTGTTAATTTGCAAAGCAGTAGTTTAGTAGGCTTATTCACTAAATCAAGAATAGAGCTGTCATTTGTCATGCGATTATGGTCTGCACGGTCTCGAAATTTTTGTAATTAAATATGTTATTGATAAAAATAATAAAACTTGATATTTTGTATCTTTTCGGTCTCGAAAAATCCTTTGTATGTTATCGAAAGATATCCTTATTTTAAACGCTTATAACTGGGAAGCTGGGAGTCCAATTGAAAAACGGTAAATTATGTCTTGTTGACAATAAATTTGGCTGTCTGAATCCATTGATAAAAATGTATTTTACTTGTTGTTGTTTTTGTTCTATAGCTTTAAGTAGATGTCAAAACAGTGATTTTTTCACTTTTGAGCAAGGATAACTCAGGATTCTGATGGTGTAGAAAAATTTTTGTATTAAAAACATAATTAATAGCCTTCAACTGAACATCTGTATACTCAAACTTCATATCAAAATATGTTTTTTGCAAAGTGATAAAAAGTGCCACGTTTGTGACATTTTTGATGCGCCACCTTTGTGACATTTTTGTAGTTTATCGCTCATTGTAAAGCACGCTTTTGAGTTCAAGATTTTTCCGAAAGAATTTAGGGTCATGTATGCAAATCCTACAAAAATATTGTTTCATGCATAAAATAAAATGTACTGCCTAGGAGTGCCGAGTGCCACGTTTGTGACCATAATTTTTAAAAAAAACTGTTTTTGTTTACATACTGCCCTATAAAACGCAAACAGATTTTTTTTGGATCCGTCTGAACATGATAACCTTTGGGTGGATGGATAGTGATCAGAATTAACGCATGACTATTGCAGTCTATTGACTGACACAGTAGTACCATGCATTAGTAGCATAATGCTTTCAAGAAATTTTTTTTTTCCAAAACTAGGGGACAGTTTTCAATTTGAAATTATGCCCTCTAAAAATTATTTTAAACTGCAGATGAGCTTAGAATATTGTAGCCTTAAGTATTTACTTAATATGTGTAGTAACTTGTTTTCTGTTCTATTTCCGTCTTTTGGTCGTTTTTCATCGTTTTGTTTATAAAAAGTAGGGGTAGGACATGACACGTTTGTGACATTTGGGGTATATTTGCAAACTTTCACAGTAGACCAATAATTATTTGGTAGTAAAATTGATCCGGTCTATTAGAAAAACATAGTTTCTAACTTATGGCGTAATTTTTTGTGAAAAAAAGCCAACTGTATAGGTGAAATCGCCAGAGGACACAAAACGTACAGTTATCTGAGAATCACCCATATGGTTTTCTAAACTTAATTTCATCAATTCTACATCATCAATAAACTTTCCGTGAAAACAAAGACCAATTTTATTATTTCTAAGAAAATGACAGCCAATTCAAATTACCCAAAAATCACTTTTGCGCTTAAATGAACTTGCACCAATTTTGTAATCGCTAATGTTGTACGTATATAAGAACCTTTCTTGATATTCTTAACATTATTTGATGGCTGTTCTTTTTTTATGAGTTTGAGAATCAATTTAAATTTTATTATGAACTTATATCATACCTTTCAAACTTTATATTTGGTTGTATGGTTAATAGACTGACCCAAAAAAAACAAAAGGTGTTCCGATCCTAAGGGCTCAACACTTAAAATGTTTGGTAGGGTCTCTAGATTACGTGTGTAAATTTTGGTAAAACAATATTGAGATTTAGTACTCGCGCAAGCGCGATAGGTGGCGCTGCCTTGACCGTACGAGAATGGGGGTCTTTCATCTCGTAGAAATCGATAAAAAAGGATAGAAAGAATTTTTTTTTCTGTCCTATTTTATGTTTTCGAGGTCGCTGAAGACGATAGTGTGGCCAATTTTTGGAAAAGATTCCAAGATTTCAAGACATTCAAGATGTCTCTCGAAATAAACGAAAAAATATGAAATTTTTTTTAGATTAAATTGCCATAAAGCGTAGGAAAAGTTTTTATGTTTTTTTCTCGGACACTAGTCTTGTAGCCAAGGTTGTGACGAATAAAATGATTCTTTGACAAAATTTTCTCAAGACAATTTGCAATTTGTAGACCAAAATTAGAGCATTCGAAGGCAATGGAGTCGAGTAACCAATAATTTAAATTTCCTTCTATATTTCTCAATAGCTCCATTATAAACTAAATACACGTTTCGATACTAGATGTAAAAGGCTTGGCCTGCCATAAAAACAAAATCGGTGGCATCCGTAGTTTAAGATGGAAAAATTTGGGAGTTATTGGCACTTATCCAGAAGAAATTCGCAAAGTTCATCCACCACCAGCTCCAGATGAATCGTGCGCGGAAAGCTAGCTCTGCTTTTTATTAGAAATCCCACCAGGGAAATTTATCATAGATACATCTTGAATGTATTGAAACATTTGCATTTTATCGTGAGAAAAAATATTCCAGCATCTTCAGTAGCATCGAAAGTACAAGGTGGTACCTCAAAAACCAATGATAATCGCGTAAAATTGGCAGATATCCCCGGTGATCGGCAATGAACAATAATGCATCTAGACGGCAGTTCAGTCTGTGGCCGATGTCTCGAGAAAATTTTGTCAAAGAATATTGTGCGACCACTCATTTTGTTTGTCACAGCCTAGGCTACAAGACTAGTGTCCGAGAAAAAAAAAACAAAAATTTTTCCTACGATTTATGGCAATTTAATCTAACAAAAAACTCATATTTTTTCGTTTATTTCGAGAAATATCTTGAATGTCTTGAAATCTTGGAATCTTTTCCAAAAACTGGCCACACCATCGTCTTCAGCGACCTCGAAAACATAAAGTAGGACAGAAAAAAAAATTCTTTCTATCCTTTTTTATCGATTCCCACGAGATGAAAGACCCCTATTCTCGTACGGCTAAGGCAGCGCCACCTATCGAGCTTGCGCGAGTACTAAATCTCCATATTTTTTTTAACAAAATTTACACACACCTACCGAACATTTCTAGTGCTAAGCCCCTAAGATCGGAACACCTCTGGTTTTTTTTGGTCAATCTAATGGTTAAGTATACCACATTACCCTACTTATATGTACCACATTACCCGCCCACTTTACAAGTACAGATCTGTATATATACCACATTGTGCCACCATATATACCACATTACCTGCCAACTTTTTGAAAGCAGCTTTTTTGACTTTTTTCAGATTTTGCTCAATAACTTTTTTAATGAAATTGCACACATTTTATTGAAATATATTCTGTAGCCAATACTTCAATGATCAGCATAAAAAAAATTGGCTGAAATTGACCTTAAGGTTCTCTTTCAAATTCCACCTAAACATTAGGTATACCACAATAGCATCAGTTCCCTAAGGTAAGGGAAGGAATGTGGACCACCAATCTTTCTTTTTTAACAAAACAATTAATTTTATTGCAATCATTAAAGGAAACAATGTATTCTGATTCACTTTTGCATACATATCTCATCAGAATAAAGAAAAAATTAATAAAAAAAAAATACTCAAAATGAAGAGACAATAAAGTGTTGTGTTACATGGACCCTATAGTAAACATTGCCCCATATATTTATTTGGTACAAAAGTTGCATGAAAACTGCAAGTGGATTCGCCATCTGAAGAAGATGATAAATACATTTGTTTTTGAAACTCTTTTCTTTGTTGGTCCATATTACACGCAGCACGTGTTGGTGAAATAAATGTTTTTTTTATCAAAAACTCTTGTGGTTAATGAACTAATTTGTGCTACGTGGGCTGCTATATATATTTCTGGCCTAGGCAACAACAAGTGTTGCCAGGTTCAATCTGACATTTCCATTGGAAAGTTTGACATTTTTTAGCATAAACGTACTCAGAACGTTTTGACGTACGACTATCATTTGTGTTGTTTACAGTGACTTGAAAAAATCAATTTGGCAAAAAAATGGAATTAACACGTGAACATTTTCGTGCGATCATTTTTCACAACTTTCGACGTGAATTATCACGACAAGAGTGCATCGATGAACTTAAATCTTTGTATGGCGATGAAGCACCATCCTATAGCACTGTGAAAAACTGGTTTAATGAATTCAATCGTGGCCGACGCTCGCTCAAAGACGAATTCCGTGAAGGTTGTCCAAAATCAGTTGTTGTGCCACAAAACATCGATACAGTGCGTGAACTGATAATGCAAGATCGTCATGTGGCATATTGTGAGAAAGAAGCATCCTTGCACATTAGTTCCACTCCAATACATTTGATTTTGCATGAACACTTAGTTGTAAAAAACGTTTGTTCTCGTTGGAAACCCCATAATTTATTAATCTCTTAAATTATCAATGAAAAAATTGATTTTCTTAACTCACTGTAAACAAAACAAATAGCACTTATACATTAAAACGTTGTGAGAAAGTCTATGCTAAAAAATGTCAAACTTTCCATGGAAATGTCAGATTGCACCTGGCAACAATTAGTGTTGCCAAGGCCAGAAATATATACAGCAGCCTACGTAATAATTTATAAATGGTATACTTTATAAAGTAAATGATTTATTTAAAAACATAATACCTTTAAAGTGAAATAACGAAATTTACTAACTAGAAAAATTAATCACTGAACAGTTTTTTAGAAAAAACAACTTCACAGAAACATGCGACTTCACCGTATGCTTAGATTGTACTGACATCAGTTTTAGGTATTGGCGTAAAGTTTGAACATGAAAAACGGTAAATCCTCTGTAAGCCAAAGGAAATAACAGTGTGGACCATATTACTCGCGTAGTTCATATTACCCTCGCTTACCCTACTGTTTAGCATTAAAAACATACAAAATATCACACACACCTCGTTTGAACTCGATTTTACTTCGATGCCGTCCCACTCCAGGTTTTTTTATTGAAAGTTGTTGGCAAATATCTCGCTAACGGTTGCATCGATAGAAAAATCAAGTGGGAAAGTTTATTTTCAAAATACTATAATTCAGGAACCGAAAGTCGTATGATTACAAATTTAACGATTTTCAATAGAAATATGGGCTACAAATTTATCATGTAACATTTTTCCATATAACTAACCGTTAACGAGATATTTGCTAAAAGCTGATTTTTGCACCCTTTTCAGACTCGTAATAAACATGTCTTAAGCTATCGATTCTCAAATAATTTCCACCAAACCGAGTTTTTCCATTTTTTCGTGCTCAACTCTCCGTCTATTTAGTTTCCAGTCAAAATGTATTTGAATAATTTTACCCAAATATTTCAGTTTTCCTGGCCATAGCACAACTTTAAAGAAGTGCAGACAATGTCGAAATGCAGCAAAACCAACATTACGTATAAGACATGTCCCAAAAGCTTGTCCCAAAAATTATCGTGGTCGTGGTAATTTCCAGTTAAAGTGCTATGTGACATTGCAAATTCCACGCCCAAGCATGTGCTGCTGTTAAATGGCGTTAGAGACATCAATGGCAACACAGTTTGTAACGAAAAAGTGGGCTAATCAGTATTTTTATGCAGAGACACATAAATTTCCCCTCACGGATAAAATGTCAAATACAAAAAATGCAATTATTCCAGAGAGAGAGATAGAGAGAGCAAAAGAGAGCATGTAAAAATGAGAGTGCTTTTGTACGTAAGAGCGCGCATGACCTTTGTGTATTACCGATTTCCAGATTGTGGGTAGAGCTCGGGGCTTTATAGCTCATATAAACGACAAAAAAAAAGAAGAAGGAAATTTTAACAACAACATCAGCAACAGGCTATCAAGAAATGCAGCAGGCTGCATATTTAACAGCAGAAAATTTGTGAGACAGTCGAGTGAAGGTTATGGTAGAAAAAATGTTATGAAACCATTTGCCAAGAGTGCGCTCGAAAAGACTTCGTACCAAATATTAAGGTCAATTTTGTACAATTCTATCGGTGATTCATTAAGCCTACCACAGTTGAGTGAGATTTAACTGAAGCAACTGTAGATTTTACTAATTTCAGCAAGATAATTTATTAAGTAGGTTTTTTTAAAAAAGCATTAGGCAAGACTATAGCATACCAAGAAAGAAAGACGCAATATAATCCGGATAAGATAAATTACACAAAAATTTTTAAATTTTTAACTTTGACCATTTGGTATCTTCTGTTCTTCTGTTTGCAATGCATTCAAAAGGGCGTAACAGCTATAGAAATGATACAAAAAGCAATCATTCAAAAGAATTACAAAGCGTGCACTTTACTTTTTAAAAGTGGAAAACGTATCACGTTACTTTAAAAATTTAAATAGTGTTCATCGGCACTAAGGCTGATGACTTTGATGACAGTGGGTTATTTAACTAAGGATATTTGTACGAGAGATCGATTTCAACATATCGATACCTTAGAGCGCTATAGTCCTATCTCCATTTTTTCAATTGTTGGGAAATGCAAAAAGAAGATTTCAAACAGTGGTTATTTAGAATTGGCTGCTAGTTTGATATAACGATACACGCAATAATTTTACCTATGGCATATTTTAACATAATTTAATGTTTTTAACCAATTTTATGAATTTCTAACGAAATCCCAGCCAATTTATATGAAGAATTGCACTTTTCTTAAAAAAAACGACACATTTAGTAAATATTTTGAATTTTTTTCCACTAAAATGTCGTAAAAAGTCATGAAACGCGTAGAAAACACGAAAAAACGAATTTTTTTTGAATATTCAGTGGAGATAAGACAGAAGCGCTCTTCGAAAAATAACAGTTTGGAGATAGGATTTCTCTTAATTATCAAATATTTTGGTATTTTAGTGGTATTTTGACGTCACACAGTTTTCCACTCGGTAAAGAATCCCACAAGGATACCATAACTGCAAAAATCTCAAAATCGCAAAAAGTGGAGATAGGACTATAGCGCTCTATGGTATCGGTATATGAAAAACTTGGATTACGTATAGAAAGATATATCCATATTTTTCCGAATTTGGTTAACATTTTTTAATATAATTTTTCAGTTCTCTGGCTTTTATTCTTTTCTTTAGGATTGACAACCCTGGTGGTCAAAATGCAACCAAATTAAACACAAACGTTTGGGATGTTAGGTGCAAGCTAAACAAACGTCGATAATATTGCCATTCAAAAACAAATCTTCCAAAGGCTGTACTTAAAGCGTGTGATGGTTCAAGCAAATTACATACAAATAGTAGGTCGGTGCTAGCTTTGGACAAAAACAGGGTAAATTCGGACGTGGCACCTCGCATGCACGCAATATCTTGAAACGCTACGCTGATAAAATTATTGCAGATAACGGAACGGAACGGAACGTTTTGACTAGTTCCAGCTTTACAGAGAAGATTTTGCTTCAGTGTAAAAAAAAAATAATATTTCACAAGATCAGAAGAATAATTTTATTGGTAAAATTGGATTTTGACGCATATTTTTAAGTTTTAAATATTTCTTGTCTTTGACGCCTAGTGAAATTTTGTAGAGTATTTTAACCCATTATATTCCAATTTTTGGGGAAGAGGATGTCAAAAAGACCAATAAAAACAGAATATAATGGGTTCTATGCGTTATTTCATTATGAGCATCGGAAAATAAGATTTTTCGAATAAATTATTTTTAGAATTTTACAGTATGCTAAACCTTGGTTTAATACGGTATATATACATATTTTATGACAATCTCAAAAATCTTCGGAATGAATAGTACGATATATATTTGTACATCCAAGTGGTTCTCTTAGACTTTCTCTGCTAAAGCTCTTAGTATCGGGTATACAATGGGCCCTTTCTCGAGGCCTAAGTTAATGATGACAACATGTTCATCTCCCGGATCTAACCTAACCTAACCTAACGATATTTAAAATTTTTCGTCTTGATTCGAGGTACATAAAAAAATAGTATCTCTAACTCAACATCAACTATAAATTGTTTTTCTAGCTAAAATTCTCAAAAGAAATGTATTTTTGAACTTCTACCTTACTGTAAGTCTCTCAAACTAACACACTTATATTTGGTTAAAAGTTTTAGTCCCAAAATCATAATGAAATCATTCACGGAATATTTTTTTAGAACATCTTAACCCTTTGTATCCTGTAAAACAGGCTTTTTTTCTCTTTTCCCCCCAAAAACTGGGCTATAATGGGTTAAAGTATTCCATAAAAACTCCCTTCGAAAAATTTCACTAGGAGTCACAAAAGACGAATGTCCAATGATTTGTATAGCGCCATACAAAAAATATATTCAAAATGCATCTTTAGGAGTATTTTTCACGAAAATGCAACCACAATATACATAAATACTAGGAATGGTAGCGCAAGCTTCGAGCAAAAACAAGGCGTATTCTAACAAAAGGGCGTGGCACCACACTAAGGACTATTAACGCAAGCTCTGAGCAAATACAGGGTGTGCTCGGAAAAGAAGGCGTGGCACCTCCCATATAAGCAAAAGTTTCAAAACGATACACTGAAAACGGTTTTTTGTGACAACCCATCTAAATTTCACTCAGACACTAAAATCTATAAACGCAAGATCTGAGGAAAACTGGATGAACTCGGACAAGAGGGCGTAGCACCTCCGATATACTCAAAAGTTTCAAAACGCTATACTCAAAACGTTTGTTTGAGAAAACTCAACTAAATTGCACACAGACACTAAGGACTATAAATTCAAGCTCTGAGCAAAAACTGGGTCAACTTAGACAAGAGGGCATGGCACCTTGAAAAGCAATATTTTCAAAATACAGCAGGCATTTAATGAAATTTATAATGTTAACACAATTGTTTTCCATTTTACATTATATTTTTGGCCACGTCACTTAAGAATCAGATTAATTATTATTTATAACAAAACTAAATAAATACGATCACAGACGGAAAGCAAAATAAATCTTTTTCAATTTTGTAAATTAAATAGATAATTAATCTGAGGTATTTAATGTTTGGCCAGGCCAAAAGTAACACCCTTACTAGTTTTATTTTTAATATCACCGGTTTCCTAATAACTTCTTACAAGAACTTACTGAAAACCTGACCAGACGTAACAAAATGGAAAGTATATTTATGTCGAGGAGATCAAAATACGCTAAAAACACATTTCTTAACTCTTGGGGTTTTCTGACTGCTGTACGAGGACTAGGAACGTTAATCAAACTTTAAGCAAAAGCTAAGTGGATTTGGGCAGAAGTGCTTGGCACCTCTTAAACAAGCAAAATCTTCAAAAACAATGCAACCAAATTTCATAAAAACAAAAGAAAATGCTAGCACAAATTTTGTCAAATCTGATCAAGAGGACGTGAAAAGTTCTATTCCTAACATACTTATATTTTATACGTTGTTGAGTACTAAATTTTTTGGCCAGGCGAAAGATAACAACCTTAGCATTTGTTTCAAACCTTATATTATAAGTTTCTGTCTGATGTTGAATCAAAATCGAAATAATGAAAATTAATTTCTTTTTTACTTTATTTCTGTAATGAGAAGGAATTACTCTATGCAAGTATATATTTGTAAAAGTGCATTTTTCAAAACTGCACTCAAACAATAGAGCAGCACTGGTTTTCCTTGATACCATTTGCCATGGCGCTTAAGGTCATTTCATTTATTGCCACTGCGAAATTTAAATTGCATAGAAAATGTCCTGGCAATGAAAATTTTAAACTTTTTGAAATCTTTTCATTTTCTTCTTCTTCATCATCATCTATTTCTTATGCATTTTACTATTGTAGAGTATTTCATTCCTAAGCGCATTTATTTTGTCTTATCCTGTTTTTTCTTGCGTATATAGAAATCTGTATGTTTAAGTATTTCCTCGTATTTTATTTTCTGCAGTGCATCCTTGTATCCTTGTTTTTGTGCAATACTCGTAAATTCGATTATGTGCGGAAAGAAGTTTTCTTTCACAAACGGAAGTTTGCATAACAGAATTTGTTGCTGATGCAAAATTTTATTTCTGCTACGATTTTAGCATTATGCACACTTAAGGTTATTTACGATTTACGTCTGAGAGCACTAATGGCTGGTGCATCCCTGGAGGGGGCGGTGGTGCGATGCAGAAGTGTGTAACAACAATATTATATATATATGAAACTTGAAAGAATTATAAAGAAATTGTTGTATTTCTCAAGATTTGTGAGAAACGAAATGAAATTGATTGTCAAAAGATTATCCTTGCAAAGAAGGACATTCTCATTTATATTTGTATGCAGTCAGAATGAAATTGATATTTCGGAATTCTTTTCACAATAAATGTTCACAATTTGAAATCGCCTAAAAGTATGATTTTGTTTTAATTGCTAGGCAAATAATCATGCACTGCTTACAAGTTTCATGCACAAGCATATAAATGCTACACGAGCTCTCTATCCCTACCCCCCTGCCCACTTATAATTAACACAAATTCATTCACATAAGCACACACGAATTATTTATATGCAAATTTGGCTGTGTGTGTGTGTGGGTGATTTTGTGTGTCTGTGTTTCGGTTAACCATAATGACAAAATTTGTAATTTGCCATTGTTTGGTTCACAATGGCGGCAATTTAAGCACAAATTAAACAGTGGAACAAAAAAGCGTAAACGCATACCTAAGTAAGACTTGCATTTGCTCAAATTTAAATTTCGTATACTGAAACTTAGCTTCGTACTTAAAAAGCTTTACATGACATGTCTTACGCCTACTTCTTAAATTTTTGTTAACGCATCAATTGCCACGCCAAATTATCTACATATATTAAACCATTCCTTTTGCAGCGCTTACTTTGTTCAGCATACAATCTGTTTTTTTCTTTTTCTACGTAATAATTGAGGCGCTGCGAACATTAACGCCCTCAGTCGCCTTAGGGCGTTATCGTGCCCATCGCTTTTTTGAAAAGTTTGGGACCTCAAATATATGTGTACTTAATTTGAACTTCCAATTCCGATCACAGAATGTTCCGACTTGGGGCGTTAGGGGAGATGTGTGTACCTTGGTCCGCTTTTCAGTTTTTTCAATGTGCAGGATTTTCCAAAAAAGTTCCTTTAGTTTTTTGATTAAGTTATATTTCTACAATGCTTGCAGCATCAAATGATGTGACAATGATATTTCTATGTCTTACCATTGAGTAGAAATATTACTTTTTCCGTTGCAATCTCAAACGGTCCAAGGTACACCATGCAAGTGTACCTTGGACTATTAAAAATAAAAGAGAATACATTGTATTTTGGCAATAAATTATGAAATAACCATCTATTATGTAATCAAAAGTAACATTTTTTTCAATAAAAAAAAAAATTAATCACAAACAAAAATTGTAACACAAAAAAGTGCATTTAGTAAAAAACAATTAATTAAACAAAAATGGTTGCAAATAAATACATTAATCACGTAAATAATAATATTAATATTATATTGAGAGGCGATTATGGCTTCCTGGTTGCCCGTCGAAAAAGGCTCGCTGGTCAATAAGCTAGGTCCAAGGTACACACAGACAGCATGTTTTAAAAACTGTCAACACCCATAACACATGTTAATGAAAATACATCTAAAACACACTAAAAGCTTAAAACAATAACTAAACCTCCTTCCTGATGTTGTAAAACTGAAATATTTCAAGTAAGTTCCTCACAAAACGTTTCGTAGTTTACTCCAAAAACAAATTTTTACACACAAAAAACACTTTTTCCGTTGCTAGTTATACACGCATACAGCTTGACGGTCTGAAGTCTACTTATATGAGTCACCGGTATGAATGGAAAATTCCATAGAAGAACATTATCGTACACGTGCAACTGTTGAGTGGCAACCGGCACTCGGACCGAGGTACACTCGGACCAAGGTACACACATCTCCCCTACTGCATAAATCAGTTTCGCGGTAGGAAAAACAGTTTTTACTCAAAACCAAGGTGCTTAACGAAAAAAGTATATATGGTAAAAAATGCTTAGAATTGTCCAGAGAGTAAGTGTGATTTTTTTTAGATTTTTTATTTTTTAGTCAATTTTTTAAAAATTAAAAAATGTTCGAAAAAATTCTGAAAAATATTTTTTGGACGATTCTAAACATTTTCTGCCTAAAACACTTTTTACGTAAGGCACCTATGGGTAAAAAATTGCTATGTCGCAGTGGCCATATTTCGATCAAGAAATTTTTCGATAAAACATTTTAAAGGAAATTTTATCTAATTATTTTTTTTTTGAAACTTTGTCTATACCTATCTTTAATTCAAAAAGAGAGTAAAAAAAAACACAAGAATTTGAAATTTTTTTTAAATTTCAATTTTCTAAAAATTCATTAAAATCCGTTACTCCGCTTTTGTGCAATATTGAATCAAAATATTCAATTCCTTAAAAGTGGGTGTGACACTTAAGCCATCCCATCCACTTTTCGCTATTTATTATCAGCACTTGTCTACCAAACTTACCCACCGCTCAGAGGCTACATCTGGCATTTCTCGTTGCAAAAATCATAACTTCTGAACCATTTAAGATATTTTAATTCTGTTTTCGGTTATGGATAGAAAATTCTCATAGCTATTGCTTTTCTAAATTTCATTTAGATAACATTGCAGGGTGAAAAGCAATGTTTTGTTGAATTTCGAGTTTCTGTAAACTACATACATATCGTTAGGAAAATCCCGGAACGCTCAAATATTTCAGAAATTGGATGTTAAATCTAAAAAAAAAAATACACGTGTCCAATACTTTTCAGAGATCTATTCAACGATATGAATCTTGACCCCCTATCACCTTCCGACGGAGGTGGTGTGGGGGAAAAATCAAAATTTTAAATGGAAACCCCCAAAACCGACGAATCGACAAAAACAAAATTAACTAGTAAGGGTGGTATCTTTGGCCTGGCCAAAAACTAAATACCCTACACTGCACTTCAAGTATATTGTTAGGAGATTATAAGAACAAATTGCTTATATGGGAAGTGCATTTACTGTTCTGAGTGTTTGAGTAAAATTCGGTTAGGTTTTCTTTAAAAATTCTTTCAGTATAGCATTTTGAAACTTTCGCTTATATGGGAGGTGCCACGCCCTCTAATCCTACTTCGGCTACTTTAAGCTCAGAGTTTACAATTAATGTTCTTCGTGTTTGAGTGAAATTTGGTTGGATTATCTCAAAAAAAAACTTTCATTAAATAATTTTGAAACATTTGCTAATATGGGAGGTGCCACGCCCTCTCGTCCGAGTTTACCTAGATCTTGCATATAGCATGCATTTATAGATCCGAGTGTTTGAGTGTAATTTGGTTGGGTTATCTCAAAAAACGCTTTCCGTACAACATTTTAAAATTTTTGTTTATGAGAGAGGTGCCACGCCCTCTAGTCTGAGTTTATATTTACTTTCCTTAGTATTTATGTGTATTTTGCTTCTGTTATTGCGAATAATGCTGTTATTATTGCATTTCGAGTATATTTTTTGTATGGGCGGTAGGCGTGTCCGTTGACCGATTTCGCTCATTTTCAATCCCCCGAGCTAACTTTTACGACAAAGGCAAAATACCAAATTTCATTGAATTATGTTGCTCAGTTTTCACAAAAAATGTATTTCCACTCACACCCAGCCAGCCAGCCAGCCAGACAGACGGACATGGCTATATCGACTCTGGAGGTGACGCTGATCAAGAATATATATACTTTTCTATATCTGCCACGCTTCTTTCTCTGCGTTACAAACGGAAGGACAATATACCCTGGGTGTAGGGTATAAAAATATAAAGTTTTGTACTTAAAACTTCGTTAAATTAGCTTTTTCATCCATAGGTTTCGCCATAAAAGTTGCTCTTACATAAAGGGTTGTAAGTAAAACCATACAGTTTTTAGAGCAAAAGCTTAGTGATAAAAACCAATTAGTTGTGTAGTAAGCCGAGCTTTACAAAAAGCGAAGTTTTTTTTAAACTCAACCCAAAGCTTAAAGACTACGCTAAAAGCATTGTCTTCAAAAAAAATTCATAAAAAATAATAGCTATTAAAAAAACTTAGTTTTTTGCTAATCAGTTTTATGAGACAAGACCACTAATGCTTTTAGTGAAAGAAAAAATCGCTTTTTTTTAACCATTTGCCAAAGTATTCAACCTAAATATGAAGCATTTTTCTCAAAAATTAAATTTTTCCGCTAACTTTAAAATTTACTCAACTTTGAGAGGCTGTAAAAACCAAACCACTTGCCCGAATGGGTTCAAATTTTCAAATCCTTTTGGTCCTAATATTTTTATATCTGATGAAAATATCAGATTTGTAAAAGGAACCCACTCGAAATTGATTTTTGCAACGCCTTTTCGAAAAATGACGTCATGATCCATAGGTTTCTTGATGAAAATCGTTATAACTCATATAGACGCAAGTAGACGCAGCTATAATTTTTATATTGTGTTCAGAATTGTTGTGTTTATTTAGTTTTAGCAGTCCGTAAGATATCTTTTGCGAACATTTTTTTGAAACTCCATTCGAAGTTGAAAAAAGGGTAAAAAATTTCAGAAAAGTACAGTCACTCTGACATTCAAAAAAAAAAAACTTAATTTTGAATGTTACTTGATAGTATAAGGATCGTTTATAGCATTAAAGGAAAAAAATTAACTCTTGTTTCATAAGTTGCAGAAAAATTAGAACCTCATCTTGAAAAAACAAAAACAAAAAAAATGTAAAAAATGTAAAAACTAAAAAACTATTGACTTTGACCATCTCTACAAAGCGAACCATTTTTTCAAATGAATTATTGTAGTATTTTACATTCTTGAGTATTGAGTATTTTTTTATCGAACTGCATCATTAGATTTGCGAATTTCTACCACACCAAATTTGATTTTTGCAACCACTTTTGAGAAATGCAGCCAGTGTGCACCGTTTGCGAAATATGGCCCAATAATTTTTAATTTTAAAGGATTAGCCATGGTATCTACATGGTTAGAACTGATCCTAGTCACAATGCTGTATTAATATAAAACATTGTACCAAATTTCGTTAAAATTTCTATAGCCGTTTGCAAAAAAAAAAAAAAATGCTTACATTTTAAAAAATTATTATAAACTTTTTAATAAAAAATTGTATGCTCTTTTCAGTAGTACCCGCCTCATTCGTCGTTTTCTCTTTCGCGAGATACACACAAAACTTTTTCAAAAATTACTTAATTTTCAAATAGATAATAATCTTTGAAAACTTAAAAACTTACTAATTGACAAATAAAAAAAATATTTGTAACTTCTTTATAAAAAATTGTATGCTCTTCTTAATGGTATGGACTCCGTTCTCCTTAGTTTACTCATTCACGAGATATACAATAAAGTGGTTAGGAAAGTACTCTTTACCACACAAATCATACTATGTATGTATAAACAAAGAAATAAAGTTCGCCACCAGTAAATATTATTATTATGGGCTCTCCCTGCACCAGAATTTTTATTTTTTTTCCTTTTAAGCATACAACTTGTTTGAAAGCAAAAAGAAAACAAAAAGAAAAAATTTAAGAAGCCTAATATACGAGTATCCTACTTACTTTAATTTCATTTATTATTTTATGCAAAAAAGTGCTCTGGTGGAATGAATTATTGCGGTTTGTTATGGGTGACCTCAATTTTAAGAACCAAACATACGGTTCTCAAACTCAGTTCCACAAAATACAACCGAAAGTGGACACTAGTTCTTTGTTGGTATAAGGGAACACTAAGAAGAAAAATCGTAGTTGATGAGAAGCAGCGTACTTAATCTTAAAATTTATTAAAAAGCCTAGAAAATCCTCTACGATCATAGTAAAGGCCTAACCAAAATAGACTTGACGAGACGATAGCAACTGCAGTGTTGCCAACTTAGTGCTTTTCGCACTAGATCTAGTGCTTTTTTGGGATTATTACCCGTAAAATTTTTGGCATAGTGCTTTTTCATTTTTAGTGCTTTTTCTAGTGCTTTTTTCTTTCTTCTTGACGACTTTGTTTTGCTCGGTGAATAAAGTTCATAAAATGCTGATGTGAACAGGCTTTAAATTTGGAAGTAGAAAATAGTGCTACGTCCTTTTGGACCAATGACCTAAACCCTTATGAAGATCTAGCAAATTTAGTCCTACGTGTGTTGTTATTGCCATATTCTAAAGCTGAAGTAGAAAAAGTATTTAGTTCGATGGGTGCGTTTAAATCAAAAATAAAAAACAAACTTTCATTTAATTCTGTAAATTCTTTGCTCCATATTAAATATGGATTAAAATGGAATGGTTGCTGCTGCGACACTTATGAATTACCAGATGAAACACTGTTAAAAGTAAATTGTCTGCAGGCATACTAGAAATCAGAATATTACATAGAAAAATTCGGCTAGGAGGAACCCGAAAGTAGTGAAAATAATTTAAAAGATTTGTTTTAAACTTATAAGCTACAAGTTCGAGTCATCTAAAGCCAAAGTAATGTTGATCTTATATTATATGTGTCGTTAAATATCAAAACTGCCTAAGTCCCACTCAGATTTTTAGGCAAAATAGAATAAATTTCATTGAATTGTTTTTAATTTATTTTATTGTGCCCACATATCGGAGAGGGACTTAGGCAGTTTTGATACTTAACTACACATATACACGTATATACCTTATAATTATTTCTTGAAAAGTCTTTTTATAAAAGAATTGATTCATAACAAAAATGTTTTTATTAAAAATAACTAAACTTGTCAGTGCACATACGAAACTTTTTCGTTTTTTTTTTTTGAATTTTTTTTGCAAATTTGAATTTAGTGCTTTTTTTGGGGAAAAACGCGTTTTTTTGCCGGATTTGGTGCGTTTTCAAATTTAAAAGTTGGCAACACTGAGCAACTGAACGAAAGTTTGCACTCGTTACGTCTGTTTCGACATTTCACCCAAAATGCTACGTTTGCAAACGAATCGAAAGAGATCAGCGTTTTACAAAAAATCAGCATTAAATTATCTTCTCTTCTTTTACGAGCTAAAATTGTATGTTTTTTTGTTTTTTTGTTTGTAGAGTAGAACGGGGTAATGTCGTGCAGGGGGTAATGTCGTGCACTGGCTGTTTTAGCCCAAAGAATTGAATGATTTACCAACTGTTCGTAATGTAGGGACCTGCTGTCCTACTGAGCTTATGCATATAATACTAGCAATTTTCACCAGTTCGTCTCTACAGAGTAACCCTTTTTTCAAAACGCACGCTTTCGGGACGATAAAAGGGTATTTTCATCGGGTCAGAAAAATAATTTTCCTTGCGGTAAAATATATCAGGTAAGTGTTTTCTGAAACGAAATATCCTGCCAAAGAAAAGAAATATTTGGTTTTCGAAAAAAATTTTGGGCTTCACCGAGTTATCGAAGTTGACCTTTAAAACGACCATTGGGGTAATGTCGTGCACATTCACTTACACAAACACAATTTCTCGATACACAAATGTTGTTACCCATGAATGTAACCAATGAAATTATCTTTCGATCGGATGCTTACTCGTTGCATTCGCTTAAGATGTACGGCTTTACGAGCATGTCAAAGTTGAGTGCACGACATTGCCCCGTTCTACTCTACTTATTTCTGTGCCAATATAGTTCTAGTTACTAGCATACAATGAAGAATGAGCTATGTTTGATTTTTGATAATGCTCACCAGGGGGCGTGGCACTGCCCTACATTTTAAATTTGATTTAGTCATAACTCGCAAACCATACAAGGTATTTGAATAAAATTTGGTGAGCGAGTACGGCTTAATTATGATTCCACTCAAAAGCGGCCAAAAAATAGCGGCCAAAAAAAAGGGGCCAAATACAAAAAGGGGCCAAAGGAAAAAAGAGTCAGTCTATAATATATCCAACACCTAGTTTGCTAGCCACAGTAAATTTTCATAAGAGTAGGGGTAAGTGGGCGGCCTGCGGCCGCAGCTCAGGATTTAAAACTCCCAAAAATCCAACACCGACTTCGCGGCTGCCTTCGGCCGCGGATCAGTCTATAACATCCAACGATTCCACATTTGGCCTCTTTTTACCTGTTTTTTTTGGTCCCTTTTTATATTTGGCCCCTTTTTTATTTGGCCGCTATTTTTTGGCCCCTTTTTGTTGGCCGCTATTTTTTGGCCGCTATTTTTTTGGCCGCTTTTGAGTACCTCCCTTAATTAAACCTTCTAACAGGCAAAATCAGGGCGGGATCGAAGGAGTGCCACGCCCACATTTTAGCCATTGAAAATTTTGATTCAATATTACTCGAAAACGACTCCAACAATTTAAATAAAGGTTTAGGAGATGCTACCTCTGCAAACAAGGATTAATACGTAATACGCTGTTATATTGGGAAAACTCGTTGAAGGGCGTGGCACCGCCCACAAAATTATAAAACGGTATAACAAGAAAACTAATGAAGCAAATATTCTGAAATCAACTGTGAGGAGCCAAATTGCAAGAGGGCATCTCTGGTCTGAAAGTGGGCGAAATATCGCCGTTGCGCGTGGAACCTCCCATGCAAGCAAAATTCGTTAAATGCTATTTCTCGCAAATGTTACAAGATATTTTAATGAAATTTGGTACGTAGATACTGCTTATCAATGTCTTGTAATAACAGAAAAGTGGGCAGTATCGAAGAAGTGCCATGCCGCTTTTTTAATCATTGAAAATTTTGATTCAATATTACTCGAAAACGACTCCAACAATTTAAATAAAGGTTTAGGAGATGCTACCTCTGCAAACAAGGATTAATACGTAATACGCTGTTATATTGGGAAAACTCGTTGAAGGGCGTGGCACCGCCCACAAAATTATAAAACGGTATAACAAGAAAACTAATGAAGCAAATATTCTGAAATCAACTGTGAGGAGCCAAATTGCAAGAGGGCATCTCTGGTCTGAAAGTGGGCGAAATATCGCCGTTGCGCGTGGAACCTCCCATGCAAGCAAAATTCGTTAAATGCTATTTCTCGCAAATGTTACAAGATATTTTAATGAAATTTGGTACGTAGATACTGCTTATCAATGTCTTGTAATAACAGAAAAGTGGGCAGTATCGAAGAAGTGCCATGCCGCTTTTTTAATCATTGAAAATTTCGATTCAATATTACTCGAAAACGACTTCAACAATTTTAATGAAAATTTAAAAGATTGTACCCCTAAAAAGAAGTATCAATATGTGATATGCCGTTATATTAGGAAAACTCGTTGGAGGGCGTGGCACCGCCCACAAAAATATAATACGCTAGAAAAAGAAAACTACTAAAGTAATCTTTCTGAATTTAACTGTAGGGAGTCTACTTGCTATTAGGCGCCTACGAACTGAAAGTGGGCAAAATATCGCATGTGGGCATGGAACCTCCCATACATGTAAAACACATTAAATACCATTTCTCGCAAGTGGTACAATATATTTCGATGAAATTTGGTATGCGGATCTGGATCATGATTATCTAAAGCATAACGAAAAATGGGCTTTGTTCAACAATTTGCACGCCCACTTTTTACCAAAATAAAAAATTTGGCACAAAAAAATGGAATGAACTTTTTATTTTATTTTATTTAGTCTTATCTAATTTTTGACGCTGAATCCGTCTTCATCAGCACAACTGTCATTATACCTGCAGGATTTTTAAATATCCTTTGTTGAAGTTGAAGAAAACGCTCTGTTTAGTTTTATAGCGTATTTACAATAAAAGGTGAAATTCTTTTTTATTAATGGCATCGAATAGCCACACTTTTCCTTATCAAAATATCCTTTCGAATTTTTCCAATAGGACTCTTATTTTCCGAGTTATGATCCTTTGAAAATAAGATATTTCAGCCTCCATACAAAAGAAGAAATATTTTGGGTGCGTGGAATATGTATCCCATTTATATATTTTAGGAAATTCTATTTTACTAAAAATATTTTGAGCTTTTGATATTTTTCATCGGTTAATTTATCATTTTGAAAGCGTGACCATTGGAGGTGAAAAGATACGAGTTTCACAACAAAAAATAGCAATGAATAAAAACATTGACTAAAACAATAAGATCAGATTGTTGACCGAGCAGGGATCGGTCTCCAGGTACTATCATATTAAACGGCCTAACAAATGTTATGACGAGTAGTTACGGTTCGAAGTTCGTCACGTCTATTTGGTTGGTGCTAACGCTGATTGAGACCTTATGTTTCGAAAATTGATTAACAAGCAGAATAGCACAAGAAGTGCTTGTGACATTTTCCCATAAAACTTGAGTAAAAAAAATAAATAAAAGAATGAAAAAGTTTCTTATCAACTTTCTTTAATACTGTCTAATATTGGAGACCTTGAAATACTGTTTGCTTATAAAACAATATAAGCGCATTACATGAACATAGTATTTTTACGCCCTGTTGAATTTAATGAAATTTAATATTATTTGCAGTAGTCTCGCTTTTGTTTAAGTTAAACGAATTTTGCCTTTGAATACGCTTTCATCATCTTTTATAAGATGATGCACACAATTTCATGCGCTTTCTTTTGCCAAAGGATCAACGCATGTTGTTAGAGTTGTGCTCAAGAACAAAAAGAGAGCAATGGTAACGACAACGGATGCATTGCTGCAAGGATATGTAAAGTACAATTTCGTAGGTCTACACATGCATTGAAGCATAATCGGCTCAAATGCGCGTACATACAAAGATAAACGTTCAGCATCCCTCTCATAAAATACATACATACATATCCTTCTGTTTGTACGTACTTACATAGTTTCGTTTGATGATATCTAAGGACTAACCGAGTCACGTGCATGTCTTAAATTTCTTTTTCGTGAAAAATCTATCCAACATACATACATATATGTAAGTAGTTAAATTGCATTGCAGCAACCCTTCGAAAAAAGAGTTGAAAGCAGCAGCAGCTGCAATTTTAGCTTAAGTTAAACTACGTGCGAATTGTCGAAGGGAAGAATTCGCATCAGTGGAGTCTGACTTTCCAATAGTGTTGCCTATTTAAAATATATGTATTTCTGTTAGAGCAGAGTGTATCTTAAGTGAAGAGTTTTTACTACAATATGCCACCACTTACAAGATGGATTAATTTTGCAACAAAAAACTTGGCACCCATGATATCTCCCCATAACCTCCAACTCGTCAAGATCTTGAGCTACCCCTTATTCATACTGCAAAAATCGCTGTTTTGAGGCATATTTAAAGCTAAATATTTAAAAAATCTCTCAATAAATTTGGATAGCCATTTTTTTCTTTATTAAGCAGTGCTTACACCTTTCTTCAATTGGACTCTTGCTTTACAAATTATTAGCTATTCAAATAAGGGTATCTCACAACTCCAAACAAAAGATTAATAGCCTGTTTCCACCGAAGATTTATGAAGTGATTTAGCCGTAACTCACGTCATTCATGTCCTTGACGTCAAATACTGTATATGGGACGTTCCATGTCAACCGCGCCACCTATGTCTCCAGAATCAGAAGCAAGATAAAAATGCGTTTAAGGTCTCAAAATCCAACTTGAAGAGCATTTTTCATGACAATGCATCCAAAATACACTAGGAATAGTTAGCGCATACTCTGAGCAAAAACTGGGCGAATTTGGACAAGAGGGCGTGGCACCTCCCATACAAGCAAAAGTTTTTAAATGCTATACTGCAAGAATATATTTTGGAAAGTAAAAAAGGTGTACCCGGGCACGTTTTTTGTAGTTTAGTACTAAAATAATAGTAAATTTAGTACTTTTTATTAAATACAAAAAATTTTGACCTTATATTCTAGTTTAATGCCTTTACAAAAGTGGCCTGAACATGAAAATCGATTAAGAAGTGTCCAAGTTATTGATAATTGTTTGAGGAGAGTTTGTCACAATTTACCGATTTTTCCACTCTTTGCACCCCTCCACACGTCACAAAAAAATCGCAAAATTTTTTGTTTGCCATTTTTAAAAGATTAGGCATAAAACGAAACCAGGTACCAAATTTCAGTGAAATCAGAAGGGGTGTGGCATATCTTGTTACGCTAGGCATGGAATGTCTGCATAGATAAAAAAATATAAATTTCTTGCGGTCACCCTAAAAGCTTGACTTGGATGGATACCTTTAATATTTGCATGCATATGTGTCTGCATTTGGTAGCAGATGTGGTAACATGCAACGAGTGACGTAAAATAAAATACGTATTTAATTTTCCATCCCTAAACTTTAACCTTTAACAGAAAAAGTTTTTCCACTTAACAGATTTTGCTGTTTTGAAACAAATATCTCTTTAAGTTTCTACATAAACTTAAGGGCAAAACTCTCGTTATTCATTAAAGCGTTTAAATATGTCAAATGAAAATGTGATGAAATTTCTGAAATACAACGCGAAATTGCATGACACAACAACGCTTTCTGCTTGACTTCAGTTTGCACTTTGAAATTTAAGTTACACAAAAGTCGCATTCGCTATTCTTAAGTAGATTATCTTCTACATGGAGTTATAAATTGAAGTTGCAAAAACATGAACCAACGCAAATGCAGCTCTCAGTTTATGTCCTTAGTGAGAGATGAAGTAGTAAGCACCTTACAGTCTTTTAGCTTCGAAAATAAAATGAACAAAATTTTAGGCAATTAAATAATTTGATTATGAACAACAAAGTTTTTCTGCAACAATTTTAATTCATTATGGCCTTGGGAAAAAAAGATTTTTCCAAAATCACGGCTTGAGTCGTGTGATTTCTCAAATTTTTCGTCTTGATTCGAGATGTATAAAAAAATAGTATCTCTACCATGAAATAATTGTTTTTTTTAGCTAAAATCCTCAAAAGTAACGTATTTTTGATCTTCAACCCTACTGTTAGTCCATAAAACTATACTTGGATAAAATGTTTTCTCCAAAGATCACGCAAGGAACACATTTTATGGAATAAATTAACCCATTTCATCCTGTTTTTATTGGTATTTGTGACTCCCTTTTCCAAAAACTGGAATATAATGGGTTAAAATATTCTACAAAAATATTCATAAAAATTTCATTAAGGCAAAAAATGCTTATAACTTAAGAAAATGCATGAAAAATCATATTTTAGGCACAAAATATTTTTTTAACAGTTAGGCAAAGGTATAACAGAGCAGAGCTCACGATCGCTAAAATCGGAACACTTTTTTATTTATTTTTTATTTTTAATATCACCGGTTTTCTAATATTTTCGAAACCGGGCTTACAGAAAAACTGATTTGACGCAATAAAACGGAAAGCTTTTTTAACCCATTAACGTCTAAAGGCACGTATGTTTGCCAGAACCCCATTTGCTTGAATGAAAGTTTTATTAACCCCCATTACTTCGATTTTGTCGTATTTTTATTTTGAAATTCTTTCGCGCACTTAGACCTGGTCGTTAAAGGGTTAAGGGAACCAAAAAAACAGTTTTCAAAACTCTTGTATAGTTTACTGCCTTCACTGTGCTATAGGAAAATAAACGCACAATCAGGCCTAAAATCACGCAATTAATTAAACGCACAAATAGTATGAGTGTAGTAGTGAATTTATCATTGAAAAAGTTCTTACACGTGCAAAATGTAATCAATTGGCCAATTGATATGGTGTGTTCTCTTTGAAAATATGAACATTAAAATGAATTTTAATCGATTATATCTTATAGCATATCAAACAAGGGCTTCTCTAGCCACAGTTAAAAAAAAATTAAAATTCATTTTAATGTTCATATTGTCAAAGAGAACACACCATATCAAAAAAATTTAAAAAACTACCCAAAATTCATCCAAATGATTTTTAACTTTTTCGGTTATAATGGGTTAATATCAAAAATTTTTGTTTAAGTGTAATATCATTTTAAAGGGGATGAATTAAGCTTTATAAATATGTTAATAAAACTCTATTTTGGAAAAAAAACCGTTTTTTTTTTTAAATTGGTCCAAATTTCAGAAAAGTCGTAATATCTCAAAAACTACGAGCCAGATTTCAAAAAGTTGAAGTAATATTGTAGCTTATGAAATTACCTTTCATATGACACCCATATTTTGGAAATCAATGCAGCCGTTTTCAACTTATATAGATTTTTAGAAAAGCTATATCCCCAACTTCCGATGTCTATATCTCCGAAACCAGATCCGATCGACGCTAACACATTTTAGGACACTACTAAACAAACATATATAATTATATTTACGTACATGTACACACATTTTGGATAATAATATAAACTTTCTTATGGCTTGAATGCAAAATAGGTGTATAAAAAGTGAAAAATAGGCATAACTCTTGAATAGGATCAGATAGGGTTTTGATTCCAACGAATTTTTCATCAAGAATCAATATCAAATCGAAATACGCTTGCAGTTTACCTTGACATTTTTGTCATACCTGTCACTCCTTAAGGCCCAGTGTGTTGGTAAATAATTATATAACACATTGAGCATGATTTCGCAGTTCAGTGTGGGTTTGACTACAGTGCAGTTAAGTTGAAGTAATGATTATAATGTACAAAGCGTTAGATCAGTCAAGTAAATTATAAGTAAAATTTTGAAGATTTAAATAAAGTGATCTATGATAAAAAAATTACAAAGAGATCCAATGATTAAATCCTTCATAAGAGATAACAGTTTAAAGATTAAATACTAAATATTGTAATAACACCGTCCGACACGATTTTGCACAAATGATTAAAACCAATATATTCAGAAAATATGGCTTATAATAAGTTAGTACCTGGAGAAAGATCCCTGCTCGGTCAACAATCTAATCTTATTATTTTAGTTGATGATATTATTCATAGCTACTTTTTGTGATGGAATTCGTACCTTTTCACCTCCAATGTTCATGCTTTCAAAATGATAAATTAACCGATGAGAATAATAATAAGAAAATATTTGGAAAGTGTGGAATGGTATAGAAAAATATCAAAAAATTAAATAAATGGGATATGGCAGGCATCCAAAATATTTCGTCTATTGTATTGGGGCTGAAATATCATATCTTCAAAAGATCTTACCTCGGAAAGTAAAAGACCTATTGGAAAAGTTTTGATAAGGAAGAGTGTGGCTATTCAACGCCATTAATAAAAAAGGTTTTCACCTTTTCTTGTAGACACGCAGTTAAGACTGAACACAGCGTTTTCTTCAACTTCAAGCAAAGATATTTCAAAACCCTGCAGGTATAATGATAGTTTTGCTGATGAAGACGGATTCAGCGTCAAAAAGTACATAAGACTGCATATTAAAAATAAGAAGTTCATTCCATTCTTTTTTTGTGCCTGAGTTACTACTATAACTAAAATTTTTATTTTGGTAAAAAGTGGTCGTGGCAATTGTTGAACGAATCCCACTTTTCGTTATGCTTAAGATACTCATGATCCAGATCCGCATACCAAATTTCATCAAAATACGTTGTAGCATTTGCGAGAAATAGCATTTTATTTGTTTTACTTGTATGGGAGGTTCGACGCGCACCAGCGATATATTGCCCATTTTCAGGTCGTAGGTGCCTAATAAAAAGGAGACTCCCTACAGTTAAATTTACGAAGATTGCTTTTGTTTTTTTTTTTTTTGTAGCGTATTATATTTTTGTAGGCGGTGCTACGCCTTTCAGTGAGTTTTTTCAATAAAACGGCATATCGCATATTATTCCTTGTTTTTAAGGGTAACACCTCTTAAATTTTCATTAAAATTAATGGAGTCATTTTCGAATAATATCGAATCAAAATTTTGAATGGTTAAAAAGTGGGCCTGGCACTTTCTCGGTATCACCCACTTTTGTTTATATAAAAGGCATTTGCCAGCAATAGCTGTGTACCAAATTCCATCAAAATATGTTGTACCATTTGCGTGAGATAACATTTAACGTGTTTTACTTGTATGGGAGATTCCACGCCCATAGGCGATATTTTCTCTACTTTCAGTTCGTAATGGTGCCTAATAGCAAGTAGACTACCTTACGTTAAATTCAGAAAGATTGCTTTAGTAG
This sequence comes from Calliopum simillimum, assembly GCA_951812925.1. Taxonomy (NCBI): domain Eukaryota; kingdom Metazoa; phylum Arthropoda; class Insecta; order Diptera; family Lauxaniidae; genus Calliopum; species Calliopum simillimum. The sequence continues at coordinate 105,921,292 of OX638368.1, forward strand.
TTTTCTTTTTAAAGCGTATTATATTTCTGTGGGCGGTGCCACGCCCTTCATCGAGTTTTTCCAATATAACAGCATATCACATATTAACACTTGTTTTCAAGGGTACAATCTCTTAAATTTTCATTAAAATTGTTGGAGTCGTTTTCGAGTAATATTAAATCAAAATTTTCAACGGCTAAAAAGGGGGCGTGGTACTTCTTCGATACCGCCCACTTTTCGGTTATTATAAGGCATTAATAAGCAGTACCTACATACCAAATTTCATTAAAATATCTTGTAACATTTGCGAAAAATAGCATTTAACGAATTTGGCTTGTATGGGAGGTTCCACGCGCAATGGCAATATTTCGCCCACTTTCAGAACAGAGATGCCTTTTTGCAATTACGCACCTCACAGTTAATTTCAGAATGTTTGCTTTATTAGTTTTCTTTTTATACCGTTTTATATTTTTGTGGGCGGTGCCACGCCCTTCAACGAGTTTTCCCAATATAACGGCATATCACATATTAATCCTTGTTTGCAGAGGTAACATCTCCTAAATTTTCATCAAAATTGTTGGAGTCGTTTTCGAGTAATATTGAATCAAAATTTTCAAGGGCTGAAAAGTGGGCGTGGCACTTCTTCGATCCAGTTCACTTTTTGTCCGTTACGAGGTATTATTAACCCATACCCGCTCACCAAATTTCATCCAAATACCTTGTATAATTTGCGAGTTATTACTAAATCAAATTTAAAATTTAAGGCTGTGCCACGCCCTCTGGTGAGCATTTACAAAGTTCAAACCTAGCTCATTCTTCATTGTAAGCTAATATCTAACACTAGTCCAAGTTTCATTAAAATCGCTGTAGCCGTTTTCGAGAAAAAATATTGGCACAGAAATAAGTACAAAGAAACAAACATACAATTTTATCTCGTATAAGAAGAGAAGATACATGAGTCTTTCTTTAAGTTACCGACCAAAATTCGACTTGACATCTCCGATTTTTATGAAAATTGGTGAAAAGTTAGTATTTGTCAACATATAACTGTGGTGAAATGAAATCCCGAAAATTTCCAAGATGGCGGCCATACAAAGTTCAATCCAACCTTTGGATACTCACATATTTGAAAATTCATAGCACCTCGGCTTTTTATTTGATTTTAATGAAATTTTCAATATTTCTTTCAAAAAGTATAAGCTTTTAAAAAAAACCACACTGAAAAAAAAAAGTCTGTTTTTGGCGGAAAAAAAACCTTTTTTTCTTTTACAAAGCCATTTTTAGGGCTTGGAGCACCCTTTTTAATTTTTTTCGAAATATTTTTATAAGTAAATTTTATTATAATTATTTTCTGCGCCCTCAAAATTGTGGTATGTTTTACGGTTATCAAGTTATGAATATTTGAAGTTGTATAATGTTGAGTTTATCATAAGTCGTTAGTGCGCGTGCGCTACTATGAAGGGCTGCTACCGTCCGGACGGTATTTTTTTGCAGTGAACCTTAGTGAAATTTTTCATATAATTTTTTTGTGGAATATTTTAAGCAATTTTAACCAAGTTTTTGGATAAAAGGGTCAAAAAGAGCAATAAAAACTGGATACAATGGGTTAAAATGTTGCAGAAGGTTAACATGAAATCAAGCAAGGAACAATTTGCTAGAACATCTAAACCCATTTAGAAGTAGTTGGTTCGTTGAACATGTTTAAAAAGTGAAAGAAATTTTAATTTCGATAAATCTGGTAAGCAACTTGAAAGTTCTAATCTTTGCCTTTAAAACTTAATTTAAATTATGTTGATATCTTTTTTTGCCTCAAAGATATCCTAACCTTAAAAGACACAAAAGTGCAAAAAACTCATTTAGCCAATATTTCGGTCTACGATATCTCTTAGAAGCATGACGATATAAACATAATTTAAATTAGGTTTTAAAGGAAAAGATCAGCGCTTTTAAGTACTTTAACCACATTTAACGAATAAATGATATATTACGTAGTTATACAGCTTCAAAAAATGGCAAAAAACGACTTTTTTTCGTTTTTAGGTTAGAATATCTCAAAAACTATACACGATAGATCAATTCTGAGGTCGGACTCGCGTTTAGCATCGAATGTGATTATTTTGATTTTTGTTTAATGTACAATAGTTAAAAAAAAATGTTTTATTTTTTTGTATGGGTAAATGCACCAATTGTAAAAGGGATTATCTCAAAATTTAGTCTAGGAGTCACGGGTGAAAATTTTTTTATACATCATTTGAACGATAAGTAAACAGAAACTGGAAAAAAATTTGATGTGCTACGACGTTCGATTTAAAACGAGTTAAGGCACGCCGTGTTCGGTGACCCCTAATGAAATTTTTCGTAGAATATTTTGTCATTAAAACAGCATACAATGGGTTAATATGTTTAAAAAATGTTTCTTGAGTATATGGTTTTGCTATGACCTTAGGATAACAAGTTTTATCCAAAACGTGGTTTTAAAGTCTTACAGTGGGGTGAAATGAAAGACTTAGATTTATGAATTTGGCCATTAAATTTCAACAATATTGAGCACTGTGCTCTACATTAACTCTATGGCAAATCCATGTGATCCCTTTTGCATTAAGTTTGTGAAATTTACACCTACTCTTTGTTATGCCGGAGTATGCTCGCATCTTATTCGCCTCTGTTTGCAAACGTAACTCCAACTTCCTCCATGGCCACACACTAAAAATTGCATGTTGCTGTAGCACGTTGTCATTTTGTCTCGCTGTGTCATTAACCAACAAGGACGATGGCAGCGAATTAAATTCGTTCGCACAAAGTTTGCGTCAAGGACAAATGCATAGTTTAGTTCGGTTGAGACCGCTGCAATGTGCACCTTTACAGTGCCATCAGCCGATGACACTAAGTGGCATAGCACCCACTAAGTGTTATCAAATTGTGCTTAGATATCTATAGGTACGAGTAGTAAAATTATAAAAGTTTTTTTTTTACTTTTAGCATGCGATATTGATACTTGCTTTCGATATTTCCGTAGTGATATTGATTTTTTCCAAATGTGTATACATATAGTACCGAATCCTTATTAGAACTGAGAGAACTATTAATTAAGAGTCGAATTTCCTTATTTAATGAAGTTGTGCAAGGACACTTCTCACTTTGTTAATTATTGCTGCTACGCAGACATTTTGATGATAATTGGTTCCGATCATTTATACTGGACGAGAAGTGGGCGATAATATCTAAATATTGCGATAGCTTCTAGAATGGCGTGGTAACGCCCATACAATTTTGAGACGTTTTAATAAGAGAACTAAAATAAAGTAGTAATCTTTCTGCTTACCATTAGGTATCTTAAGTACCAAACGGTATACCTACTATAAGGTATGTCCATAGGCGGATTAACCTTAATACGAAGTCGGCACCTGCCGATAAAAAAATTTTGAAATTTTGAATAGAAAAATAAATGCTTTTATAATTTATTCAACTTGCAAATACGAGTAACGGTTTAATCACCATATATCCCTAGTGTACCATACGGCTAAATTAAAACGATTATAAAAGATATTAGAGAACAGTTTATTCAATGTCATAGGCAGCACACTAAAAGGAGCGGCAAAATATACTCAAGAGGGTGACAAAATGAGTTATTGCAATAGACACTGTTCTACAAGACCAAAGAACTACGAGTAAAAGCTAAAGAATTTTAATCAGCGGAATTAGTGAGAATGAATAATGCAGCCGCTAGAGACTCCGCAATTAAAAAACCCAAAGATTGCACATTAGACATAATTTGGAGCACGATTTCTTGATTTGGATACGCTACAACCCTTTATTTTATGAGGTGTGATCAAATAATGCGTGAGGAAAAAAAATGGGGTGGATTGGGTTGATAAGTGGCATTTTATCCATGTCAAAGTACACGAAAATGTGAGGATGACTGACGAAGGTGTGGCCTTAATACTTTTTCTGAAGATATCATCCAATTTTTTAGCCTTTTATGTAATTATCTCACTTGCTCCTAAGGCTTCCGGTGTGTCCCTAGTGGAGAGGAATGTTGATTTGTTATTCAAAAAAATCTGTTGCATGTGAAAATTGAGCAGTAGTAAAGCTGAAATTTTACGGAAAACTTTTGCCGAAGACTAAGAAATATCATTAAGCGATGAACTTCTCCAGTTTAAGTCTTATTTTACTGAAAAAGTTGTTAATACAAATTTTCCCCAGATTTGGTTCAGGTTTTTCCGAGAAATTTCATTTATACTTATATTGTTCCCAAATCATATCGAATGTTCGTATGCACAGTGTGCATTGCACACTGTGGCGGATCCAGGGGGGGGGGGGGCGATGAGGCGATCGACCCCTCTCTCAAACCTAAATTATATGTAAATATTTTGAAAACATTCTGTTATTATCTAGAAATGTAGTCAATCGGCCCCCCCTCTTGACACTGCTGGATCCGCCACTGATTGCACACCAGTTTAAAATTGTTCTGCCGCGAGTTCATTTTCTTTTCAGAATCGTATAAAAAATTTTTTGTCTTTCTTTATATTTCAATAGAATATATATTTTCCTTGACATACACAAATTTGCACTCAACAAAATTAGATGAAAGAAATAATAAATATTGAATTGTTAATGTTACGAGATTCGAATTTTTGTCATAAGTTCCTGCCAGTCTTTTTTGGGCCTTAATATGAATAAATATTCTCAAGAATTTTTTGTCAATGAAAAAAAAATAAGAGGGCGCCTAAAAATAAGCGCATATGGCGCCAGATTACCTAGATCCGTCAATGGTAATATTTATATTAAAGTTGGGCGAAATATCATTATTGGATGTGTAACACGTTATAAAAGTAAAACTTCTGATATATAGAAGTAAATTGCATGGTGAGGTTTTATGTGAAAATGTCAGTCACTAAATATTTTCATTATATTTAAAAATTTTCTATATCATGACTAAGCTAAGTTATACCTCGATAGCTTGGCCGAAGGTGGCACTGTATGCAAAAATATTTTTTTTTTTTTTTGCAAATGTCATTGCAAGTTTGACGAAAGATTTTTAAGAAGTTTTCATTGAGTTCTGTGATATTTCTGAAAATTTGAATTTTTGACACCATTAAATGTTCTTCGAAGTTAATAGGTTCCGGCCTTTTTTAGTGTTCTAGATTTTCATTTTTAGATTTTTTGGCATTTATCGTATTTGTTTTGATAGTTTAGATTTTTTCTATATTTTTGATACTTTTTAACCCTTCTGATTGATTTTATAAAACTTTTCTTGATGGTTTCAATAATTTTCATATATCGTGTTTCCTATAGTACCTACTAGAATTTTTTTTGATATTTTTCTGTCTCCAGGTACTTTTGGCTATGTCTTATTTTAGAGATAAGAACATTTCCGCATCCAAAGAAAGCCAGCAACAAAGTAGATTCGGATGAGAAACCTTAAAATATTTAAATTCGTGCAGTTCTGGGAATCTGAGGAATACTGGAAATGTTTTGCCATTCATCCAGCGTTCACGCTGGATATGGAAGGTTGTGAAAGATAAGCTGTAAGAAAAGCTTCGAAGTCTAAAATAATCAAATACTTTGTAATAGAACTTTTGAAATTAGTTTTTATATCAAAAACTAAATTCGACAAATAAAAGAAATTTTCGGGAAGTCCTAGAAAAATTTGGCAACAGAATAGTTCATTACAAATATGTTGATTATTTCCGACACGGAATCAAGTTACTTCATCGCATCCCTAGTCGAGCTCTTTTGTCATTCACCGTCGTAGAGTCATCGTTACTCTAATTTAGCAGCAGTTTCACATCGTGGATGCGACATTGGGCTTCGCTGTATGTAAGCAGCTTAAAAACAAACGCAAAAGAGCGCAAATGTTTTCCAAAGGAAGCATCATTGCGATTGGCAGTGTTTACCCTTCAGCGAGCGCCGCGTGGAGTGCATTCACTTTCACACCTTCCGTTTGAATATCATTAGTATTCCGCAGTTACTCTTTTTTTTTTTTTTGTCCAATATTTTCTTTTTTTAACAATGTATCTTGTCTTTTGTCCTTCTGTTCTTCTCACGATATACTTAGTTCACCGCCCTCTCACTCTGCGTTGATTACCGCACCGCAATGTGCGGTTTTCATAGATGGAAGCGTCTGTCATTTCCCATTTGAAAGTACGTATGTTTGTCGTTGCTGTAGTAAGTTTTTGTTCCAGATAAACGTTGGGGTTTTGTTTAAACAGCTTTTTAACTGAGCACACTTAAATTGGCTTTACAGTTGAGGGTTAAAAAAAAATGAAAGTGAAATTTGTGCAAATATTAGTTTTAGTTTATTGGCATTACTCTTTTTTAGAGAAAAACCAACTAATTGTACACACGGATAACTTTGTTCAAATTTTGGCACAAGCGGACAGGAAGCTTAGAGCAATAGTGATCAGAACCAGCTACAAAGGGGAAGGGGGTAGAGATTATCAAGGACAGTAATTTTTGTACTCCTGAATGTTACGCCTCACAAAGTCATAGATACATTCCAATACGAAAGGTTAAAAGCCTCTCTACTCAGAAAGAAGCGATCCAAATGAAAAATTGTATGAGCACGGCTTGTTTTAAAAGTAATTTGAGCTACCTTACTCCCATACCTAAATTGGAGCGTCAGCGTTATTTTACTGTCAAAAATTTCTCATGTACATACAATTTGTATGGCGCATACCGAAATTGCCAACGCTCAACGCTCAGCTATTCGAATTTCCAATTTTGACAAAGCGTTATGAAGTGAAGTTAGCTGCAGAAAAGTAAAAAAAGAAACAACAATATGATTTTGTCAAACAAATGACTTCAACGCAATGCTCTTTATTTCGGTATGGCGCTTGACGCTTTTGTGTAACGTTAAATAACGCAACGCCTGACGCTCCAATTTAGGTATGGCAGTTAATAGGTTGACAAAAAATAATTTTACTATTTGCTGTTTTTGTTATAAAGCTTTACTCAAAACCGCGATTTTTGCACTTTTAAACAAGGATAACTCAGGATCCTGACGTGATAGATATTAAACATGTTCAGATTCATTATATGGAGATTTTATTTCACCATAAACGGCTACAAATACGGAACACCTTGTTATTTTCCGAGACGGGGGTAGGTGATGAAATAAAAATGGACCACCGCCGTTCCTTGCAGCATCCTCTTTCTTGTTATTTGGGATCCTATATATTAGAATCTGAGCTCAATATTAAGTAAATGAATAAAAAATTATTTTTTTATTCGAAGTAAATTTTCAAATGAGGAAAGAAGGTATACGTAGATGTGTAGGCACAAAACGGTATCAAGAAGATCTCGAATGCTATTGGCTTGCTCTGGGTTTGAGACCCAATATGCAATATTTTCAGTTCAGTTTGTTGAGCACTTTCTTGTCTTTCTTTAGTCTATATCTAAAGATTTATTGAAGATAAGGAAACAAAGACTTATACGATTTACGACTTATAGCCGTGGTAACTTTGAAAAAGCAGTTTTGAATCCAATAAAATTTGACCTGGCGACAAACTTGCAAAGCCCATATAGCATGTTACTATTAACATCATGTACAATACTTTCAGGAACAGCACTTATAAAGTTTTTTGCATTCGATTACCCCAAAAAGGTTTGCACAGTTTCATGGCTTAGATCAATAGGGGATGGCAGGAGTAGTGTCGTTGACTATTCTTATTGAACCCACATTCTCAATCAGCTTCATTGAACGTCGTTGATTTTTTCCTAGTAGCTCCAATATAAGTAGATTTTGGAGCCTCGGCCCAGATATTTGAATAGTATTTTTTATTTGGGTTCGATATGGGTGAAAAAGACAGCCTTAAGAGTGATATGGTGCCGGGATTTGTTCAGCTTCAGAATGTTGGCCTGGGATGCATTGATTTTTCAGCCAGACCTTTGGGATTTCAAGACAAAGTTTTTTTGTTAACTTGTCTGAATGTCTGGATGATAAAAAGCAAGTCTGATCAGCGAAACGCAGTAACACTAACAACCTTTAGCTCGACGTTTCTGTTTAGACTTTGGTATAAATGATTAATCGACTTTTCAAATGTATGATGATGTATAAAGTTAATCACAGCTACAAACCAAGTTTAAGTTTCATTTATTATTTCTAATATATTATGTGACTTTATCAAAAACGGTTTAATACACACACATTAAAATAGAAAATGGTAATAGATCACTTTGAACAAAATGCCCTTGTCTAGCTGAGTACTGACACTGGCAAAAGAATTTCAAGAATAGCACTAGTATACTCCAAGTGCAAAATACATAGAAATTCAAGTGCAAAGCAATGTCATCACGTACATTCAAAAATTGCATCCATAGTGCTGTTTTTTTTTTTTTTTTTTTTGGTTTATTCATCATGTTTTTGTTCTAATGCCAAAAATGAGTTTTTGATTAATGTATTTCCAGTGCCAACCCCAGCAATCATCCAGCACATACTCGTACCTTCACGCTAGAGAACAGCCAACATCATCATTATCGTTATCAGCATTAGCGTCATCATCGTATGACAAAATCAGATTTTCCTGCACAGCACAAATGCAAATAAATGCATTCTGTGGGTAGCAGTTGCACAGTTACTGCAGCCGTCCATTGTTTACGGAGCAAGGGTTAATACTGTCTTCATTTGTTTTCCGTAGCTATGTGTTTTGCTATTAGGTACCATCAGATTTTGGCACAGATTTTGACGAATACAAATATTACAGACATATGCGACTGTCCATAGAACGAAGGATTTTATTCATTTTTTTTTTTTGAAACGGAGTTATTAATGTACTCTTAGAAAATGATGAAAAACGAAAACCATAATTATAATTATAATTATCCAGCTGAAAATTGCAACTTTTTGCCTCAAATTGGATTTTGAGCGATTTTTCGATTTTTTCATATGGCTATATCTCGGTAACGAGCCGAAAATATTGTTTTAATGACTTCAACAATATTGTAGCTATTGAATAGATGAAAAAAATGCCGAACAAACTTAACCGAAAAAAAATTCATCTAGTGCCTTAAAATCGCAAAAATTACCATAAAATCCTTATATGAGCCAACTTTGCAAAACGCTCTGGCAGAATTACTTGTTTCGGCGAGTACTTTCGACCTTTATAACGGATTTTAGTTCACCGTCAATGACTTGAAAAATGTTGCACTGTATTAGCGTACATTCATATTCCAGTGGCCAGTGACATTGGGTCATTAGTATAAAAAGGACTTATTTTCAAAAATAAAATTCTGGTTTCAAACACTATTTTATGTTCTATGTATCCCATTTGGCTTTATTGGAATCCATTCATGTTCCAGTGGTCCATTACCAAGTGACCACGTGGTCATATAGGGTTCTTAGTATGAACATTGTTTTATATTCTACGGACTCCGTTTGGTTTCATTGGAGTTCACTCATGTTTCAGTGATCCATGGCCAAGTGGCTAAACACTGTTTTTCTATTGATCCCATTTGGTTTCATTGGGGTCCATTCATGTTCCAGTGGTTCATGGCAAGGTGACCATAGTCGCCATATTAAGTTCTTAGCATGAAAAGTCATTATATTCAAGAATATAATATTGGCACTAGGAAAAAGAAACTGCACTAAATTATTATATATTGTTTTAAAATATGAATGCCATTTGATTTCATTGAAATCCATTAATCTTTCAGTGGGGTATGACCACATCACCAAGGGCAATATGGTTCTTTGTATGAAAAGTCCTTATTTTCAAGGAAAAAATTCCGTCATTAAGAAAAATAAACTAAACTAAACTGAGTTCATTGGAGTCCACTGATGTTTCAGTGGTCCATGGCCAGATGACCAAGTGGTCATATTGGATTCTTAGTATGAGAAGTCTTATTTTCAAGTATAAAATCCTGGCATTAGCAAAAAGAAACTACACTAAAATGATGCATTGTTTTAAAAACTGTTTTATGTTCTACGTGTCTCATTTAGTTTCATAGAAACCCATGCATGTTCCTGTAATCTATGATCAGGTGATCTATGATCAGGTGACCAATGGTCATATTGCGCACTTCAAAGCTAAATGTTCAAAAAACAGCAACTTATCACTTTAAAACAAGAATATCCAAAAAGTATAAACACATTACCCAAGGGGTAGAAAACTACCCCAGCAATTTAAGCATCGGATATCTCAGACATGGCAATCCCAATTTGAATTATTTTTTCACATTCTGAAACTACCATCCTTTGTCAATATGAAACGAGTGCTAATGTTATCATTTCAAAAATCAAAATATTTTTAGTATTTTTTTCAAAAATGGTTTTCTTGGAGCCTTCCAGTTAATATGTGACGGCGCACAGTGGGGCAAGGAGCTCTCATATGTGGCATCAAATAAACGGAGCTAGGCACTGCAACCAAATTACATATACATACTAAGGATGGATCACTTAAGCTTTCAACAAAATTTGGTCGAATTTGAACAAGAGGGCGTAGCACCTCCCATGGAAGCCAAATCTTAAAAACTCTATACTGATGGTACTATCTGAGATAATCATACCAAATTTCGCACACTTGCTACCAATAATGTAGGTAAACTCTGATAGGAAAATTTGCGAATTCGAATAAGAGGGCGTGGTACCACCCATACAAACAAAGTCTTACAAACTATACTGAGGGTACTATCTGAGATAATCAAACCAAATTTCGTACACTTTCTACCAATAGTATAGGTAAACTCTGGTAGGAAAATTAGCGAATTCGGACAAGAGGGCGTGGTACCTCCTATACAAGCAAAATCTTAAAAACTCTATATTGAGAGTGCTTTCTGAGATAATCGAAGCAAATTTGGTACAATTGCTACGAATAGTAAAAGTCAGCTCTGATAGGAAATTAAGAGACACGCTTTCAGGTATTTTGACCAATATTGGGACTTGAAATGAGATAATTTCTTACTTAAGTGCTCGTGATGACCACCTGTCCTCTTTTCCATCTGTTTTAACAAAAAACCGAATTGCTGTTCAAAATTATCCTGTCCAGAACTATACATAATGTTTATAAGTTCTTGTCTCGTGACAAATAATAAGTTAGAGGCCATTTGTAAAACAAAATTAAAAATTTTGAATAATGTCGGCAATGCAAGAAAAAATATTTTATTTTAAGTTACGTTCTAAAAATCGATGTAAATTTTAAAGTAGCAAAAAGTAGCAAAATTTTCTTGTCGCTTCTAGAAGGCAATACTTAACGGAATATTTTTGAATCATTACTAATGCTTGGAAAGGCTTGGACCCCAATTAAATTATCTATTATATATTTAATTTCGTAAAATTTTTCTTCTCCATTTTATTTAACTTGCCTACCTAAATGTGTAAACATTTTTAAGGAAAAAAACATGTTTATATACGGTTACATACCTAAAGATGAAAGCTCCATGGTCAAATAATATTAAATGTTAATAAACTTTAGCAAAAAACTGCTTTGATTGATATGGAAATAACTTATAAAAATTATTTCAGTCTACAAAGTTAAAGTTTGGCGTGCTGTAGTGATGAAATGGGTTTGTTACAAGTCATTTGAAAAATGGCAAATAGTACGTTGGTTAATATTGTACTTAACCAATATAAAAGGATATTCTGAAATAACATTTAATTTTTTGAATTATCGCCAGGTATTGAGAGAATCTGCCCCACTGTGCGGCGGTGAGGGCGTAGTGAACCTAAAGTCATCGTGATACACAAATGATAGCCAACATTTCTTAGATCGGATAAGTATCAACAAATAATTTTTAGAGTTTCTAGTTTCACAGAAATCACTATTTTAGTTAAGGGGTATAAAACTATTCCTCTGGGCCAATATGGGTTAATTCTCCGCAGAAATTTTGTTTATGCAGTTAAGGTTCAGAGTAATAGATAATGGCACGAAGTCAAAGCTGTTAAATAGTGTATAAGAGAAACTCAGACAAATTGGCTCGCCTTGGAGATTCTCTCTATGAGTAGGTATCTCCAGATGGCGATTCATTTATCTCTGGAAAATGCCAAAAGAGACACCTACCTTCATATTTTTCAATTAACCAACCGTTTTCCGCATAACATGGTCCTCGCAAAAAAAGTTCAGATCTCGGGAACATATAATCATTAACAGTACTAATATTCCTAGGAGCTTAACCAGACATAGCACTGTGAAGGTACTGGTATATAGGCGACGTTAGTTCGTAAAATATGTTAAAGTATCTGAACCAAAAGTAATGGATCTAGTTAGTTAGTCAACAGTATGGTCCTGCAAGTATTGTAGTTCTAAAAATACATATTCTTGCTAATTGTGTGACACAGTAGGGCTTCTGTGGACCAACCAACCTCAGGTCCATTTTCTCGTGGACTGCCACGAACATACATATGTATATTTAGAATTGTATGCAAGCGTATTCCCGCTGTTACTGTTGCTGTGTTTTTGTTAATGCTGTTTACTTATGACGTGGTTTTGGTTCAGTTTTCGCGTCAGAGAGCTTCTAAATCATTTATTATTACAATTTCAGTGTTGGCGTTGCTCATGTTGTTGATGTTGCTGCTACTGGTCTGGTTTTGTTGCTGAGGTTGTTTGAAGAAAACTTCATGTTTTTGTTATTTAGCTTGTCAGTATGAACGTACATAAGTAGTTCCAACTCGTGAATATCGCAGTAATGCAATTTTAAGTATTTTTGGTAATTGGCGAATGTTCTGAAAGTGATCATTTTTCAATTAATCTTGAAATATCCGTCTACTAGCACAAACTGATGAGTATTACAATTTCTTACTTAAAATTTAATAAGCTGTGTCGTTCACCCCATATGTATTTTGCTAGTTTGGCTCCAGGTCGGATTTAATATTACTATATACATTTGGGTAAGACGTTCGGGATTTTATTTTCAAATCTTCAGCAAAGTTGTAGCTATAAACTAAATGAAAGAAAGTGTCAAAGAAACTGAAAAAACTGTAACGTTTTTTTTTTTTTCAAATAATTTAAGCAAAATTGCAGCCAAGACTTAACTAAATAACTCTTTAGAGCATGTCAATAGCATTCGAGTACGCCTTGATACTGTTTTGTGCCTATATACCCACAAAATACATATTTTCGAAATTTCTCTCCATTGTAAAACTCTAAACTACATTTTGGATAAAATTTGTTGTCCCAAGGTCATCGTGAAATCACGTAAGGAACAATTTTCTAGAACATATTAGCTCATTTTATCCTATTTTTATGAGTTCGTTGAACCCTTTTTCCAAAAACTGGACTATAATGGCTTAAAAGATTCAACAAAATTTTCGAAAGAATATCAAACACCCAACACAATTTCGAACTTACCATACGGTAAAAGTGAACCATTCTAACTACTTTAATGTTAAATAATTGCCATATATTAAAATGGAGTGGAATAAAAAAATGTAATGAGTATTTGTATAATGTTGGAACAGTTTGTGAGACTACAGTCTTTCTAAATTAAGAAATGAGCCAACATCTAAAAAGTCAGCATTGCTTCTAGCCTTTACGGTATGTTTCGAATAGAAAATACGCGGAAATATTTTCATGCAGAGTATAATGGGATAATTGTTCCATGTCCATAGATTGGAGCCAGGGGAGAAAATGGTACATTTCGATCTTCACACAGCTTATAGACATTCAACTCAACTGGGCGGATTTTTGAATGATTGACTTGAATGAGACGATTGAACCTTTGTTAAGATGTCAAAATGATAAAAATTTGAAAAAAATTATTCATTGTCGGGAGAGGAACAAAATGCTCATCGACCCCCATTGGTTTTTCCTCTCCAACATTTCTTTCAAACACACTGCCCCAGTTTTTCCACTCCTTAAGGCGGCTCTAATACAAAATTTTGATAAAAACATCAAAAAACTCATCGGCTATGAGGCGAATTTAATTAATTTTTTCTCTTCAACATTTTTTTTGAACATAGTATTCTCTTTTTTCCACCCCTAAGGGCCTCCTATACAAAATTAGATGGAAATATCATTTTTGTATGGGAGGCTCCTTGAGCGTTGGTTAAAAGGGGGCTAGTATGTTCGAAAAAAATGTTGGAGACACTTTTTTGTTAACGATATACTGACATAGTTATTTTTAACTGTTATTGTACACTGTGTAGGCTGGACCACTCTCACTAATGTTTCTATTCACTTTTGTTTTCACCAAGTTAACAACAATATAAGTACATACTTATTTACCTATGGATGCTGGTTATGAAAATTTTTATCGCCAAGTCCGTGGTCCGATGCAAGATAAAGTTTTTATTGCACACACTTAAAAAATTGTTTCTTACATAACGGATTGAACAAGAATTTTGGTTAAGTTAAACACCAAGTTACTATGTACCATTTGTAAGTTGTATTTATCAAAACTATACTTGACACAATTTCGGTGTAAAATAAACTCAAGAGATTTCATTCTGAAGTTAAAACTTATTTGTATATATGTACTCGTACTTTAATTATTTATTAAATACGTTAGGAAAGTCTAGCCAACGAGTGAACCAAAGCACTAATGGTTATTGAAATCATTTTCGAGGCAATAATAGGTAACGGTCAGACTATTTGAATTTGAATTTAGCCGTTATATGCAAAACGTCAATTTATTTTTCAAATAGTTTAACCATATCAAACTGTCGAAAGATTGCTTTACTACAAAAGGTGGCTGCTCTGATGTTTTCTTTACCAAATACCAACAACAAAACTTTGATTTGAAAATGATTTTTTTTTTTTTTGCCACAAAAATGGGTCAAATTACCCATAGTGCATTGTGTGAAAGTAAAATGTTTGCATTCTCACATGCTGCCAAAAACCCGACGGCTTCGGTATGATATCCCTATGTATACAGCTGATTGCGTCAGCGGAGGTAATCAATGACTTACACTTTGCTTAATGATTTGTTTAGAGCCCTATGGTTAAATTATATTGGAGTCCTTTATGTTCTGGGAACCAACACAACTGTGAGTCTTTAAAATTTAAAAAATGCTGAGAGCAACTACTTTTGTGTGTGCTATTTTTCTAATTAAGAGTAGGTGTGCCGCTCTATGTGGCTTATTAAAATGCTGTATTAATGTGACTCGTTTAATTACTCTATCATAACTGAAAGCATACTCAACTAAAGACCGAAAACGCTCTCACACAAGAAACAGGTAACCTCAAATAAAGAAAATGTGTATTTAATTGATAGATAGTAGGTACATTAGAGCAAGGGTGTCAGCGTTTCAAGATCAATGACCGCACACGCGTAGTCAGCGCAAAATTTTTGCTCGTCTACAACAACTGCAATATTTTAATATTTTGCCAATTTCGCAGAACTACAACAGTCACAAAATTTTTTTTTTTTTTTGTTTTTTTGTGGTGCGTTTACAACTACATTTCAGGAAAAATTGTTTATTGTTTTTGTTTTTATGCAAAACAACAAAAACAAATTGCTCATGAATGTTTTAATTCCGAGGAATTTTGACGAGCTCCAAAAAAAACAACAAAAAATATTTTTTGTGACTGTTGTAGTTCCGCGAAATTTGCAAAATATTGAAATATTTCCGTTGTTGTAGGCGAGTCAAAATTGGCTGACACACTCTAATGGTCGAAATTTAGATTCATCTCGAAATTATTTGAAAAGTTAGATTGACTCTTAAATACGATATCAACGTCGCTTTTTTTCGTGCCGAGAAAATCTAATAGAGCGATTTTGATTCTCCTGCAGTCCCAATTTGGCAAAAAATATTTTTATTATTTTTTTTATAAATTTTTTTGCTCAAAACTAAATTTTTTCCTTAACTGAATGGTTTCCTAAGATTTTTCGAAAATTCTTAAATTATGTTCTTTCAAAAATATTGACGTATAAAAGAATGTAGATTGGGTGACCTCAAATGAGGTTTAAAAATTAAAACGAAATATCTTAAATACATATAATTTGTTTTGTCTATTATTCAAAATAAATTTACAAAGTGTTAGGGCTATCAAAGCCACTTAAACTTAAATATAGATCTTTCATCTTTCAAACAATTCCGCGTTGTTGAAAACATAAGATGGGCTCAAATTTTAAGCAAATGGCTCACGTCTCCGACTCGCAACATGGACTTATGCACATTCCATTAATGGCCCTCAAATACGGTCAGGTGAAACCCCGAAAGTTTTGTTTATTTTTTGAAGAGAGTATTAAACCGTATCTCATAGCTAAAAAATACAATCAAGTCGAAAAGAAGTGAGATTTAATCAAAATTTTGTAGAATGACTAGGTGGCAACCCTAAAAACTTACAATATAATGGATTTTTATAAACTTTATCTAAGCGTTTTAAAACTAATATGTTTTTTTGTTTTTAAAGTATATAGATTAAGCCAAATATACAAAAAAAAAACCAGGTGGCAACCCTAAAAGTGAATGTTGGACTTTTAAAGTTTATATAAACTTTTTAAAACAAAAATTTATATTTTTTATTTTGCTATGTGTATGCTTTAAGCATTGCTTAAAAAAATACCATGTGACAGCCCTGGAAACGATAATGTGCGCAGTGGACGTAGCAACGGCAAAGCAAAGACCTTGCGGCATACGAGTGTGCATTGTAAAATAATTTGAAAGTTGATTTTCGAATGATTTTCAAATTGCGATATCTGATGAACGGTAAGTCGAACGAAAAAAGTGTTCGTAGGGACCACCACGGGGAATTGCATGTATTACAAAATAGATGAAAAAAATTTTTCTTAGGGCACATCATTTCCGAGATATTTTACAAAAACTGTTTTTTTCTTAATTTTGGGATTTTTAAAAAATATCTCCTAAGCTATTAGTCACACGAAAGAACAACAACATGCGTTTTGTAAAGCAAGCAATTCCCTTCAAACAGTATTTTCACTTTTTACGTGTGACTCACCGTTCATGAGTTAATTAAATTTAAAGCTCAACACATCACTGTGCGCACTCATACTCGGCACGCTCATTTTACTAGTTTTTGCTATAAATCGCATGAAATCGATTCGCAGACCATTTTTATAGGAATAAAATTGCTATAAAATTGCGGACAAACATTTTTCTCTAGATTCTACCGCTGGCGAGATATTTCCAAAAAAGTATTTTTTGTGACCTTTGACCTTGAATAACTTTTTTAGCTCACACGGGATTAATAGGGACTTTTGATAGTTTACTTGTAATGGTGTATTTAAGGTCTGTACCGATTTTCAGCTTTGCCCTAATTATTGTTATTTCAAATGCTAATTTGCCTGGACTATTTGTTTGTCAGACAATTTTGAAAGTTGATTTCCTTCTAAGCCTAAATCAATGAAAGTACTACATGCGATCTTCCACAGGAAAACGGAACTTATCTTCGCTTAGAAAACTTCACAGTTCAGGTAAAAATTAGAGATATCGTCAAGTACAGAGATAAAATTCAGTGCTTATACTTAATTGATAACACAGGGCAACACTGATTTTGCGGCACAAGGTTTCGGAGTCGATTTCGAGTAATCATGACGTACTGAATATGAAAATAATATTAGATTTGCCCAATTGACTCTAGTTCTCACGATATCCTTGCTCAAAGGAGCAAAAATAGCTGTTTTGAGGCATATTTAAAGTAGTATAGCACTCACAGCAAACGGTATAATTAATTTTTATTTATGACATCAAAAAGCTATAATCTTCCTCAAGAAACCTTTCCTAATGTTTTTTCAATTGGATCCTTACTTTCCAAGTTATCGTCCATTAAAATATTGGTATTTCAACTCCACACAGAGGACAAAATTTATTTTGTTTTTTTTTACGGCCTTAGTTTTGTGAGTAAAATTCAGATTTACCAAGATCATCCGAGTCCTACGGTATAATTTTTTTGTCAGAATTGAAGCTCTCAAGATATCCTTACTTAAATGAGCAAAAATGGCTGTTTGGAGGAATATTTGAAGTACTATAAGACTAACAGCAATCAGTGTAATTAATTTTTGGTAATGACATCAAAAAGCCATAACCTTTTTCAAAAAATCTCACCTTCTATTTTTTTCAATTAGATCCTTACTTTCCGAGTTATCGTCCGTTGAAGTATTGATATTTCAACTCCATACAAAGGACATTTTTTGTTTTTTATATGCCTCAAAACAGCTATTTTTGCTCCTTTAAGCAAGGATATCTTGAGAACTAGAGTCAATCCTGACAAAAAAATTAAACCGTAGGACTCGCATAATCTTGGTGGATATGAATTTACTCACAAAACTAAGGCCGTAATAAAAAACAAAAAAATTTTGTTCCTTGTATGGAGTTGAAATATCAATATTTCAAAGGTCGATAACTCGGAAAGTAAGGATCTAATTGAAAGAAACAAAAAGTGAGATTTTCGAAGAAGGTTATGGCTTTTTGATGTAATTAACAAAAATGAATTACGCTGATATCTGTAAGTGTTTTAGTACTTCAAATATGCCTCAAAACAGCAAATTTTGCTCCTTTAAGCAAGAATATCGGGAGAACTAGAGTCAATCCTAAAAAAAAAATGGTACTGTAGGACTTGGATAATTTTGGTGATTCTGATTTTGCTCACAGGACTAAGGCCGCAGCAAAAAAAAAAATTTTTGTCTCCCTGTGTAATTGATAAACTTTGAACATCGATATCTACAAACTTGATTTTACGATTTCAAAAATTTCGTCAAATAGTACCTAGGATGTTTCCCGATACCTCTGACCAAAAATAAGATGTTTTATATTTTTTAACAAAAAGTAGGATGTTTCATACTTTTTAGCGACAAGTCAATTATCCCACTTTCATAAGAGGCATCGAAATATCCTACTTTGCGGCATAAAATCTGGAACGTCCTACTTTTCGACATAAAACCTCGAAAAATCCTACTTTTCGTCATATATATTTAATGAATTACCCAAGTTTTCCTTAGAAGCAGGGTGAAATGTACCTTTCGCTTCAAGAATCAATCGAAGTCTGCTTATAGTATAGTCATTTGGTAGTTTTACCTGGAAAGTTTTGCGGGATTTTTGCAAATGAGTTATTTTATAGATTTCGATGTGCTCTTTCAGAATTTCAACTTTGCTACCTCGAGTCGTGTTCGCTCGCGCCGCCATATTGGAAAAATGGCGTCCAAAATCAGTTTATAACAAATATCTCTGTAACGGTTACATTTAGAGGAAAATATTGTGACGCAATATTGTAGCTAATGAAATTTTCTATAAAAATGATTCCTTAATTGTTTCCGTATGACTTATAACTCAGGAGATATCCTAATTCAAAATTAGAAAAACCTTAGTAAATTGTGCATGCCGCTTATGAGTAGGCACAGTGATGTGTTGAGCTTAAAATTACAATAACTCATGAACGGTGAGTCACACGTTTAAAGTACAAACACCTATGTATAGGGAATTACTTCCACTATAAGCTTCATTTTTTTTTTCACATGACCTATAGTTTACGAGATATTTTATCAGCAAACTTAAATTTTAGAAAAAAACCGTTTTTTCAAAATAGCTCCAAAACGGTTTGTTCTAGAAAAAAAAAATCTCGCATTTTGTAGAACGTTTAATTCCCTTTAAAGGTCTCTTTGAACTGTTTTTTCGTCCGACTTACGGTTCATGAGATATCGCGTCTTGAAAATTATTCAAAATTGAACATTGTGCTCTATGCTCCATACTATGTTAAATTTTGAATGATTTTCAAGCCGCGATATCTCATTGAAGGTAAGTCGGACGAAAAAACAGTTCGCAGAGACCCTTAAAGAGAATTGAACGTTCTACAAAATGCAAGAATTTTTTTTTTTTTACAACGAACCGTTTTGGAGCTATTTTGAAAAAACGGTTTTTTTCTAAATTTTAAGTTTTTTGATAAAATATCTCGTAAACTACAGGTCATGTTAAAAAAAAAAAATAAAATGAAGCTTAAAGTGGAAGTAATTCCCTATCAACAAATATTTTTACTTCAAACGTGTGACTAACCGTTCATGAGTTATTGTAATTTTAAGCTCAACACATCACTGTGCCTGCTCATAAGCGGCATGCACAATATAGGGTAAGGGAGGGAAATATGGACTACGTGGGTAATATGGACCATACGGTAATTTCCCACTGCGTACATAGGATTTACCGTTCTTCCTGTTCAAACTTAACGCTAATACGTAAAGCTTATAATTGGGCGATTTTAGCGTTCGGTGAAGTCGCATGTTTCTGTAAAGTTGATTTTTCTAAAAAAAAGATCAGTGATAATTTTTTTCTATTGAGTATATTTCATTATTTCACTTTAAAGACATCGCGTTTTTAAATAAATGGTTAATTATATAAAGTCAGTAAATACCATTTATAATTTATTAGCACATATAAGTTCTTTAACCTTAAGAGTTTTTGATAAAAAAAAACCATTTATATCACCAACACGTGCTGTGGGTAATATGGACCACCAAAGAAAAAAGTCTCAAAAACAAATGTATTTATCATCTTTTTCAGATGGGGAACCTAGTTGCAGGTGTTCATGACGAGTCTGATGGTCATTATATGAATTTCATTAACTACAAAGGAAAAAAATTATAAAAAATGCATATATTGTAATACCCTTTACTCAGAAGATCGACGTGGCGAATTTTAGGTTGAATGTGTAATCTGACGTTCTTGGAGTCATGAAAAATGTGCCGAATGTGGAAGTGACATTTTTATATGCAACTTCTGTACTAAATAGACTATATGGTCTATATTACACTACACTTTTTTTATCTTCATTTTGAGTATTTTCAGTTTTTTAATTTTTTTTCTTTATTCTGATGAGATATTTATCTAAAAGTGAATCAGAATAAAGGTAAATTGTTTCCTTTACTGAATGACATAAAATTAACTGTTTTGTCTTATGTATTTTGGGTTTTATTTAAAAAAGAAAGATGGGTGGTCCATATTTCCCTCCCTTACCCTACTAATTTTTTTCAAATTTTGAATTAGGATATCTCCTGAGTTATAAGTCGTACGCAAAAATTTAAGAGGTCATTTTTATAGAAAATTTCAATACAGCTACAATATTGCGTCACAATATTTTTCTCTAAATGTAACCGTTAAAGAGATATTTGTTATAAACTGATTTTGGACGCCATTTTTCCAATATGGCGGCGCGAGCGAACACGACTCGAGGTAGCAAAGTTGAAATTCTGAAAATGCACATCGAAATCTATAAAATAACTCATTTGCAAAAATCCCGCAAAACATTCCAGGTAACATCATTTTATTCTCCCAAATGATTGTATTGTACTATTAACGATCTTAAGCTAAAAATTTTTAGTATTACGTTTTAGGGTCGCTAAAAGATAAACCGTCTATAGGCGAACTTGTCTGCTAGATGTATAGTTATAGTATGGTCGCCAGTACTGGGTTGCATCCATACATAAAGGGTAAGTGTGTTTTTTTTTATTGAACTCCCTAATACTTGCTTGCATATTTTTTGATTAAAAATTTAAAAGCCTGTTTTCAACATAACAACAAAAAGACTAAAGTGAAACATTGGCGTTTCACATTTGCCCGTTAATGTACTGCGTAAAATTCTAGTACGTTAAGGTACTTTTCAATAAACGACTTGAAATGTATTGCCATCGCGGTTGTGCATTTCCATCGCACATGTCACAAATTATGATTGACAAGAAGAAACTTTCCGTTTGTATGTAGAATCATGCAATATTTGCAGATACATATGTATACAGCGTGGGGCATAAATCACAGCTTAATTTGAATATACGAGTACTTATCAAAGCCTTTATATTTTCAGTACGTCTCCAAAAAAAAAAAAAAATATAGTGGGGAGTATGTTACCCAATTTCTTTTAGGCAGAATTTTATTCTACATCGTAGTATGCAAAGAGTGCTCCATATTGGAAGTATGTATAAAATGTAACTACTTATGTCGCAAGGACATGCAATATTACAAACGGGCACAAATTATATAGTGTTCGGTGACATATGAAAAAATTCATAACTCTTTTAGAAAACATCCAATAATGCTCTTTAAATTATCGTTTTTCCTTGTACAAGATACGCTATTCTCTTTGATAGATAACTGCACAATATTACAAGTGACTAAAATGTTTTTGCTCGATCGAACTCATATCAGGACATTGGCCAGGGAGTATTGCTAGCGATCAAGCTGTGCCTTATCTTAAAATAACGATAGAAGACTTTTTATTTCATAGTAACTAGCCCACTTTAATCTGAATTAAAATTTAAGAACTTTTCTGCTGTTTTCTCCATACTGAAATTTCTATAACCAAGAGGAATGTATCAAGATAGTAAGAAAGTGATGATAAATAAATTCAAATCATGACTTTTGCGCCACCCAGTACATGTGTATATTCGTACTCGTATATGCTTTATATTCCTTTATTCTGCTGTATGCGCCATTTGCATATTATAACACACTGTGCAACATGTTTTATCATACTGAAATATACCTTTGTTATTGACAGCGTACATTTGCAATACATTACAATTACAATAGTTTACAAATGATTAGAACATTTTTCAACTGTAGATTTCACTATTTATATCCTATGTAAAATTGAATGTTGTTTCCGAAAATCACATTATTTTTTTTTTTCTTTCACGTCGTTTTCGTGATATCGGTCATTTTCGGTTTTTAGTCCAAAAAAAAAATATGGTTTCACCTAGTTACAAATATCTCAAGATTAAATATTTATGTTTAAGCATACTACAGGGTGGCTGATGAAAGCTGCTACCAAAAAAAATAAAATGTTATAACTTTTTTGTTAACCAATTAATCTTTTCCATTTTTTTTTTTTTAATTTTACAGATTAATCTTTAGATTTAACGAAAATGGAGTATTGGGACACTGAGACAAGGATTTAGATTGTCCGCCGTTATCACGCATTGGAGTCCGTAGCTTCAGTACAAAGAGAATATAGGCGCAGATTTGGGGGCACTCCTCCGAGCAGATGAACTATAATGAGGCTCGTAAACAATTTTGCCGAGCACGGGACAGTTGAAAGAAGGTCTTATTATCGAAACACTTCAGTTTGGACGCAGGAAACTATCGCTGCTATAGCTGCTGCCATACAAGCCAATCCCAGAATTTCGACAAGGAGCTTATCTGCCCAAATGAGTATCAGCAGACAGTCACTGCAGACAATTATGCACAAAGATTTGAACTTTTTTCCATACAAAACTCAAATGACAAACAAACTGAATGCAGCAGACTTGCCGATTCGCTTGGAATTTTGCCAGAAAATCCTTCAAATGGTGGAAGAAGACGAAAACGTCTTAAACTGTATTTTTATGTCTGACGAGCTCATTTTGACCTAAATGGCAATGTTAACAAACAAAATTGTCGAATATGGAGTGATTGTAATCCTCAAACACTCCATGAGACGGAATTGCATCCACTACGCGTCACAGTGTGGTGTGCAGTTTCATCAAAATGCATTGTCGGGCCTTACTTCTTTAAAGAGAACGGTGCTACTGTTACGGTCACTGCAGACCGTTACTTAAAACTGTTAAAAGAATTTTTTTATCCAGAATTACGCCGAAAGAGAATCTCTCTCAACTCTGTGTGGTTTCAACAAGATGGTACAACTCCTCACATTGTCCGGCGTGTTATGACAGAATTACAGCGAAAATTTTCAAATAAGCTGATTTCTAGAAACTCCCCATTCTGTTGGTCCCCCAGGTCTCCTGACCTTACTGCACCTGATTTTTTCTAATGAGGTATTGCAAACTGGAAGTTTATAAAACAAAAATAGCAAATTTGAACGACTTAATGCAATCCATTCGAACAATAATTGCGGCGATTCCTGCTGCAACTCTTCACACAGTTATGAACATTTTTTTACTAAGATACCGCACATGCGTCACTGAGTGTGGAGGCCATTTAAACTCTATAATTTTTAAAACTACTTAATTAAACTAAATAAAAGTGTATTATCTTTCAAATAAAACAAGAAAACATTAACTAAATGAATTTTAAAAAAAAGTTATTTAACTTTCTTTACGTAGCAATATTCATCAGCCACCCTGTACTTTTATGTCAAATAAAGGTAATTAAATTACCTTAGATGAAATTCACAATAATTTTTGATGGGTTTGTTAGTTTCGGCGAAATAAAATGATTTCTAAAAAAAAAATATTTTTTTTTCGAAAAAGTTAAAAAAAAAAAAACAAAACCAATTGCAAATTTATGCAAGAAAAGAATTTCTTTGTTTTTTTTTTTTATATCATAGTCTATATATTTGTAAAGAAAATAAAATACTATTTAAGAAAATCGACTAAAATATGGAAAAGTAATGTAGAGTAGAACGGGGTAATGTCGTGCAGGGGGTAATGTCGTGCACTGGCTGTTTTAGCCCAAAGAATTGAATGTTTTACCAACTGTTTGTGAGGTAGGGACCTGCTGACCTACTGAGCTTATGCATATAATACTAGCAATTTTCACCAGTTTGTCTCTACAGAGTAACCTTTTTTTCAAAACGCACGCTTTCGGGACGATAAAAGTGTTTTTTTATCGGGTCAGAAAAATAATTTTCCTTCCGGGAAAATATACCAGGTAAGTGTTTTCTGAAACGAAATATCCTGCCAAAGAAAAGAAGTATTTGGTTTTGGAAAAAAATTTTGGGCTTCACCGAGTTATCGAAGTTGACCTTTAAAACGACCATTGGGGTAATGTCGTGCACATTCACTTACACAAACACAATTTCTCGCTACACAAATGTTGTCACACATGGATGTAACCAATGAAATTATCTTTCGATCGGATGCTTACTCGTTGCATTCGCTTGAGATGTACGGCTTTACGGGCATGTCAAAGTTGAGTGCACGACATTGCCCCGTTCTACTCTACACAACATATTATGTATTGTATAATAATGAATAAAAACATGATAATGCTAAATCTCCTCTTATAGAACCACTACCTACCATTTCTCACATTTTGGTACCTTTACTATACTCGGAAAACAATGCACGACATTACCCCACAAATTTTGAGGGGGGTAATGTCGTGCACATTTTTTTTTTTCTTCACTTACACAAACACAATTTCTCGCTATACAAATGTTGTTACACATGGATGTAACCAATGAAATTATCTTTTGATCCGATGCTTACTCGTCGCATTCGCTTGAGATGTACAGCTTTACGAGCATGTCAAAGTTGAGTGCACGACATTGCCCCGTTCTACTCTAATACTTAGTTTTCCATTTTTTTTTTTATTTTATTTGTCATAAATCTGTATATTATATAGGGTGTTTCGCATAAGGTTACGAAGCATCTGGGAGGATATAGAGAAGGTCTAGACTAACAACTGAGGGGGTATTAAATGTACCCCTGAGGACTTATAGGGTTAAAACAAATTTTCTGACTAGTTTTAGAAAAAAAAAAAATGTTATTGGGTCACCCCAGCGTTGTAGAGAGATCTTTTTCTGAGGAAAAAATTCTCAATGATGTTAATTCAGGATAAGGCAGAATATCGTGTGCGCTTTAGGAAAAATAGAAAGCACCATTATTGGTTTTGGATTTAAACATATGAATGCAGTTTATTTATGTTCTTTCCATGAAAAATACTGAGCGTTTTTATTAAGCTTTGTACCAAAAATAGACTTGTTCTAAGATAGCAGAGAGTCATGGAATTACCTCATTGTACATAAAACGGTAATTCTTAATACATTTGAGTACACTAAATTGAACCTCTCTTGTTCGTGTACTTCGACAAGAGTGGTCCCTTAAGCCTGACTTCAGTTGCGATTTGGTTTTGTATTGATTCGGACATTATTCAAATATAATAATAAATAAATTTGATTACGACTTTTAAATCGTCGTGTTTTATTTCGGATCGTTAGATTATTATTTAGATTGAAGTTTATAAATCACTTCACTAATAATATATCATTAGTGGCGCAGTCGGTTACGAACATAAATTTGACTCTTTTTAAAGCGAGAAAAAAACAAAAAATAATAAAATAATAATAACTTAAAAGTGTACTTATTCTGTATAGACTTCAAGCTTTTTACACAAATTTGTGCATTAAAAAGGAAAAGTGAGCATATTTAGTAAAAAATAAAAATTAAACTATATATTTATGCAAAATCGCAATTGTAAAATTCCTTTATACGATATTAACAAATTAACGGCAACACAACGTGTAAATAATAGCGGTAGCAGTGGTGAATAATTGCAACTAGTAGAAAAACAAGCAATTTCTAGCAACACTCATCTCTAACGGGAACACAGCGAATTGATTGTGGTTAATTTCAATCAAAGCGTACACTTGACAACAGACAAAACTGTTACCAGCCAAATAACAGTAAGCGCGGCACAGCAAAGTAATCTTCAACAGTGGTGAATTACTGCGAGAGAAACATCCAATCTAAGTACAGCAGTCACTACTACCTCCAAACTACAATAGACGAAATAATTATGGCTTCGCGTTCTTCAGTATTTGATTTATTAGCAGATGTGCAAGAGTTTAATGGCAAACCTGAAGAGCTTGATTTATTCATTACACATATTGAACAACTAAGAGCAATATGTATATGTATTGAGCAAGACCTATTAGGCCTTTTTGATCTAAGAGTACGAACGAAGGTA
The DNA here is from genome assembly GCA_951812925.1 of Calliopum simillimum. Classification (NCBI taxonomy): domain Eukaryota; kingdom Metazoa; phylum Arthropoda; class Insecta; order Diptera; family Lauxaniidae; genus Calliopum; species Calliopum simillimum. The sequence goes on from OX638368.1 coordinate 105,947,777, forward strand.
GTAGGTAAAGCGAACATTTCTCTTATAAACAGTGGTAACCCTTTTGAATGGGAACGTATAAAACAAAGTCTAAAAATTCATTTTGGTATTTCTGAGAGTATTGAATGCATTATAAATAAAATAAAAGTAGCCGAAATAAGGAATTCTATAAATGATTTTTATGAATATGTTTGTCAACAATTAACAAAACTTAACTTAAAATCTAATAATGAAAACAACAACTGGTATAACTGTGAAGCAAATGAAAATATGGTATTAAAAATTTTTATAAGTAAATTACCAAATGATCCAAAATTAATACTAAATGCGAGAAATCCTAATACATTGATTAAAGCTAAAGAAATTTTAATAGATACTGAATATTTTTATAAAGACTATAAAAGTTTTTCTCGAAAGCAATCTCAGTCATCTAACTTTCAAACTTCTTATAATAATAATACCAACCAAAACTCTTTTAACACAAACAATAGCTACAGTCACCAACAACGACAACAACCAACTCAACAATTAGGTAATGACAAAAAAAGTTCACAGACAAGACAAAATAAAGATACGCGACAGAACAACAATAACCAAAATAATTCATCTGTTTCGCGTCAAAATGCTCCTGATGATCAAATGGACGTAGATACCCTAAATTTTCAGTGTCCAACCTCAGAGCTCTTCCCTGCATAATTGTTGGCACTTCCTCAATGCCAATCAAACTTTTAATAGATTCAGGCGCAGCCACATCCCTTATAAGAAAAAATTTATTTCACGAATCATTTAAAACAAACATAGATTCGTCAATTAAATTAAAAACGATAAACTCTGTTGAATTAATTAACTCCAAAATAACTATACCACTTTTTAAAGAATTTAACTTGCCTAATATAAGAATAGAAATGCTAGAAGCAGACTTTTCTGCAGACTTTGACGGCATCATTGGATGCAATATATTAAAACCATTGAATGCTATAATTGATTTTGAAAAAGAAGAGCTAGTTACAAAAAACGCAATATGTAAATTGGTATTCGAAAATAGTTCTGCCAAATTGACTTGCGAAGAAATAACTAATTTCAATAAACAAATCATCAATATCAATTTTCAAGAGCCTGATATCGAAAAACTTAACAAAGCTCTAATTTCTGATAATTTAAATACGGAGGAAATTGAAAAACTTACAGGCCTTATAAAAAAATTTAAGAAAGTTTTTTATATAGAAGGTAATAAGTTAACTTCTATCACCAAATACCAACATAAAATACCAACAATTAATAATATCCCATTATATTCAAAAACTTATCGATTTCCAGAGTGTCATCGAGAAGAAGTCGATAAACAAACTCAGGAAATGCTAGATTCCGGAATTATAGTCAGTTCCAACAGTCCGTATAATGCCCCTATCTGGGTAGTACCAAAAAAATTAGACAAGTCTAATGTCCAAAAATGGCGCGTAGTCGTTGATTATAGAAGGCTCAACGACGTTACTATTGAGGATAAATTTCCAATGCCCAACATTGATGATCTTCTGTCAAAATTAGGGAACTCTCAATATTTCACAACGCTAGATTTAGCTAAAGGGTTCCATCAAATCCCAATCCAAGTGGAAGACAGACACAAGACTGCCTTTTCTACTTCAACAGGCCATTACGAATTTACGCGAATGCCTTTTGGCTTAAAAAATGCGCCTGCTTCGTTTCAACGAATGATGAACGAAGTTCTTCATGATTATATAAATAATACATGTGTAGTATATCTTGATGATATCTTAATCTTCTCGACATCTCTTCATGAGCACATAGTATCTCTAACTAAGATATTTGAAAGATTATTAGAGTTTAATTTAAAGGTTCAAATAGATAAATGCCAATTTTTTAAAAAAGAGTCCGAATATTTAGGTCATATAATCTCTACAGAAGGTATAAAGCCAAACCCCGAAAAGGTTCAGCTTATAAAAAATATGGCCATACCGAAAACATTAAAAAAAATTCGCTCTTTTCTCGGATTTACAGGTTTTTACCGCAAATTTATTAAAGATTATAGCCGCATTGCATTACCAATGACTAGCTATCTGAAAAGAGACTCTAAAATAGACGTCAATGATAAAAAATACATTGACTCTTTTAATAAATTAAAAGAGCTTATATGTTCAACACCTGTTCTAGTTTATCCCAATTTTGAAAAGACTTTCGTTTTAAATACAGATGCTAGTAATGCGGCGCTTGGCGCTGTTTTGCAACAAAATGGCCACCCTATAGCGTTCGCTTCAAGAACCCTAAATAAACACGAGCTCAATTATAGTACAATTGAAAAAGAGCTCTTAGGAATTGTATGGGCAACAAAGTATTTTAGACCGTATCTGTATGGAAGAAAATTTAGAATTTCGACTGACCATCGTCCATTAGTATGGCTTAATTCTCTTAAAGAACCTAATATGAAATTGCAGCGCTGGAAAATAAAGCTTAATGAATATAATTTTGATATCGATTACATAAAGGGCAGTTCAAATAATGTAGCTGATTTTTTGAGTCGTCTAGAGGTCAATATTTTAGAAGACGAATGCATTGAAGCACGTTCTGATCTAGCAACAGTTCATAGCGCAAATAATAACCTTGATGATCATATATACATCACAGAATCACCAGTAAATATATTCAAATACCAAATTATAATTAATGAAGGAGTAAATAATAAATTTGTTAAAAAAATTCTATACAAAAAAAAGATACGTTTCATAATCACATTAAGAAGATATGAAGAAAACTTCATATTAGATGTTCTTCAATCCATTTTACCAATCAAAGGAACAACAGGTATCTATTGTGATAATTTTGATGTTTATAAACAGCTGCAAACTACTATAGTTAATTATTTTCCAAGAACTTCCGGCTCGCGATTTTTAAAAAGTTCAAAGCTTTTAGAAGATATTTTTGATAAAGCGCACCTTTTAGAAGTAATTTCAAAATATCACTCCGAAAAAAATCATAGAGGTATAGGCGAAACGTACGCGGAATTAAAAGATCTTATTTATTTTCCAAATTTAAAAATTGAAATTCAAAAATTTATTAATAATTGTATAATTTGCAATATGAGCAAATTTGATAGGCAACCAATTAAACCAAAATTGTGTGTAACGGAAACTCCTGAAAATTGCAATGAAATAATACATATTGACATTTGGTTTTTGAATAAAAATATGACTTTTTTAACATGTATAGACAAACTGACGAAACATGTTTCAATTCATACTCTATCAGATAGAAATTCCATTACAATTGTAGATATGCTAAAGGAAAGATTTTCTATTTTAGGCAAACCCAAAAAAATAGTAGCAGACAATGAGTTTAACACTGTGTACATCAGAGAATTTTTGACTGAGGAAGATGTTGATTACCATTTTACATCTCCGAATACACACACTGGAAATTCTGATATAGAGCGTTTTCATTTAACCCTAAATGAACACGTTCGAGTTTTTAAATTGGATCCAAAGAACAAAGACATTGACGATAAAACACTTGTTTTTAAGGCTGTTCAGATCTACAACGACACAATGCACTCTACTACAGAAAAGAAACCTAACGATCTTTTACATAACCAAATTGATAAGTCTGAGTGGAAAAACTTACACAAGTTAGTTCATGAAAAAAAAGAACTGAAGATACAAAAAATAAATGAAAGCAGGAAAGACTGTCAACAATTTGAAGAAAGAGAATTGGTTAAAAATCTTGGGTTTCAAAACTTGAAGCAAAAACCAAAATACATTATAAAAAACGTAAAAGAAAAGAAAGATACTTGCTTTGTGGATGACCAAGGTTGTAAAAGAGATAGGCAAATAATTAAAAGAAAATTTAAATTCCAAAATGCCATAGATAAAAACATAAATTTTGATCGGAAATTGACTGGAAGAAACAGACAAAACCAAAAATAGTTTACATATATAAGTACAATTATCTTGCAAATATATTTGTTAAATTTTTGAAATACTTTTTCATTTCTTTTTATATGTTTATAAATACACATTATTTAATTGTATGTATTGAAAATGAGGTTTTTTGTTTAAATCTTTATATTAAAAAAAAAATAAAAATTATGTAAATAAGGTTTGTAAATTAGCAACAACATTCATGAAAAAATTCTAAATTATGCTTTAAAATCAAAATTATGTAATAAGATTTTGAAACTTTGATTTTTTTTTTTTTTTTTTCTTGCAAAATTAGTATCATTCCCGGCGTAATGCATTGTCAAGCGGTGGGGGAGTCATGGAATTACCTCATTGTACATAAAACGGTAATTCTTAATACATTTGAGTACACTAAATTGAACCTCTCTTGTTCGTGTACTTCGACAAGAGTGGTCCCTTAAGCCTGACTTCAGTTGCGATTTGGTTTTGTATTGATTCGGACATTATTCAAATATAATAATAAATAAATTTGATTACGACTTTTAAATCGTCGTGTTTTATTTCGGATCGTTAGATTATTATTTAGATTGAAGTTTATAAATCACTTCACTAATAATATATCATTAGTAGAGGGCTTATTTTGTACTTGTATTCCGATTCACTACCTTTCTGAAATAAAGTCGGTTAAGAAATGCTCAAGGTATGAACAATTTTGTGAAGCAATATAAGTAGATTTAAAGTGTTCAAAAAATCTTAACTCCTTTTATGGGACATGTGACCTAGGCGACTTTCATATGTATATAAAGTGAAATGAAGTGTGGCAAATTTTCTGGATTTCATTGAGGCACATTTCAAGGAATATTTTAAAAAATGATTTTTTATTCTTCGACACACATATTTCAAAATGATCTAAAATTAAGTCAGATGTTTGTGAATTTTTGTTTATTAGTGTAGCAAATCTGCAGTTCTACATCATCTGAAGTCTGCTTGCGAGTTATTGAAAAGATATATCTGCTGTTGTCGTTGTGTGCGGCGAGGCACTTTTTAGAATGTGGAGAATATTTTTTTTTTTTTTGGTCTTTTAAATTTTTTTTTTTTATTATTTTTGCTTCAGTATGAATGATTCATGCATTCGTAAGTTGAATGTGAAGAAGCATCCGTTGTCGTTTGTATTTCTATTCAATTTAATTGAATGGAATGAAATATCAAAATATCACAGCGGCTGTTATTGTAAGCTGACTGCCTGCCTAGAGCAAGAAGTCGAAAAAGTAGGTTTCTATTACCAATCAATTAAATATCGCTTTAACTGTATCGAAGCATAAAATTCCACATATCGTCGCTCAATTGTGCAACGGCCCTTATTGACATTATCGGTTTTGGTGTATTTGGTGTATTTGAGTTTGGTCTTCAGGAATATGCAATAAACTGGGTTTAAAAAAAAAATAACAATTAAGGCCATTGTACAAGTGAGCGACGATATATGGTTCATTTTAAGATATAAAACATTTTGAAAATCGAAGAAAAAAGTTACAGAGGCCAATCCGATTTATCGGTGCTCAAAACTAGGTCAAAGAAATAAGATTTCGAAAAAAAATTATAAATCTGTGGTGGAAAAAACACAGCCGGTTTTCGATTGAAGCTTGAAAGATGGACTTAAAAAAGGCAAATCGCTTTAACAGCCTGTAGCTTCTAAGATATCGATTTTTTCGGTGATGTCAGATGTTATTGTACACGAAGAAAAAAAATAGTACTTGCTACTTTATTTCTCATAAATTTTACCAGAATTTCAAGTCAGAATAGTGACCACTTTACACGGAAATAAATTTCACCTTATTGTTTTAGTCAATTCAGAATGTATGTTTTCAAGTAATTTTTATGAAAAAATTGGCGTGATATTTATCTTACTATATAGTTCAAACAACAAAAAAAAACAAATTAACTGACCGGCGCTGGGGTTCGAGCCCTGGCCCTTCCGTATGATAGTCAGATACATATCCTCTGCGCTGCTTACGCATGTAATGTAGAAGCAAAAAAAGTTGTATACAAAAAAAAAATGTCTGTCAAAATGATTCTATATTCTTATGATATTTACCTTATGAAACTCATTTTTGTGCGTGAAAAAAATAAAGTTATTTAGACTAGAATTATAAATTCAAAATGGTCATACATTTTTTTTTTCTGAAAGTATAAAATACTTTACATAAAGTCAAATGTAGGAAATTTGTAGCAAATATTCCTTTATTATTTAACTACATATTATTTGTAAATATGACGTTAGGGACCCATCAAATAGTTCTTACGTAAGGTAAATTATATTTGAAATTTAGTGTTGATTACTTTAATTTTTCGACTAGCCGAGTGGAGTAAAAATTATGATGCGTATTTTTCTCCGTGTAGAGAATGTCTAGACCAACATCATTTTCTTAGAAGGTTTTGGTGCAAAAATGAAATTTATTACTGTTTTGGTACAAAAATCTAAATTTTGTAAGAAAATTTTCATTATAGTAATTTAGGGTAATGTGGACTGTGCGGGTAATGTGGTGCACACCTCAGATCTCTGTTTTCTATAATTCAAATAACTCTAATGCAGTTATGGACCTATTGTTCAACGAAAAAATGCATAAGCAAGTCTGATTTTACATTTCTTTTATATAATCAATGATTATTTCAAAAATGTGATGTATTCGGGTCATGTGGAATACCCCATTTTATATACCGTATATCAACTTTGATTACGATTACACCTTAAAAAGCTAATTGAGTAATACGGAGTACTATTTTACGTATGATTCGCTAACCCTTATTACTTATTCACTTGTTAGTGTGAATTTGGTTTATCTTACAAAAAAATATTTTTTCAAACTTAAAACAATTTGAAAAGAAATGCACTCAGAGAAAAAAAAAAAAAATTAGTAAAAGTGCGATATTTTTATTTATATTTCGTCGGGTTAAAACTACAACTAGACATCTACATACATTTTTCATGTTTTGAGAAAAAATCATTTTAAGTTTTTGGAAACTCGTTTTTTGTATAGGATTTTGCAGTTTTCTGCTTTCTATTCTTTACATAAAATTGGATCGGGACTACATTTCAAAAAACCGCCTAGACTGGATCATAGAGCAGTTTATTCGTCATGTTTATGCATACTTAACTCAAAACATCAATATATGTAGATGTCTAGTTGAAGTTTTAACCCGACGATTTATTAATTAATGTTTTTATAAAGAATAATCTTGCAGATGCCGAATTTTCCGTGGTTGGAATAAAACTTTATTTTGGTTAAGATCCGTCGTATGTACTTAGCAAATTAGCAATAAAAAAAAAAAATTAAAACATTAACTGAGGAGTGATTTTTCAAAAGGGCGTAAAACCATGTTAAACAAATTTTCAGTAATGAGGAAAAACTTTTATGGGCTGTTTGCAATAACTTATTTTTTTTTTAATGTCTCCAGTGTTATAGCGAGTTCACCAAAGATTCTAATCCCCATAAAAATTTTGCTGTAACATATTTGTAGTAATTGCAAAAAGTAAAAAACTTTTGGAAATAAGCCCTTTTGTTCTGAATCGTTTGGAAATAAGCCCTTTTGTTTCAAAATCACTCTTATTTCACCATTTGGAAGTTTATTCTGATGTCTATAGGCATGGTATGTAAGTACCTATATAGCATGGGGCAATTAAAAAATATTAAAAGTTGTTTTGGCCACTGTTCGAAATACGTCTTTTTGTATCAAACTCTAAAAATTTCTCTGAAATTATATGGAAATAAGCCCTTTTGTTCTAAAATGCGACTTCTGATCACGATTTTACCTTGGAAAAATGCATTTTTTGTGATGAATTTTGAACTAGAGGATGCATTTTAGCATGGTAATAGCGATGGCATTCTTAGGTTTGTTCGAGGTTGGAAGTGGTTTTACGCCCTTTTGAAAAATTACTCCTCAACTGCTTTCCTAACTTTGAGACCGGTTTTTAAGCTAATCTACATTAAACTACCTACAACTTTGGATTTCCAGGACAAATATTCTGCTAATTGGAAATTACAGATAAACCAATTTCTAGAAAAAAAGTCATGAATATTTTCTTAAAAAATTCCTGTTTTTGTTCCAAAACAGCAATAAATTTCATTTTTGGACCAAAACCTTCAAAAAAGATAATGTTGGTTTAGTTATTCTCTACAAAAGTTAACCTAAGGACATTGGCAAAAAATCAATAGTTTAGAATTTACAGGCATACAATAGAACGATATTTTTCAAAAGTACACACAATGTTGGTAAGTATTGAAATAATCTTTCATATCAGTTGTACCTATCAAACAACGATACAACGTAGGTACTCGCAAGTTTCTTGTCTGGCGGTGTGCTGTTTGCTCAATGTGGTCGGGATACATTTCAAAGAAAGATAACGGTAAGGGTACACATGTGTTTATTTAGTTGTATTTGACGTTTTGATGTCGTCTTCCGTTTTGTACAGCAAATGTGAAATATAGTTTTTGAGCAAAATTCTTAAATGGCTTTCTTCAATAGTGAGTTCAGTCAAAGAAAAATGAACACGTAAGTAAATACCTACCTTTTTCGTAATTTATTTTATTAAAGTTTTAAAGTAGATATTTTACCTCAAAATAAATAAAAAGTGTTCTATGTTTATATTACGAGTACATATCGATAAGTTGGTAACGCAAATTACAACTTTCTTATGGGACAGTGTTTTTGACTTAAATATACTTAGATGTTAACTTCAAACTAGTAAGGGTGTTACTTTTGGCTTGGCCAAACATTAAATACCCTACACTGCAGTATTTTGAAAATTTTTCTCATATGGGAGGTGCCACGCCCTCTTGACCGATTTTATCCAGTTTTTGCTTAAAGCTTGCATTTATAATTTTCAGTGTTTGAGTTAAATTTAGTTTTTTCTCAGAGTTTTAATTTATTTTAGTATTTGAGTGAAATTTGGTTGGATTATCTCAAAAACTGTTTTCAGTATAACGTTTTAAATCTTTTGCTTATATGGGAGGCGCCACGCCCTCCTGTCCGATTTTATCCAGTTTTTGCTTAAAGCTTGCATTTATAATTTTCAGTGTTTGAGTTAAATTTAGTTCGATTATATCAAAAACGCTTTCAGTATAGCATTTTGAAGCTTTTGCTTATATGAAAGGTGACACGCCCTCTTGTCCGAATTTGCCTTGTTTTTGCTCAGAGCTTGCGCCTAGAATTTGTAGTATTTATGAGTATTTTGGTTGCATTATCGTGAAAAATAATCAAAAAGTAGCATTTTGAAAATATTTTTTGTATGGGCGGTAGGCGTGTCCGTTGACCGATTTCGCCCATTTTCAATCCCCCGAGCTAACTTTGACGACAGAGGCTGTGCACCAAATTTCAATGAATTATCTTGCGTAGTTTTCCCAAAAACTGTATTTCCACACACAGCCAGCCAGCCAGCCAGACGGACATGGCTATATCGACTCAGGAGGTGACGCTGATCAAGAATATATATACTTTTCTATATCTGCCACGCCTCCTTCTCTGCGTTACAAACGGAAGGACAAAGTGAATATACCCTGGGTGTAGGGTATAAAATAGCTCCCAGCCCTTAAAAATTTGACATAAGAGATGGAGTCTAAAACGCAGACTTCAAAAAACGCTGTCCCGTATAAAAGTTGTAACTTGAGTTACCAACTTATGCGTTGGATGTATCCATATGTAAATATTTGTTCCGAACAAAAACTTTTTACTGCTTTTTTAAAATTTTTTTTTGTTTAAATTTTTAAGAATGTTTTTATTTAAATGTACTTTAACGTACTAAACATAGTAAAGAAGAATATATAGAATTTATATACAAAAGCTATTCATCAAACATTGGCATGTTTTCAAAGTTTCTAGGATCTTTCCTGCGAAAGTAGTCACTCAGCATACAAACTGTTGTTGGAACGCTTTTCTGGTTGTTATGAATCTGCAAAATAATAAAGAATAAAAAGTTTAATAAATTATTATTTTGTATTCCTTTAACGAATACTTTCCTAAAACTTTCACTCACAGTCTTTCACATTAATAAATATAAAAATAAATTCAAAATAAGAATCCAAAAATGTGCAACGCTCTAAATTTCATCAAAAGTACTGACAAAAATGCTAAACCCTCTGACTTGTAAGGGGTCCCTGATTAGCTCTTCAATAATTTCTCATCTGCACCGTGGATAATATAATAATTGCTGTAAACCGTCATGGGTTTCGATGGTTATGCTTTTTATGCCATGATAAACCCAGTAAAAATGCGTTTTGCTTTATAGTTTTTTTTTTTTTTTTTTTTTCGTTATCAGTTGTGTCTGCCAAGTCAGAATAAAATCTCAAAAAATTTTTTCCAAAGTAATTTAGAAATAGTTTTAACACCAAAATTTTTGTGAATAATTTTTTTTTTGGTAGCAAACAAGTGATTGAGAAGAAAAATTTCATTTAATGTTTTAGAAACGTAAATAGGAAAGGGTCCCTGAGGACCACTTGCCAGTTTATGGAAACAAAATCGCTCCAGTTGGAATGATTTCGACCTGTCTCAGAGTACTGCACAGGTAACACAAGTGATTATTTCATCCAAGACCATATTATGAGTGATCTTATAGCTCAAAAAACCGTCGAAACCTGAGTAGAAGAAGAAACCCCGATGTTTTCTTCTATTTCATCAGCACCTTTCGGTCCTATTTTCAAGCCACTCAAGCTACACTGTTGCGTTCAGAAAAACAATCCAAACAGTGGCGGATCCAGGGGGGGGGGGGCGATCGCCCCCTCCCAAACCTAAATTATATGTAAAGATTTTGTAAACATTCTGTTATTATCTAGAAATGTAGTTAATCGGCCCCCCCTCTTGGCAATGCTGGATCCGCCACTGAATCCAAACAATGTGGTCTTTTAATTTTGCCTTTTGCTTTCGGTTTGGCTGGAAAAATACTGCGGTAGAAGAAAATGCTAGATTTGCAAATTCTTGAAAAAAGGTGCATTCAAAGCGAGTACAATCTATATTAGTGTTGTTCCAACGCCAAAAACTGTTTCTATGACTATTATTATCAAAAATAATATATGTACTCCTATAATTACCTAGTTAAAAACTATTCAAACCTCAAAAATGAGCCAATGTTTTTTTTTTTTTTGACTCAAACCGGCAAGGGGTCCCTGGTGGTAGACTGAAAGTAGGTGTTAATATTTTTATGACTATTTTATCCTTTTTTAGCCAATAATTAATAGCAAAAAAATTCCCGACACTTTCCATTGAAATTTACAACTTTGCCAGTTAGACGGTTAAGGGTAAGCGAAAAACTTGATTAGCCCAAACAAAACACGGTGAGCTTGAAAAAATGTAAATGGCTCTAACCGTTGCACATCAGGATTCTTTCAAATTATGATTTTTTACCAGAAATCGATTAGGATATTACAAAGCAGAAAATCAGTAATGTCACTGTTTTTTTTTTTTTTTTTTTTTTCAACCTTAAATATGATCAAATGTACATTTTTCGACCGTTTGACTTAAAACTATGTATGTGTTTCTTATATTCTTGGACGCCTTGAATCCGAATTTGATGACAAAATGGTTATGTCTTGTCTGATTTTTGAGGTATCTTAACATAAATGTTCAAACAACTTTTCTGCTTTATTTTTCTGATTGTGTCATAAGTGCCATTTTCCTTTTTCAAAATGTGTTATTAACTAATTTCCTACGAGTTTTCAATACAACGTTATGGCTATTTAAAAAAAAAGCAAGCTCATCGTGAAAAAAAAAGAATTCCGAGAAAATTGTTTATGCATGGATAAAACTAAAACTCTACAGATAATTGTAAATCAATTTTGGAAGTGCTGCATCAGTGCTGCTGTGAGTTTCAAGCCGGTTGCTGGAAGTAAGATTGCGTCAATTGCCACGCGATGCATTTGTTCAGATTAGTTTCAAACCAATTCTTGAAAATTAGTTTCTGTTAATTGTCGAGCTAAATTTCCTAGTTCTAGTTCCAGACTAATAAGACTGGTAAACAAACATAAGGTGCAGTAGGTCAGGTATAATTTTTCTTAATGATTTAGCTATTCTAATAAAAAGTTGTGGTTTAGTTTAGTGCTTGTAAGTGCGAAAAACGGGGTTATTTCACTTCAACAGAAGAAACTCCAGCTCATTTTCGCTTTTACCACCAGAAAGAATTTTTAACTTTTTCTTTAAAATTCACCATTTTAAAGTTATTAATAGGATGCTTTTTTTAGATATCGCCTATATATTCAAACTGTACTAAGGACAGAGCAATATTTGCATGAAAGCCAATATCTCGAATAAGAAGCGTGCTACTGAAAACTACATGGCGTATAATTTCGGTAGAAAATTTACTTCTTTCATGCTGGAAAAAGCAAAAATGAGTTCGAGTTTCCGATTGCTGTGAGACATCTTCAAATGCTTACGTTAAAAAACACAGTTTTTTGCACTTTAGCACAAGCATATTCAAAATCCTAATAAAAAGCAAATTAAAAAGACGTCTGTTCCGGTTTAAATCAGTTTATTTACTTACAAAAATAAAACCATAACAGTCGAAGGTAAATGATTTGAGCATAGATAAATGGAGAATATCTTCAGGAAGGGAAACATAACATTAAAAGCAAATAAAGGCTTAGAATCTTTCCTTTAAAAGTTGAATAAAAATCTCCAAGTTAATTTTTCAATCTTTCGATTAATAAAAACATAAAGCAACAAATTCAGAGGTTACGTGTCATTATTTTTATGATAAACAGAATATTTGGTGCAGGTCGCATCCTTTCGGAGTACTTACGAGTAACTCTCTCTGCATTCGCTTGGAATAGTTGGGAGCCAAATTGAAACACCAAAGAATATCAACTGTTCCTTTGTGTATTCGCTTGGAGTAGTTGCGAATGTCACCTGCTGCATTCGCTTGGAGTAGTTACGTGTCAGTCACTTGCACTAGTTTGGGATGAGCTTGGGGATAAAACATAGAAATTAGATCCCTCAACAAATTCGCTTGGAGTATTTGGAAGTGCATCCATTGAGGTTAGTTGAATACTAGGATTAGTTTGAAACTAGATTGGAACCAGAACTTTCATAGAGACTAACTCGCACCTTCCTACAGGGTATAATAACTATTCATAAATTTTTTATTTTTTTTTGTGATTTTCGATTTTAGGGCATAAAAGTGCATTGGAAGAAATAGCGTAATTTCTTGTACATTTTGGCTGTTAAATTTTTTATTTTTTTTTTGTGATTTTCGAAATTAGGGCATTAAAGTGCATTGGAAGAAATAGCGTAATTTCTTGTACATTTTGGCTGTTAACTAGTGTTGTCGCACACTGGTTCAAAATTCTTAAAAGCTGGCCAAAAGTCGAAAAAAAAAAAAAAAATTTATAAGAAAGATCCAGGTATGCCTACAATGCTCTTGGGATCTCTCCAAAAGTACGCCTCTCAGACGGAAAATTCTCTGAGTTAAAAGTAAAAATTAAGAGTTCACTGTAAAAATTGGATGGGTTGGTACTGTTTGAGTATAGAATCTCTTTGTAAAAGAAAATACTATCGAACGCTTATATTCAAAACTTGCAATAATTTATACTTTTACGGTAATTGTGATTAACATAAAATTAAATTATTTCACAAAATTAGTTTGCAATGGTTATAAAAAGAGCAAAACTAATTTATACCACGTCATACCACTAAGATTTTTTGGATTTAAGAAGATTGAAACCTTTTCTAACACATATAAAAAAATTGAGGTGCCTTTTTCTGCCTTTTTTGTTTGACGCGATTTTTTCTGAAGCATCCATTGGAAAATTTAACTCATATTGCTTACCAAGTGTCAATATGTGTTGCTCTCCCGAAATGATAAAATTTTTATATTATTATACAGCTTATACTCCATGATAAAGGAATCTAAAACCCATTTTTATGCAGAACAATTAACCGTTGCACACAACTCTATCAAAGTTAAAGTTTTGAAATAAATTTTTAAATCAGATATAAAATTTGTGCAAGTCTTGTTTTTTGCCATTTCGAGTCCACCATTTTGTTTTTAAGAAATCTAATATCAGATTCGTAATCACTGACCCCAAAAACCCCCAATTAAATTTTTTTGTTGGATTTGGTTGAATATTTATGCAAATCGTCCGCCATTTTGAATCCGTCATTTTCTTTTAAAAAGAATTTAACATCAAATTCATAATCAGCGACCTCAAAAACCCCTAAGTAAAAAATTTCGTCTCGAAACTTTAATGATTTCGACTTATGGCCAGCTTTTAAGGATTTTGAACCAGTGTGTGTCGTCTAGGTATTTAGTTTACAAAACTATTCGGGTATGAACTGATATATATGAAGGATACGAAATGAAAAAGCTGCCAAAGGAGGAGCAAAATACTCATACTTGCTTATTGTGTCTTTTTAGCCAAACTAAATATATTCAATAAACTTAAATGGATTCTGATGATTATTAAAAAAATTGATTCAAAAATTTTATTTATCTTTCTTTTTTTGTTTAATATAATTTTAGCTTTAATCTAAAAATTACACAATATAAAATATTAAATTTGTTTATTCTTATTTAATATGTATATATGTATTATCGTACATTGTAGCGTTGTTTGTAGTTGTGCAATTTATCATAATGTATTTACTACATTTTTCATATTTCAGAATACATTTAATATTCAAAAGACTTCAAATACATAATATGTAATGGTAATATATATGTGATAAGAAAGAAAAGGAAATATTTTCTTAGAATACTTTACTTACTTTATATTTATTTAATCAAAATTAATGTTTTTTTTCTTTGTTTGATTTTAAAACAATTTGTTTTTTTTTTTGCAAACTTATGATAATCTAAAAGATTTAAAGATAATAAAACCAAAAACATGGAATGTATGACAGTTAATATAATATCAAATACGATACATTTTCTTATTTTGGAATAATATATAATTTTTTTTTTTTTTTAATATTTTGATTAATTTTTGCTTTTTATTTATAAAATCTACAAATGTATTTGTATATTTTCGTATTTTTTTTTTATATTTTGAAATCAACTTAAATTACTAAAATTATTTTTCAGCGTAGTTTACAATACACTTTTATTAATGTTAAATGATATAATTTACGCTAATTTAACTTTGTAAATTTACACTACTATGTTGTATTTATACACAGTGATATGCTATGGAGGGATTCAACTGTTTACTTCTCGCTTACCAGTGCTTGGTACAATTTTGTTGGGTATTAAATTTCAAACCGCAGCAACTTTATTTTTTTAGCTAAAAATGCAAAAACTCATGTGAAAAAAATACAAAAAATGAAATAACAATTGATTTTTCAATGCTCAATTAAATTTAAATTAAATAAATGAATTGAAATTTTACACTTTTTAGATATTATTTTCAATGGTCAATTAAATATGTTGATCGTTTTTAGTAACAATATAAATTTAAATAATTTTTTTTTTTTTTTTTTTAAGAGCATTGTAAAGTTATGTTATTATAAAATTATTAAAAAAATTAATATATAAAAACAAAAATTTTATTTAAACGATGTAAATGAAATTTTGTTTAATTCGTTAGCAGCGTTTTCAATTGTGTGAGGAAGAACAACAATTTTAGTTACGAATGATTGATTAAATGAAAAATAAAGTAATAATAATTAAAAAAAATAATCAAACGATGCCTCATTGAAGGATTAAGAGTTTACGCTTCTATGAATGTTGTTGTGTTCTATTTTATTATTTATTGTTGTTGTTTTCCATAAAGTTTTAAAATTGATATGTTTTTTATGTTAGTTTTTGTACATTTCTATACATATGAACTATGTATGTACACATGTATATTCAATGGGAAAATATATGGCTAAAACTACAAAGTATGTCTTAATGTGTAAGTAGTATTCTCTATTTCAAAAATGTTTTATCTACTATCGATATAAAATGCGCAAGATAATCATTAATTTTGCTGATGCTGCTTCTTAAAGCGCACTCTTGTGTTCATATAAAAAATTGCATTCCTACGGAATATTAAGCCCAAAATTGAAAAAGTTTGTATAAAAACTTTAAAAAAATTATCAAAACTCTTTGTTCATCGGTTGATAAGTCCGTAGTCTGCCACACAGATGATGCCACAATTACAGAATTAATATTTTTTTTTGGTAAATGCTAACTTTCAAAAGGTAGCTGTAAAAATTTGATGACTAAGTGTCTGACGGGTGATTCAAAAGTTATAGTGGTTTCAGTAAAACAACTTTTGGTATTTTCAAAAAAATGGAAAAAAATAATTTTGTGTGTTGTTAAAACAACGCTTTTTGTTGGAAAATAATACCGTTGAAACACAAGTTTGGCTTGATAAATTAAGCATTATTGACTGGCATGTTAAATTTTAATGCGGTCATATCATCACTAATAATATGCTAAACGCTCTGTTTGCTCAAAATCGGCAGTTGTTCCGGAAAACATAAAAACATGACACCCCCAAAGATATCAGAAGATGGTATGCTTAAAGTGTACATAAAAATTTGAGCATGCGAAAAGTACTTTGAAAGTGTGTGAGCGTTTGCTGTTTTTCCAAGACAATGCACCGTGTCACAAGTCGACGAAATTGTTAATTAAAATTAATTAATTCTATTTCGAACTGTTTCCCACCCACTCTATTTTATAGATTTGTCTACCAGCGACCTTAACCTGTTCGCAGACCTAAAAAAATGCTTCCTGGAAAGAAATTTGTCTGAAATGTTTTTGAATAAAATCGATTTTGACCAAAAAAATTGTTTATACTTCATTAGACCTCGGAATTATCAACTGATGTATTATGTGGGCAAGTCTCCGAAAAATGTGCCAAAACATGTCTTCTTTTGTCCCAACCTATTTTTTTTTTATTTTTTTATTACCTGAAGGTGTAAAATATGATGACCTTAACTTCTGGAATATTTTTAAGAAATTAACATAATAGTTCTGGAGCCGGCAATGCTAAAAGTACCGTCATCGCGGATTCTGAAATTTTTAATGCAAAATGGTAGTTTACACTAAGACGTCATCGCGGATTTTAATCAATCTTAATATTAATCGTTGATAAATTTCATAACCATTCAGAAAAAATTCGGCCGACCAAATTTTTTTTGCCGAAAATGACCGGCAGACCTTTTTAAATGGTGCTACAGTGTGTACAATATCTCTGTTATCTCAGAAATCTGTTTTTTTTTTTTTTAATTTACGTGTTTTAATGTCAAATTTAAAAATATCTTGGTATGTCGCACCATTAAAAAAGGTCCGCCGGTAATTTTCGGCGAAAAAAATTTGGTCGGCCGGATTTTTTCTGAATGGTTATGAAATTTATCATCGCTTAATATAAAGATTGATAAAAATCCGCGATGACGGCACTTTTAGTATTGCCGGTTCCTCGCCTATAAGTTTTCATGGTCGACATATTTTTTTTTTAAAGTTTTGCTTAATATATTTAAAAAATTGAAATAAAATTTTAGTCTCAAAAAGTTTAATAAACTTTACATAAATTTTTAAGGTTGTCAGATGGTTGGTTTCGAAAATTTATTTTAAATCTTCCTTTTTTACGTTCGCCGTTATAATTACGCACTAAAAAATAATAGTTTGAAGCTTGAAAAATTTATCCACGCTTAAAACAATAAAAACTCATCGAACCACAATTTGGCTTAAGCAAAAGTAACAAACACAAAAACGGATGGCAACACCGAAAGTTTTGTAAAATTTCAAAAAAGTTTATCTGAGCGTTTATGAAACCAAAAATTTGAATTTAGTCAAAAAAAAGTAAAAATTATTTAAGATTTTCGAAAATAACTAAGTGGCAACCCAAAAAATTGATGTTGGATGTTTAAAATGTTTATTTAAGTGTTTAATTTTTATTTTTTAAATAAATAGTTTAAGCCAAAATAACAAAAAAAAAAAAAAAAAAAAAAAAAAAATACCACGTGAAGGGTTACTAAACGGCGAATGATGAATTGTTGCAAAAAACGACGGAGAATGATTAAACGGAGAATGACGAAATGTTGCAAAAACAGTAATATCAAAATGAAAATAGCATTTTTTTTTTTATAAAAGTTGAAACTGATAGCCAACCCCTCTAATTGTTTATAGAGATAAAATAATATATTTGGTAACTTTCAGTTCTCTATTTGCTCAGTATTCAAAAAATAGAATAAGAAAAACTGAGCGAAGATAATTTTAAATGAGGGACCAGCTTCTATGTATGCCAATTTTATAAAAAAAAAAAAAAATAAAATTTTTCGAAGAGTTAACACAAAAAAACAGTAGCTGAAATAAATATACAAACAATGTCGTACATATAAGTTTTTTTTTAGAAAATATCGTAATATGCGGAACGGGCAAATTAGATGTACTAAGAAGCGGTTAGTGACAAGACTGGGAATGAGTTTTTAACACTTTATGTTATAATTTAATAGCAAAATACTAAAATTTTTTTTTTTCTAAGCTTTTCGTATAGAAGCTTTGGTTTGGTATCTGTGTTAAATATTAAATTTTAAACATGGTTATGAGTCTCGGGACATGGAATGGTACATTTTTTGGAGAATCACTCATGTATAAATTCGATAAGAAATTCAAAACAAAACACAAATAGCAATGTATCGTTTATCATACTATTTTTCAATAAAATCAGTCTCTCGCTAAGGATTGAGCGGTTTTTTCTTAGCGAATTTCTTGTAATCTGTTGATCATAGTTCTTGTAGAAGCTATTAAAGCCGCTGCAAGGCAATTATATCCTGCACAACTCTACCTGTGAAGTTATATTGAGAGAATGCACAAAATTTCTTAGACTACAAATCGATACAACCAACGTATAAGTTGGTAACTCAACCAACTTTTTACGGGACAGAGTTTTTCGAAATCTGCGCACTAGACTCCATCTTGTGTCAAATTTTGGTACCTCTAATTTTTAACATATCTAAGCCCCCCCAGAAAACTTTTCCACTTTATTTATACTAATTTTTCATTTTGAGCTTAAAATCCAATTTATCTTAAGAACCCTTCATTTATTGGTATCATTGGTTGTGTGTGTGCGTCACTTTTACGTTGTTCCCAAGTGATTTTCGTTGCTCAATATCCCATTTTTATCAATTTGTTTTTCACTTAGTTGATTTTCATTCTTCTTCCTCTTTTGTTTTGTGCTGCTTTCTTCGCTTCGAGTAGATTAAATATTTATTTACTTTTTGCCATTTTTTGCTTTGCGCTTTTGTTTGCTATTTTTCTGCTGTTGTTTTTGTTGTTGTTGCTGTTTCTTGCCATTTTTATTATTAATACTTGTCTCAGTTGTGGTTTTTACTGTAGTTGTAGTTGCCGATGATGGAGTGGGCGTGGCGGCTGTAGCGCTGACACTAGCATTAGCGTCGTCACCTCCACCTCCACTAACACCACTTTTCTCCCTTGTGATTGCACGCGGTATACCACTGGTGACCACATTCGATACTGTTGTTGTTGTGGTCACAATTGTTGTCCCGCCTTTTGTATCAGTTGTAGTTGTAGTTGTATGTGATTCACCCGTCTGTTGATCAAAAATTTGCTTTAAGTCCCCACCAGCTTCGAGAAGTTTATTAAATATAGCCTCCCCGGAATCGCTGTGACGCAGTTCAATTTTACCAGTCTCTTGCTGTTGTGGAGACAACGCTACGATAGTCGATGCAGTTTTCTGGGCTGCATTCTCATAATCATCATCATCATCATCATCATCATCATCATTATCATTGTCTTCACCTTCAGCTAGTATACTTTTTATAACTTGATCATCAGCGAGTAGATTTTCTACAGATTTACGCAGTTGCTTTGTGATTTCTTCCAATTTACGTTGTTCGGCCTGCAATTTTTCGACTGTATCTTCAAGTAAGTCTGTTGAAGCATCTGCCTCAAGGGATGTTTGTTGTAATGCAGCTGAAATGCGTTCATCTACATCATCTTCAGCTTTTTCCATAGCATCAGCTGCCTCTTTCATTGTGGTGTAGGTTTGTGACTTTTGTAATTTGGTTGGCATTTGTGTGTTGAAATTTTCTATAATCTGGCAACCATCTACAAATGTAATGCGTTCAGCATCATCAACACCATCATCGCCATCATCATCATCATCGTCACTGGAATCACTATCATCATCGTCGTCGGATTCTTCTGACTCATCTTCTTCCTCTTCTGCGTCATCATCATCATCCTCCAGCTCGCCATCATCCTCTTGTTTTTTAGCTTTTGCCGTCGCAAAATTGCGTAGCGTATTCCTGTTGCTGTCCCTTATTAATTCATCGAGTAACTCCTGATTACCATTGTTATCATTAGTTTTACCACTTAATCTATTATTAAAGTCGTCACTGACGTTGCCGCCCATGCTGGCGTAGTCAACTTGATCAGCGCCGTCGTTGTATTCGTTCGGATACTGAAAGAAATTGTATATTGAAATGAAATATTTGGAATGAAATCAACAATAAGTACATTGTATTAGATGCAGTAATAAAAAAACGATTGATCTAAATAAATTTTCAGAGCCAAATATTTTTAGTGCTCCAAAGTCGAATCGCACACCTGATCGGATTGTATTTGTGCTGATGTTTATGAAATCTTTTTAAATACTTAGTATATAATACATTCATATAATGTAATGTGACTTCATGTATGTTTATTACCTGCACCGAGCTTAACTTTATTGTTTTAACCTTCCCATGCCGACAATTCTGAATGAAAAATGTAACCAAAACAAATTATAGCTAGTACTTATCTACGGATATATCTATATATAAATAGGCAAACGAAATCGGTTCAGTCCCTTTTTTTATACCTAAATATCAACCGATTTGCTTGATTTTTTCTTTGAAAAGGTTGTGAGGAGGAGCAGTACATAGGACTATATTTTTTTTTCAATGGCTCTTGAGGCATAGGACAAACGTTAACAAGACAATATTTATTTGACCCAAAACATTACGATAAGCCTCATGTTTATTTAAGCAAAACCGAGAGACAGGCTGGTTAAAATTATGTTATATGTTATAGGATGTAGCGCACAATTTTTTATGCGGCATGGAACGTTTAAGATTTTTCGATCATTTTCAAGTTGGCTTATAAGAGTTTAGAAAAGAACATATAGAGACACGAAGGCAATAAAAGGCCAGACTGACTAGATAAAAAACGTGCAGGCAATACTTTCATACGCTCATAACGCGATGGGGTTCAAGCTGTTTTAGGTTCGTAATCATTCGAAAAATGGGAACGGAAATAGTCTAAAAGCTGAAACGCCTATTATTTTGCTCCTAAACCCACTTTGTCGATACTTTTTTTAATCGCAGAATCTAGATCTAAATAGTCTAAAGCTGCTTTAGTATGAAATGAAGAACGAGCTAGGCTTTAATTGTATCAGTATATTTTTGAGGATATATAGAGTACAGAAAGAGGACGGACTTAATTGTTTTGCTCTTTTTTACTAAATGCAAATCGTAAGTGGATTCTCATTTGATTTTTCACTCCATGGTGTCATTTTCAAATGGTCATAACTTTTTAAAGAAAAAACCTTTAAGACCAATTCATGGCTTATTTTAAAGACGAAAAAAAGTAATAAGCGATACATTTCGTAAAAAAAGCAAGACAATTTAATGCGTCCTCTTTATATCCTCAAAAATCGTGTTTTTGAACTTTTAGGTTAGAATATCTCAAAAACCATATTTAATAGAGCAATTCCAAGATCAGATTCGAGTTCAGCGCCGATAACTACATCGAAAATGACTACTTTTGGTTTGTTGTATTTTATTTTTAAAGTGTGCCGTTTTTCGACCTCTTTTTAAAAAATGGTACTCAAAAAAAAAAAAAAAAAACAAAATTGCAAAGAAAAAATGGGGTTACGTAAAATTTTATATAAAATGAGTTTTCGACAACGCAACAAGTTGTACTAAAACACTACTCAGATATTTTTGTAGGAAATTTCCTGAGCTATAAAATTGGGGACCAACATTTTTCTGACATGTTTGTAAAACACTCATTTTTTCGACCTCTGACCTTGAATAACTTAACTTTTAATGCGCACACAATTTTGCAATGGACTTTTCACACATGAATAACGATTATTTCTTCGTAAAAGTTCACTTGGAACTATTTTGCAAAAGAATTCTAATTTCCCTGAGCTATTCACTTGTGGTTACTACCCCGGACCCGTTAATGTTAGAATTTTCGACTAGTACAGAGAAATAGTTTTTAGATGTCGACAAAATTAAACAGCAATTGTTTGTGTTAGAGTATGATATCTCACGTGTCGTTTGAACTCTGTTTAACTCAAAGACTGAAGCTTCAAACTTCCTTATCAGGTTTTATGGCAAAGGATTTCTTTTTTCTGTTATGTAACCTCAAAATCTTGAAAAACCGCACATTTAAAATTTAACAAGATCAAGAAATTTATATAATCATTATAATACTATATTCGGATTCCACATTAAAATTTACATTGAAAATGACTTATCTTGTTTTTGTTTGTTTTCTTAGAAAAATACGTAAAAATTCACTTTTTATATAAAAAGTACCAAAAAAAATTCTTAAAAATACATCTCGTTATCGCGACTAACTAGAATTTTCCGAAATATGTATTTTGAATCTACAAACAGACGGGAAACTTATTGCATACTCAGTTTTTTTCGATAATTTTTGTCTTACCTTTTATTTGATTCTGAAATTTTTGTGTATGTTTGAATCTCAGTGAATAACTTTGTAATTAAAAACCTAGAGTGCGAGACCCTATGGGCTAAATAGAGTTCAAACGACCTATGATCATCCTAGGGAAGTCAAAATGACCACGAAATCTATTCTCTTGAATATACATTGAGACACATTACATTATGCATTTACAGAATTGCACTGTTGTTATTTTAGTAAACAATATATTAATGTAAAAAAATTTATTTATTTATAAATTAAATTGTATAAAAAATGTATTTATTTATTTTTTATTATGGAAAAGGTTCGTACTTTAAATATTTCTTTACTATCTGATTTTAAGGCAGTGTTATACAGAAACATCAGTCAGGATGTACATTTAATCATTGATCTAATACAAAAACGATATATTTAAGAATTTACATTTTTTTGTTTCAGTGTCCGATGTGCAGGCTTCTCCTCATCATAATCTTCGAAGTCTTCATCATCACTATAGTCATCAACCCTTTCTTCATCGTCTTCCTCGAGACTTTTTTGCAAATTTAATTTGACACGTTCGTTTTCCAGCAACTCTTCTAAAACATTTTTCATTTTAGCATTTAATGAAAGCTCCTGTTGTGGTGGCAACTCTAAGTCAGTTGTTGCTGTTGTTGTGGGCAAAATGAACGTTTCACTACGCAACACTTGCATAGAAGTTGACGGTGATTTTTCATGCAAATTGTAATTAGCATCATCGTCGTCGTCGCCGTCATTGTCGAATGAAGGATATTCACATGCTTCAGCACGACTAATAGCAATGCGCTTTACCAGGCCTTCGCCAGTAATCAACGGATTTACCACCTCCACAATGGTTTGCTGTTTGCCAACGTCAATGCCGCCAACGCCATCAGTAGCGATGGTTTTGCTTGTTGTGCTTATAGGGATTCGACTTGCTCCTGCAGATGGTGATGTTGAAATTAGAACTTCTTTATCTACAGTCTGACGTAAAGAGATAGGCGATGGCTTAATTGTCAATTTTGTTGATGAAACACTTTCAATGGATGATGGTCCCAACATGTTGCTGTCAAAATCATTGAGGTCCAACTCAATGCTACTCTGCTCATCTGTGCGTAGGAAAAGTTTTTCATTATTGGCATGAACTGTTACTATGGAAGCAGCATCTTCTTCTTCATCGTCGTCGTCATCATCATCATCATCATCATCTTCGTCTTCATCATCATCATCATCATCGTCGTAGTCATCATCATCCTCATCATTACTTTCATGTTGCAACTTTTTGCCAACTGCTGCTTCCTGTAAAAATTCTGGAGGTGGTTCCTCATCCTCAAGTGTTTCTTCTACTTCTATGTCTGCCGTTGCTGTGCGTGTTAGTGATGCATGTGGGGTTGAATCACCCTTTTCGGGGTCTTGCAATTCTAATGAGATTATCTTCTCTCGGCAAGTTTCCACCTGAATTGAGTTGTAAGTAGATGGAAATTTTTGGAATTTTTTAAAATTATTTTTTGTTGTTGTCGTAAGGATGCACCAACGTATTTACATAGTGGTACGTACTATAGTAGAATGTGCAGTTGGTCCATACAGACATAGTACATACATACAGTAATATGTAAATTAATGCATACAAATAGTAACTAGTACAAAAATAAGTGAAGCGAAAGACCAACACGCAAAAGGAAGCAGAGAAGCACAAAATTCATTTTTATTTAAAACTTTTAAAAGCTAAGGATTTGTAGAAAGCAGGTAAAAAGAATGCTAATCTATACTATGTATATATAGAAATCGTTTTACGAAATTGCTGAAATATACGTTCATATGTATGTTAAAAGGAAGCACACATAGCCAGCTCTTTTAGAATACATTCTTTGTGGCTATCTTACATGCCAACTGGTTCAAGACATTGCACTGTGCCTTTCTGTTCAAAACAGCCAAAGGATTTGTCTCAAATTAAGCTGAAATTTGAAGATGCATTACAGTGCATTTACATTTTATAATTCTTAACATGCAAAAGAATAAAAATACCAATACCATTATCATCACACTAACATAAGGCTAAAAGCTTAAGCAAATAAAATTACACATGCATATTTAAATCAGCTGTTATTTAAAATTTCTAAAATATTCCAAAAATTTATTTATATCACTGTCCGACAAAATCAAACTTTTTGTTGCACCTATGAGAAATTCTACGATATTCTTAAAATACACGATAAAAATAGATACCCATATCCAGCACATACGTAAGATTTTTTTAAATTGTTTTTTAAAATTTATAACCCTTTCGACCAGATAAAAAACTGTGGCGTACACAATTTTTGTGATAGGTTAATCTTAGGAACTTAATTTAAGTAAAATGTTTGACCACCTCTTAATTCAAATTTTCACCGCCAGAGGCGCTTCCGGTCTATACTCCCAACAGATGTTTTTGATTTGAATTTTTGAGATATAATGTCCTTGGAGTGGTTATAAGAAAGAACAGTAGTCACTAAATATTGCATTAATTTTATTAATTCATTCAATTTAAGTGATGTTAATAACCGAGTTATGTATTTTTAAAAAATTGTTGGTATATATTGGTCCAACCGGTTTGAAAGGGTTAAATACACATAAAATATCCACGGTAAAGGCGTGGCAGCGCAAAGGAAGTCTGGATGAATATTAAGTTTTCCCGTTCAATGTGTTGTCATTATGTGCGAAAGACTTATTTTTGAAGTGAATTAAATTTGTCCAGCTCATAAAGAGAGGAGGATTTTGTACCACGGTTAAGCCATTTCTTTTTTCTGATCACGCATAGATTTACTTAAATTGGAATGTTTTAAGATAGTTTTATGAAACTTTATAGTTTTTGAATATAACAGCAAAATTTAGAATCAAATGTCAATTTTGTATGGAAGGGAGGTAATATGTTTAAGAGAAATGTTGGGGATGAAAAACTAATGCGATATTTTTATCAAAACTTTGCACGGCGCACAGTGCGGCGATAGAAGGCATTTGCGTAAAAAATTTTTGTTCAAATTTAAAATTTTTTTTATGCCATTCTACAGCAAATAGTTCAATTAAGAAATCTCTTGAAAATTATTGAAAACTAGTGTGATTTGTAAGTGTTACAGCTTGTTAAAGTTGAACTTTTTTTCGAAAAAAAAACATTTAAGAAAATTTGCTAATCGCAGAGCTTTTTAAAAATTATTGCTGCTCCTAAACCTCAAAAGCAATTGTTATAAAATAAAATGCATACAAAAGCCTATATACTAGGGTGGGCCAAATTGTATGGACGAAATTTTATCGACCTCGGCTACCCCCCTATGTGAAAGTTCATTCAATTCTATGAATATTTGCCCAAGAAACTATACCTCTGCGTTCAACTTTAGTTCGGCGCATTTTTGATCGAAAATTGTACCTTTCATCAATATTTTTTTTTTGTTTTCATACCAAATTTTAAAAATTTTTATAAAGACAAAAGTAATGTCATTATATGATTTGGCTGGTATTCTGTCAGTAATCAATTAAATTAGGTTTTGTTTGCATAAAACGTTTACTTGATGGTGTGGAATTGATGCTATATATTTAAAAAAGTGATATGGGTCAAATAGCCGATTATTATGACCGACTTTCAAAATAAACGATTCATATTTTTGGATGAATTTTTTCAAACAAAACGCCAACCTAGGCTAAAAGTTCATTCAATTCTATGAATATTTGCCCAAGGAACCATACCTCTACGTTCAACTTTAGTTCGGCGCATTTTCGACTGAAAATTTTACTTGCGTTTAATATTTATTTTTATGCTTAATTTTCAAAATTCCTATAGAGACAAAAGTAATATCATAATATGTTTTGGATGGTATTCTGTCAGTAATCAATAAAATTGGGTTCTGTTTTTATAAAAACTTTACTTGATAGCGTGAAATTGATTATATTTATTCCAAAAAATTATATCGGTCAAATTATATCTATTTATTATAAACATTCATATTTTTACATGGATTTTTAGTATATTGTTCTGTAAAATTAAAAAAAGCGGATAGTTTATATCTTAAAACTGCCACTAGATGTTGCCCTGGAAAAAAATGAGTGTCAAATTCGGCATCCTAGCATACAAAAATACTTGGGTCGGTGTTTCGATTGAAAAAATCCATGTAAAAATATGACTTGTTTATTTTGAAACTGGTTATTTGACCGATATTATTTTTTGGAATAAATGTAATCAATTTCACGCTATCACGTAAACTTTTCCTAAAAACAGAACCCAATTTTATTGATTACTGACAGAATACTAGTCCAAACATATTATGATATTACTTTTGTCTCTATAGGAATTTTGAAAATTAAGCATAAAAATAAATATTAAACGCAAGGTAAAATTTTCAATCGAAAATGCGCCGAACTAAAGTTGAACGTAGAGGTATGGTTCCTTGGGCAAATATTCATAGAATTGAATGAACTTTTAGCCTAGGTTGGTGTTTTGTTTGAAAAAATTCATCCAAAAATATGAATCGTTTATTTTGAAAGTCGGTCATAATAATCGGCTATTTGACCCATATCACTTTTTTAAATATATAGCATCAATTCCACACCATCAAGTAAACGTTTTATGCAAACAAAACCTAATTTAATTGATTACTGACAGAATACCAGCCAAATCATATAATGACATTACTTTTGTCTTTATAAAAATTTTTAAAATTTGGTATGAAAACAAAAAAAAAATATTGATGAAAGGTACAATTTTCGATCAAAAATGCGCCGAACTAAAGTTGAACGCAGAGGTATAGTTTCTTGGGCAAATATTCATAGAATTAAATGAACTTTCACATAGGGGGGTAGCCGAGATCAGTTTTCAAATCGGCCCACCCTACTATATGGGTGATTCTTAGATAACTGTGCTTTTTCGAGTAGTAAAATTGGCAGATATTTTTTTTGGATTTTTGCAAGTTTCTTCATGCTATTTTGTGTAAACACACTCTTAAAACTCACCTTTTAAGTAGATCAACAACAAGTGTGAATTTACGGCTTTGAGGTCGAAATTAAGAAATTTTTCTGCCACGTTTGTGACCAAATTGCCACGTTTGTGACATTTTAGCCACAGTATGGAAAAATTATGGTTTTGAAGCGTTTTGATGAGAGATATATTGCATATAATGACAAATTTACACTTCATGACTAATTTTGCAACCGTGTCATGTCTCCGGTGGTCCATTTTTTTTTATACCCAACCGACCTAAAGATCAACTATGGTTCCCTGTCCTCTGTTTTTATAGCCGTTTATGATGGATTAGGATCTCCTAATTACGAATCTGATCTTGATTTTTTTCTATTACATTAGTATCCTTAGTTATCCTTGCTCAAAAGTGAAAAAATCACAGTTTTGACATCTACTTAACTAAAACAGCAACAAGTAAAATTAATTTTTGTCAATGGATTCAGACAGCCGAATTTATTTTCCACAAGATATATTTTACCGTTTTTCAATTGGATTCCTAGTTTCCGAGTTAAAAAAAGGATACCTCTCAATAACACACAAAGGATTTTCTGGACCGAAAAATTAACGAAAAAGGTATGTTTTATTATTTTTATCAAAAAATATAATTTATCACAAAAATTTTAAGCCCTTGCAGACTAAAATCGGATGAAAAAATAAGGCTCTATTGTAGATTTGGTGAATGAGCAGATGAAATTTTAATTCTGTTAATTTGCAAAGCAATAGTTTAGTAGGGTCATTCACTAAATCTAGCATAGAACTGTCATTTTTCATGCGATTATGGTCTGCGAGGTCACGAAATTTTTATAATTAAATATGTTTTTGATAAAAATAATAAGACTTGATTTTTTGTAACTTTTCGGTCTCGAAAAATCCTTTGTATGTTATCGAAAGATGTCCTTACTTTAAACGCTTATAACTCGGAAGCTGGGAATCCAATTGAAAAACGGTAAATTATGTCTTGTTGGCAATAAATTTGGCTGTCTG
This sequence comes from Calliopum simillimum, assembly GCA_951812925.1. Classification (NCBI taxonomy): domain Eukaryota; kingdom Metazoa; phylum Arthropoda; class Insecta; order Diptera; family Lauxaniidae; genus Calliopum; species Calliopum simillimum. The sequence continues at coordinate 105,976,272 of OX638368.1, forward strand.
AATCCATTGACAGAAATTAATTTTACTTGTTGTTGTTTTTGTTGTATAGCTTTAAGTAGATGTCAAAACAGTGATTTTTTCACTTTTGAGCAAGGATAACTCAGGATTCTGATGGTGTAGAAACATTTTTGTATTAAAAACATAATTAATAGCCTTCAACTAAACATCTGTAAACTCAAACTTTATATCGAAATATGTTTTTCGAAGACTGATAAAAAGTGCCACGTTTGTGACATTTTTGATGCGCCACGTTTGTGACATTTTTGTTGTTTATAGCTCATTGTAAAGCACGCTTTTGAGTTCAAGATTTTTCCGAAAGAATTTGTTGTCATGTATGCAAATCCTACAAAAAAATTGTTTCATGCATAAAATAAAATGTACGACCTGGGAGTGCCGAGCGCCACGTTTGTGACCATAATTTTTTAAAAAAACTGTTTTTGTTTATAAACTGCCCTATAAAACACAAACAGATTTTTTTTTGGACGCGTCTGGACATGATAACCTTTGGTTGATAGATAGTGATCAGAATTAATGCATGTGTATTGCAATCTATTGACTGAAACAGTAATACCATGCAGTAGTAGCATAATGCTTTCAAGAAATTTTTTTTTTTCAAAACTAGGGAACAGTTTTCAATTCGAAATTGTGCCCTCTAAAAATTATTTAAAACTGCAGATGAGCTCAGAATAATGTAACCTTAAGTATTTACTTAATATGTGTAGTAACTTGTTTTCTGTTCCATTTCCGTTTTTTGGTAGTTTTTCATCGTTTTATGTATAAAAAGTAGGGGTAGGACATGCCACGTTTGTGACATTTGGGGTATATTTGCAAACTTTCACAGTAGACCAATAATTATTTGGTGGTAAAATTGATCCGCTCTATTAGAAAAGCATAGTTTCTAACTTATAGCGTCATTTTTTGTGAAAAAAAGCCTACTGTATAGGTGAAATCGCCAGAGGACACAAAAAGTACAGTTATCTGAGAATCACCCATATACCCATTTATTTTTAGTATTTTTTGTATGCAAAGTTTTTAAGCCAAATTAAAGTTATTTTAAAAGATATAAAAAAAAATTTTCAAATATTAAAAACCGGAAAATGCTAATTTTCTTTAGAGCAGGAAAAAAAAAGACGGGACTTGCGGGAATTGTTCTAAAACTAACAGATAGTACAGATTCCATATTTTAAGATAGGAAAAATTCACAACCCCGATTTTCCCCGTTTACTTTAAATATTTATCTGAATATCCCGTATTTACGTAAAAATCAATGATTTTATAAAATTTACACCACAAAATTTTTTTCAAATGCTATTGAATTTTTTTAAATTTGAATTTTTTTTACAGCATACTTTTATATGTCAAAAACACTTTGAACTATTAAAATTTTAATATGGTTTTTTACAGCCTAAAATCATGCACAAACATTTTTTCCAGTTAACTTTTGGGTTTTATTTATTTGTATCAGTATGGTAAATCTTATTGAAATCGAACCAAAACTGTGGAAATGCCGTTCCGTTGTATGGAGTGACAGCACTGTGCGGCGGAAGAATGGCCCGTTCGATTCAAACATGCGTGCTCAGTTGAAATTTTTGTATACAGTTTTTCTTTGAGGTTTTCTGAATACTGTGGAAAAAAGATCCGTCTGGCCGTTTTTAAAAAATCTTATTTTGGAAATTGTACAAAAATTTCCATATAAAACGAAAAAAACCTAAAAAATAACACCATCAAATAAAAACAGTAATAGATATTTAAGATGTATTTTTTATGCTGAATCCAAATCTGGCACCAGATATCCTTACCTAAAAGTGCAAAAAAAACCGTTTTTAGCTATTTTTGAAGTTATATTACAACTTAGGATAGTTTCTGACCATGAATCTCGATACGGTATTTGTCTTTAAAACCCGTTCAAAATTATATCGAAATCTTTTTTTTTTCCGAAATATCGCACCCTAAAAATTTTAAAAACAGCATGAAACAAGTTTTTTCGTTAATTCAATATAATAAAAAAAATCAAAGTTTCATGTAAGCTATGAATTTTTGAAGAAACAACCTATCATTTTTCTTTCTGTTTTTTAACAACAAATGGTTCTAGGACCAAATCCTCCTGCATTATTAATCTTTCACACCGGAACTACAATATTGCCAAATTCGAGCTAAATCAGTCACAAAAAAATTTTCAACTGGTACACTTGGAAAAGGCACCTTATCTTCATGAAATAAAAAACCGTTTTTGCATTTTCTAAAACTACATACAATTTTGAATAAAATGACACCTCGATCACTGGAAAATTCCAAAAGATGGCATTTTGAAATCGAAAATGAAAAACTCAAGTTTGTAACGGGTGTTCCAATAGTAGGTGTGGTACTTTGTTATCGACTAAAACCTGCATTATCAACCCTAGTCCGCCATATTTTGTGTCATTTTCATCGTGACAGTATAGGGTTTTAGCTATGGATCGCTACACGATAGAACAACGCATTGAAATCGTTGAATTTTGGATCTTAATTTCCAAGTCGATGGTGCAAACGCTACGATCGATTCAACAAAAATGGGGTCGCAATCACCACATTAGTTTAACAACTGTGCGCAACATTAGCCGTGTTTTTTTTGACGCGTATATACAATTGTGGATACCTTCAAATTGCGATAACTTATGAACGGTGAGTTGTACGATAAAAAGTCCAAGGGTCTTTTTCAAGGAGAACCACATGCTCTATAAATAATTTTAATCTTTTGTAAAAAAAAAATATTTATTTAGAAGTAATTTAAAAAAAAGTGATTTTTTGCCATTTATCGGCGCTAACCAGTTTTTATAAAATACCTCCTTAAAAATAAATTTTTTTAAATGTAAAATGAAAGAGAACGTGATTCTCCATAAAAAAGTTTCTTAGAATTCTATTGTGTGACTTACTGTTCATGAGTTATCGCAATTTGAAGGTATCCACAATTGTATATACGCGTCAAAAAAAACACGGCTATTGTGAATAAATTTTATCAAACTGAGTCCGTACTTGATGTTCCGAAGCCAACCAGAGTGCGGAATGAACGCAGTGCTGACTATATGGCTGCCGTAAGTGAAAGTTTCGTCGAGTCCCCCGAAATGTCTAGTCGCAATCGTGAGCGGTACCATACCATGTTGAAGGACTATTTTGTGCCCGAGGTTGAACTTCAGGGTTTGGACGATATGTGGTTTCAACAGGACGGCGCTACAGCACACACAACTCGCCTCAATTTGGACTTTTTGCGTATCAAATTTCCGAACCGCAAAATTTCTCGTCGCGGTCATGTGAATTTGAAAACCAATATTACATCGTTGATTCGGGCCATTCCGGAGGCCATATTTCAAAATGTCATCGAAAATATGGTCGAAATATCTATGGAATAGTTGCGGTGAACAAATCCGCGAAATAATTTACACATAATCCTATTGTGTGACCTTCCGAACGAAATAAAATATTTGGAAAAATTCCGAACCGTTTGCGTTTATTCAAAATCAAAGTACCGCACGTCTAAATGGAATATCCTTTAGATATCGAAGTTCAAAGATTGTCAATTATCAATTTTTACAGGGTAAAGGTTTGGTAAGACCGCGTTTATTGGTATTTGTAGTTTGATAATGGACCTCAAATCAGTTGTAAAATGTTCAGTAGGTACATGTCTTAGCACTGAATTCTACCTTGAAAACCGGTAAAATTAAGCTGTACTGCTAAATTTTTTGAGTGATGAAAAGTGGCCGTGCATTAATTACATAAGATGTTTTAAGCATATTTTAGGCCCCCCTCCCCCACCTAAGAAACCCCTCCACTGCCCTCCCCACCCTATAAAATCTTACGTAAGAATTCTATATATCCAATTTTTTTTATTTTTTTTTTTTTTATAAATAACATACAAAATATTTTGAACGATATTAAAAAAAGAAACAAATAAAGAATTAACAGAAAATCAATATATCGTCTGTATTCAAGTCAAAAACACTAAGTCAGTTTTATCTAGATTCGAGTTATTTGGAGTACGGTCTAAAATTTTATAGTCTTTATTTTTATAAGACCCGCGCAAAAAGCTTCTTTTACTCTAAATCAAGGATCGCATGAAAAAAGTGTATATAGCAGTAAATGCTTAAAATTGTTCAAGGAATATGTTTGCATTTTTTTAGAATTCAAAAAATCACACGTATTGGGGGATTCCAAGCGTTTTATGATATACTTATATATTTTTTTCGAACGATGCATCGCTTTTGAGTAAAAAAACCGTTTTGCCAGCCGCGGGCGTTCAACAGCCACAAATTCTCATTTACCAATCGAATCCAATCTTCAGTGTTCAAAAAATTCATGCATTTTACAGTCTAGTACAATTTTGCACCAGAAAGTTTTTTTTTTAATTGATATTTTGTGAGTTATGGTCGAAAAACTAAAAAAAGACCGAACATTTTAAATCGAAATACCCACTGTATAAAATTTTTTGACAAAGTATGTTAAGAAAAGTTAATTATTGGACATTTAGCTACAAATTTAGTAGCTTTGATCGAAAACTGTAGAATCTGAATCAAAAAATTTAGTGGTCGATAAAAATCGTTATGCAGCTAACTTAAAACCCATCGGGGACTTACTCAACTATGGAATAGATATCGTCCCGGTATAGCCAAGTCTTGTCCCTATAATTTTTTTTAAATTGTTGAATCTTACGTAAGATATTGTTTCACTAAGCACCCCCCGCCCTCCCCCACGTAAGAAATTGTAAGATTTTTTACTTAATTAATAATGGATGGCCCCTAAGGTACCTTTTCCAATGGACGGTCACATATAGTATTGTATATAAGTAATTAGAAATAAAACAATGGCATTTAAAACCCTAATTGCGTTACAATAAAGACAATTCTGAAAGTCCCAATGGGCTACAAATTTTATGTTAACAAACTAAATACACATCTTAAAAATATAATTATGTATTAAAATATTGCTTGACGCTGAAAATAACCCAATGCGTGGTATTTGAATAAATAAAATAAAAAAAAAAAATCTTAAGAAAATTCATTATTCGATTACTCAAAGAAGCTTCAACTGAGCAAACAGCCCAAAATTTAAAGCGCAAGGTTGAGCAAAATGTGGTGGTGTGGATGAATAAAAACTACGTGCCTCAATGTCATGCTACCTACATAATCGTAGTTAGTGTCCATGACTCAGCAATGATGCTATGTTATTGATCTTTAAATGACTACAGGGAAAACAAGAGAAGTCCACTCAATATAACAATGGTATCCTTTATTTTTGTTCCTGTATGTCCTCTGCCGCCAATGTTAAATATTACAAAATTCAATTTCGTAACGTAAACAATTTCGTAGTTTGGAATGTGAAAGTTGTTCGTTAAATTGAATGAAACGAAAAGAAATTTTTTATTAACGACAATAGCTAGCGAGCAGCAAGGCGATGACTAGGACTACTACTCGAAAAACAAACATTTTTCATGGCAAAAAGACGAAATGACAATAGACCAAGAAAGTAGAAGACAAACAACTCTTTTGTTTTTAAGTCCATTCTTTTTTAGCTGTTGTTTTGGATATTTATGTGCCAAAGCAATGGCAAAGAGAAAACAAGAGTAAACTGCTAAATAAAATGTGATGCTCCACAGCGGAAAGTTCCTTATATTCTGCAAATCAAAACTCGGTTTTCTAGAATTTACCAAAAATAAATATTATTTTGGAAATATTATTTTGCAAATATTATTTTGGAAAATTCCAAAAATTTTAAAATTGTGAAATGAGGAAATCAAGTCTTTAAACATCGAAGTACGAAGTTTGACATATAAAGGGTGATGCAGTTCGACGTCCCTTTTCCAACTGGGTTGTTTTGACAGCTGTTATGTGTCAAATGGCTTGTCCATATGACGTTTGTGTTCAGTATTTAATACGACTCAATCATGAATAGACCTACTCCTGCACAACTTATGGATCACTATGGCGTATCTTGAGGCGCGATCTTGGTCTGAAGGCCTATAAAATACATCTCGTACAAGAATTGAAGCCGGCTGATCTTGCTGTACGTTTTAATTTCAGTTTATAGGCCTTACAACAACTTCAAATTGATCCATTATTTCATCGAATAATGGTGTGTAGCGACGAAGCGAATTTCTGGTTGAACGGCTACGTTAACAAGCAAAATTGCCGTATTTGGGCCGCTGAACAATCAGAAGCGATCCAAGAGCTTCCAATGTATACCGATAAATGTACTGTTTGGTGTGGTTTATGGGCAGGAGCCATCATCGGACCGTATTTCTTCAAAAATGCGGATGGAGCCCGTGTTACGGTCAATAGTGCTCGCTACAGAGCAATGATCAATGAATTTTTGGCAACCTTATGCAAATATGTCCTTCCACTGCTATTTCAAAAAGAAAGAAGCGTCGATCAAAAGCATAATCATAAAAAATGGACGTGGCACAAATTTGATAGCTGCTATTTTATTATCAGCGTAAGGTATTCGTGTTAATCTTAGCAGATAAGGTCACTTTTCCTGTGAAACATCACAAATACTGTTTGAGTGTTGAGACAAAGTGAAGTCGTTAGAAAAGGAAAACAAATTTATTTTTGCAATATGTACACACTACATTCTGTTAATACTTTAAGTCAGTTTAAAAGCATTTCTCAGATAAATTGTTAGAAAATTTTGAATTTTGTTAAGTACCTACGAGAACAATGTTATTTAATTGAATTGATATAGAAGAAAGCCTATAGATTGGGAATTAGTTAAAAGTAACCTACGATCGAACATTGAATCGATAATAATTAAAACTGCTTAGGGATGGATCATTATCGAATTTTTTTTATCTATATATCAATAGCCAAACGAAATCGATTCAGTCTCTGTTTCTATACCTAAATCCCAACCGATTTGCTTGATTTTTATGTTGTTGGAAAGGATGCATAGGATTATAGTTTTTTTTTTAAGTAGGCTGTGCCACGCCCCTAAATGAAAAAAACGCTCTCACGGCTAAACCACTTCATCGATAATTACAAAATTTCATATGGAGATAAGGTTAGCACTAAGGAACGGTAACATGACCATTAGGTTTTTCAGTGGATGGTGCCACGCTCCTTAATGGAAAAAAAGCCCTCACGTCTAAACCACAGCATCAATTTTTATGAAATTTGGTATAGATATATAATTAGCAGTAAGGAACGATAAAATGATAATTATATTTTTTAGTAGGAGGTGCAACTCCCCTGAATGGAAAAAACGCTCTCACGGCTAAACCAATGAATCGGTTTTTACGAAGTTTGGTATGGAGATAGGCTTAACACTAAGGAAGGCTATTTAAAAGTTGACAATGAAAAGCTTAAAGCTATGAATAGAAAAGTATAAAAAGCATTTGTTTCATAGTGAGCAGTTCCAAGCTTCTAAAAAGAAAATATGCAGTTATTGTTAATAACTATAGTTCTATAGTCTCTTACAAGTCAATTTCAAGAGGTCGAATTTTGGCCGCAAGGCGAACTCTTGTATTCTTTAAAACAAAGACATGATCAATCTAAAAATCTGCCACGTAACATTCGTGCGCTGTTTTTTAATCATATCTGTGTTAAATAATTGAAGTGTTCATGATTAAAGAATTTTATATTATTGAGCTTCTTGAGATACACATTTCCTATGAACGAAGAATTATAATAAATTATGTGGTTTTCGTGTTATTAGCAGTCAAACTTCTCTGCCACGTGACACAAACTTGGAGAACATTTTTGAGGTACACATACATTCATCGAAAATTCTGCGCTTCTACCCAACGGACCGATCACAAATTTTTATATATTAAAATGAAAGATGAATAAAAGGAATTGCATTCATGATGGTCTATAAAGTTTATGTGGAAATGATTTATGAGCAAAAACATTGTCTGTGTCACGTAACATACAAAATCTGCCACGCTACACCGTCTGAAAAATCGTACAAAAAATATAGTCATACCCTCGTTAATGTTCGTACCACTGTCACTATAAACAGTCGTTTTTTGACAGTTGAGTAAAACTGTTATATGCCTATTTGACATCAATTATCAATTATCAGCTGAAAGTGCCGACTTTCGTCTACATCTAGCAGGAATTTTGTACTTCTAGCCATTTACTTAAATAAAATTTTGGGAATTTTTTGAAAAATAAGTAATCTCTGTCGCGCCCGTAACCTTTAAATTTAAATTACTGTGAAAATAGCATAATTAATTAAAAAAAAATTAAAGGAGAGTAACAATGTAAGTGAATTTAATAATTTCGTGACATCAATTCAACGCCAGTAAATCATTGTTGTGATTAATTTTTTTTTTTTATTTGTATTCGATGTCGCATCCGTTACCTTTTTATTATTTCCTTCCAACCCTTAGGGGAGATGTGTGTACCTTGGTCCGCTTTTCAGTTTTTTCAGTGTGCTGGATTTTCCAAAAAAGTTTCTTAAGTTTTTTAATTAAGTTATATTTCTACAATGCTTGCAGCATTAAATGACGTGACAATGATATTTCTATGCCTTACCATTGGGTAGAAATATTACTTTTTCCGTTGCAATCTCAAACAGTCCAAGGTACACCATGCAAGTGTACCTTGGACTATTAAAAATAAAAGAGAATACATTGTATTTTGGTAATAAATTATGAAGGAACCATTTATTACGTAATCAAAAGTAACATTTTTTTCAATAAAAAAAAAATTAATCATAAACAGAAATTATAACACAAAAAAGTGCATTTAGTAAAAAACAATTAATTAAACAAAAATGGATGCAAATAAATACATTAATCGCGTAAATAATAATAATAACATTATATTGACAGGCGATTATGGTTTCCTGGTTGCCCGTCGAAAAAGGCTCACTGGTCAATAAGCTAGGTCCAAGGTACACACAGACAGCATGTTTCAAAAACTGTCAACACCCATAACACATGTTAATGAAAATACATCTAAAACACACTAAAAGCTTAAAACAATAACTAAACTTCCTTCCTGATGTTGTAAAACTGAAATATTTCAAGTAAGTTCCTCACAAAACGTTTCGTAGCTTACTCCAAAAACAAATTTTTACACACAAAAAACACTTTTTCCGTCGCTTTTTATACACGCGTACAGCTTGACGGTCTGAAGTCTATTTATATGAGTCACCGGTATGAGTGGAAAATTTCATAGAAGAACATTATCGCACACGTGCAACTGTTGAGTGGCAACCGGCACTCGGACCGAGGTACACTCGGACCAAGGTACACACATCTCCCCTATCGTATTACTTATTTGGTTTTTACATATTTTTTTTTTTTTTTTGACTAAAAAACTATGAAGTTTCCAAACAAGAACAACTTTCCACAATTTACCCTCGCTTACCCTATAGTTTGTACTTTTTTACTCATTATTCTGAAACTTTAAGCATTCTTTGGTGGCCCCTACACAGAGCGAAAAAAAAACCACGTTCGTGAGTGTTTTAACGACGTTTCTTTGCTGACTGGATTTAACAACGCTCCAAACTCATATTTGTATGGTGCGCTGCTGAATCACTCACAAGCGTGGTTGAAACTTATTCAACAACGCTGGTTGCCAAGCGTTGTTAAATTCAAATTAGCAACGAGACGTAGTCAAAACACTCACGAAGCGTTGTTAAACTCAAATCAGCAACGAAACGTAGTTTAAATACTCACGAAACGCAGTCAAATCTGGATCAGCTCATTTCAAAGCAAATAGACTTTCAGTCAACTTTACAATAATGATGGCCGTGGCTGAGTTACTAACGTCCGTATCTATCACACCAGGTTACAGGTTAAAATCTTCCCAATATCAAAACATAAAAAATTTTTTTTAAAGCATAAAATTGAAGATAAAAAAAGAAAATAATGTCAGTTTGCCGTTGACAGGAAAAAATTAATTCAAAAATATGTGTTTTTTCTTTTGCATTTTATTTAGCAACGCGCGTTGTTAAATCTCTCACAAACATAGTTGAAACCCACTTAGCAACTGCCACAAACGAGCCATGCTCAAAATTTGGGTCGTCATGCGGTTAAAATAACTACGTTTCTGCCACATTTGACAATGCCGTTTTCTCTGTGTAGTGAACTTTTTTGTAGAATATTTTTTTGGAACACTTTAACCCATTATAACAATGCTTTTTTAAAATGTGGTCAAAAAGAACCATAAGAGCAGGTTATAATGGGTTAAGATGTTTCAGAAAATTGTTCCTTGCGTAATTTTTAACGACCTTGGAACAACAAGTTTTAACGAAAATGAAAATTTAGAGATGATATTTCGAAAATAGTTTTTAAGTGGGTATTTTAGCTAAAAAAACCGTTTGAAAACCTTATTAATTTTATTTTATTATATATCTTTATTCACGACAGAAAGCTTGATATATCGTACGACTCATTCCCTGCATTCTTAAGATCGTAATAAAATAAAAACCGAGATTCAAAAAACAAAACCTTTTCGGAAATTCCACACTCAATGTCTTTTTTTTTTTTTTCAAATACTAGGTTATAATGGGTGAAAGTGTTTAACAAAAATTTTAAAATTCAAACGAGCCAACTCAAGCAATAATTTAATTTCCCATTTTTTAATTTCGTCAATCCCCGGTATTGTGAAATTAGTTTTTCCCGCAAATCATTTACGATGCGTTTAAGTTGGAATTTATAACAAGATTAAAGGAAACGGAAATTGCACATAACTGCAAAGCAACCGTCGTATTGCAAATAGACAATGAATGGCATTTGATTGTCAGCACAGCACACAGCAGCAAAATGGTCTTGATGACTGGTGGTGGTTGGTATGCGTTTGTTAGTACGCTGGCGAAAGTAGGTCAGTCTGTTCCAGAGATGAAAACAAAAAAATAAATGGAATAAAAGAAGCTCATGCGACAACTACACTGAACAATAAAATGTCTCCTTCGAAAATTTCTGCTGAAAACAGCACGACATGCTTTTGCAGCACAATGCTGCCAGTGGCAAAAGCAACATCAACACCAATGCAATGATATGGATAATCTTAATATTTCGCTTTTGAAAACGGTATGCTTCATCTATGGAATATTTTCTTAAAAACAATTCGAAAGTATTTAAGTTCAAAAATTAAAAAAAAAATCGTACCAAAAGTTTTTAATATGATTATTATTTGAGGTATTTTTGGGGAATTCATGGGTATAAAAACACTAGAGAGTTTGCGTTGCAGCCGTCTTAAAAAATCATGGAACAAAGATAAGAAATTTCGACAAAATCAAAAGTAAATCGGTCAAGTTTTCACACAAATGTATAACACATCAGCGTTAATACTCCTGCCAATAATGCCTTTAAAGACACTACACATAAATTGTTCAATTAAATACCATAGTTATTTAATCAATACAATTTCACCGTTGGCTAAAGGATAATGCAAACGTATAAGGATGAGCACCAAAGACAGCGAACAAATGCGAAGGATGTGGTTGTGACTGTGGTTACATGCGTTGCTTTGCTGGATTTAGCAGGTTTTATTATTCTATAAACTGGTTTTTTCTTTCTTTCTTCTACGTTTCTATATTCTTTTCAATTTTCTTTTTGCAATGTGTGCCACTGATACAGGAAACGGAAATACACAACACACACAATACACAACAACCTTTGGAATTTGTATTGCAAGTTGTGTTGGTATATTAGCTCATGTTGTCTGAATGGTATCTAGGATGATTTTTCATGGCATTTTCTTACTACTGTTCGGGGTCATACACTCAGAGAAAACAAAAATATTATGTTGCGCAAGAAGAGTGAAATTATTGTATCAACTTTCTTTTCATTTTTGCATGAATGGAACGAAATGTCCATTGCGTTTTAAGTAATTTCTGACAAGCATTAGTTTTACCCAATACTTTAAATCATGAGCTGCTTGGATAGACAATAAAGGGAAATAATTTTTCAATGGTAAATTGTAATTCTCGCGTATTTTTGTTTTTAAATAAAGCATTTAATACAATTTGTTTTCTGAGTGTGTTCAAAAGCACAGCGGTTTCTTCTTTCTGCAGTTTTTCTTTTGTGTGGAAGAAAGTAACCACTAAGGCTGCAGCTGAGTTTTCAATTTAGTCCTAATATGTCATTGGAACGTAATTTAAAGTCACTCTAATTTTTTTTCTTATCTTGGTATATGAATAACGAGGGAGAGAGTGCATATGTTTCTTACAATCAAAGATCTCAAGTTAAGCGTAGGCAACAAATTATGTAGACAGTAGTTTAACAAGAAATATAGTTTTTCACAAGAACGAGCATTAAATTAGAGTAAGCTCAAGTTTAATATGCCAAGTAGAAAGATGAAATATCTTTATTGTATAGATAAATCGGAAAAAAAAATATCTTACTAATGGGAAAATTAACTAGTAAGGGTGTAGCACTTGAGTAAAATTTAGTTGGATTATTTCAAAAAACGCTTTCAGTATAGCGTTTTGAAACGTTTTCTTATATGGAAGGTGCCACGCCCTCTTGTCCGAATTTGTCCGGTTTCTGCTTAGAGCTTGCGGTTACAATTCGTAGTATTAATGTGCATTTTGGTTGCTTTGTTGTGAAAAATGCTACTAAAGTTGCATTTTATATATATTTTGAATGGGCGTTAGAGGTGTGCGTTTGCCGATTACGCTCATTTTTATACCCAAGAGCTATCTTTGACGACAAAGGTAGCGTACTATATTTCATTGAATTATCTTATTCGGTTTTCCCAAAAAATGTATTTCCACATACACCCAGCCAGCCAGACGGACATGGCAATATCGACTCAGGTCGTGACGCTGATCAAGAATATATATCGATATGTCCAACGTAAGAGTTGGTAACTCGAAAATCGTAGTTTTTAGTTATAATAATTTTTGTGTTGTTTTCGTTAAAACAAGAAAACCAAAAACAAATATTGAATAAATACTTTGGAAATCTGTAGTTCCAATAAAGGTTTTTCGACTATTAAATTGTTCTCACTATTCCAAATCGATTAACAGAGATTATATCAATTTCAACTTTTAATTTGGACAAAAATTAATACATGTGAGTTTTAACTCTAGTTACAACTTATGTTCTGTTTCAGCAACCAAATGTTCCATGAGAAAAGTTGGTAAATTAACTTGCCAACTACCATTAAAAAATATTCTACGGACATTACGTTGGTATGTAGGACTTACAATCACTGATTTTTAAAGAAAAATTAGCTAATAACTTTGTAAGTCAAGTTACACACTCAATTTCTTATTGCATAAGTTGTCAACTTAAGTTGCCAAGTTTTTGCATGAAGACCTAACTAAAATATATTTAGGTTGCAACTTCAAAAATTGCTCCCAGCCCTTCAAATTTCAAGCTAGAGATACCAAAATTTGACACAGATAGAGTCTAATACGCAGATTTCGAAAATTATTGTCCCGTAAAAAGTAGAGAACTTGAGTTACCAACTTTTATGTTGGATGTATCGATATACTTTTCTATATCTGCCACGCCTCCTTCTTTGCGTTACAAACGGAAGGGCAAAGTGAATATACCCTGGGTGTAGGGTATAAAAATCAATTCTGATATGATAATAAACTAGTAAGGTTGCTTTGGTATTGCAAAATATAACTACCCTACACTAAAGCATTTTGGATTTATTGCATGTAGTGGAGGTGCCACGCCTTTTTGTCTGAACTCACTTAGTTTTGCTCAGAGCTTCCACTAACTATTCATAGTGGGTGAGTCTCCAAAAATTGTACCATTCACTGTCCTGGGGCTCAAAACCATGTTTAAATTTAAAATTTATTAATTTAAATAAGTATTTAATACAGATACTTAATTAGAGCTTCTATAGAAATTGTTTGAAAAAAAAAAAAAAAAAAATTTAATATTTTACTATGGAATTATAACGTCAAGTGTTAAAAAGACATTCTCCGTCTTCTCCCTAACCGCTTCTTAGTGCACTTAATTTGCCCGACTCGCATTACGTTATTTTCTAAAAAAAAACTTATACGACATTGTTTGCATTGCATTGCGTTGTTTCAGCTACTGTTTTTCGAATATTTGTTTATACCCTACACCCAGGGTATATTCACTTTGTCCTTCCGTTTGTAACGCAGAGAAGGAGGCGTGGCATATATAGAAAAGTATATATATTATTTATCAGCGTCACTTCCCGAGTCGATATAGCCATGTTCGTCTGTCTGTTGAAATGATTTTAGTGGGAACAAAAAAGGCATGTTTTGGTTCATTTTTCAGAGATTTACCGACATATATTTGGGGTTTTTCAAAAATACACTTTTGCGACGGCTATATCTCGTAAGCTACTCGGGATTTTGTTTTCCTATCGTCAAAAAAGTTTTATTTATAGACTAAAGGACAGAAAGTTTTCAACACACCGATCCGAACTAATTGCGTCATCGGACCTCAAGTCACAAAAATGCCGAAAAATTATAACATTTTTGGTCATAGCAACCAAACCGTTGTGCACTTTGCCAAATAATTAAATCATATTTGTAGCCAAAGCTAAACTGAGACACTCTTTAGATCATGCCAATAGCATTTGAGTACTTTTTAATAATGTTTTGTGCCTACATTCCTACAAAGAATGCATTTTCGAAATATCACCGTACTGCAAAACTATAAAAGCACATTTTGGATAAAACTTGTTGTCTCACGGTCATCTTGAAATTACGCAGGTAACAAATTCCTGAAACATTTAACCCATTATATCCAGTTTTTATGGTTCTTTTTGACCCCTTTTTCCGAAAACTGAGTCAAAATGGATTAAAGCATTATAAAATTGAGACATTTATGCAAATTTAACAGGATTCATTAGATTTTCAATAACTTAATTTTGCAAATTTGTCACAAAAAATGTTTTCAACTCTTTTTTCGACGTTTTTAACGTTTCTATATTTTATTGACTTTTTTTTTAAATTTTTGAACTTTTCATATTTATCCAAATTTATCATTACATATTTTCAAATTTTATTTTAACAAAACTTCAACTTTAAAATCACACATTCCAACGTGACATGGTAATCTATCGTCCGGAATCAGATGTTCATTCAGTGTAATGAAAGTTAAGCAATTAAATAAAAGAAAAAAATCAAGGAAAGGAACGCATGGCATTGCGCTAAGCTAAGCGCCAAAAAGAATTTCAGTCACAGACGCTCTTACTGTAAATAATGTAATGCAAAGTTCAGAATTCGCATAAAATTCGACACTTTTTTTATTTTTCCATAGAAATTTAACTTTACTTTTATTAAATTAAGTATTACGCTTAGCCACTTAAACCATTTATTTTGTGCTCATGTCATTGCAACAAAATTTTTATTTTAATTTTGAGCTAAAAAGGACAAAATCAAAAAAAAAAAAAAATAAAAAATCACATTTTTACGTTTGTCATAAAAAAGTAAAAACTTTTATAAAATACATACTTTGTGATGCTAATGCCCTTTACGAAAAAAAAAAAGATAAATAAAAATAAAAGACTGCAGCATGTATACTTCCGGTTTTTATGAATATAAAGAATATTTCCAAAAAAAGAAAAAAAATCTATGAAATTTAATAAAAAAATTTATTAGGTGTACAACTTAAAAACCGGAATTTGACGGTGGATGTCCGTACTAACAAATATCGTGAAAGCTCGAACTTTATATATATGTCATTTTGAAGGTACATTCGGCAGCTGTCAAAATCAGTCAACAAAACAATTTTATCTTGTGTGCATCATTATTATTTTTCACGATGAATAACTTCGAAAATTGGAGAAAAAGACAGCATTTGCGGGAGGTTCTGTTGGGTCATTTTTTTGCAAAGAAAACTGCTGCCAAAAGTCATTTTTGCATCGGATCGTGACTGGGGATGAAAAATGGATCCATTACGACAACCCGAAACGCAAACATTCATATGTGAAGCCCGGACAAACAGCACCTTCCCAGCCAAAGGCAAATATCCATGGTGCCAAGGTAATGCTCTGTAATGCTCACAGGTGACCTCTATCGAACACAATTAATACGTTTGAAGCGTGCCATCATCGAAAAACGCCCGGAAAATGCGACCAGACACGAAGCAATAATTTTTCATCATGACAACGCTCGGCCACATATTGCTGCCCCAGTCAAAAATTACCCGGAAAACAACGGAAAACAAAGGATGGGAAATTTTGCCTCACCCGCTTTATAGCCCAGACCTTGCACCATCAGACTACCATTTGTTCCGATCGATGCAGAATGCCCTATCAGGAATACGCTTCACTTAAGTTCAAGATATCGAAAATTGGATAGATTCATTTTTGGTCGCCAAGCCGGCGCAATTTTTTTGGGATGGAATTCATAAATTGCCTGAAAGATGGGGAAATGTTGTAGCTTCCAATGGACAATACTTTGAATAAAATATATTGTAACATTTTTCCACAATAAAGCATAAAATTTCGCTAAAAAATTCCGGTTTTTAAGTTGTACACACAATATAACAATTTATAACGAACGTATAAGCAGCAACCGCGTAGTGCGTGGGCCACCCATTAAAATTATATTCATTATTTAGCCACCATATTTTTTTGCAGCTCGTTGAAATTATTACAACGTGCCGGAAAACTCCTAAAAAAGAAACTCAACAAAAACATTTTTATGGGCTTTAATCCATTTATCTTCAAAAAAAAAAGAAAAAGATGGAAAAATGCAAAGTGGGAAAAATGTTATTGTGAAAATCACTCCGTTCTTCCTTTTTTTTTTTACTTAAAACCTTAAAAACTACGCAACAAAATGTTGGTGAATGTTTTTAAGAGCCATCGTGTTGTTTGCTTTACGACTCTTGGAAAAACGGCAACAAAACCAAAAACATGCACGAATAAAGAAAGGATACAAAACTGTTTAAAAATCCAAAACTCTCACTTTATGCTGCCACAAGGTTTAATCCTTTTTGGTTATTTTCGTTTTTGTTTTTGTTTATAAATAATATTGTATGTAATGCTGACCTGCTGGCTGTGGAGTTTACTGTTGTATTATCATTATTGTTGTATAGTTTGGAATGCGGTCTGGTTAAGTGTTTTCTAACCATTAAAATGTTTTGCTAGCGCCATGAACCATAATGAGGTTTATATAAAGAGTTTTTTTTTTTTAATTCCCTCAGTTTTGTGGAAAAGCGCGTGATTTTCACTAAGCACACTTATTACTCACATTTATTTCGTGTTCTGGAAGTTTTTAAGAGGACTCAGTTAAATAATACCCAGTGAAATATTGCCCACAAATAAAAAAAGAACTGCAATTATATTTCTATATAAATGTAGCAGATAATCTATTTGGGAAAAAATATAATATGAGTAGAGCTCACAGCAGCACAAATCGTTTAACTACATAAACAAAAAGTGGAGAAATTCGATAAGCTAATAGCCGTGTTTCTTTTGACACGAATATATTTACAATTGTGCAAATAATTTTCGGTACAGTACTTAAAATGAAAATCACACTGGTCTACAAATTTCGAAAAAAATTTCGACTGGAGAAGAGGATGATGTTTCTTAAGTAATTTGGGTGCGCTGAATTCACATCTGGCGCGAGAAATGAGCCATCAGGTCTAGTTCTCTTTATATAAGGTTATTTATGTTCGTTATATTTACTACTCATTAATGAATAAAAAAGCTAAATTTAGAAAAAAATTTTTGGGACAAAAGCATGCTGGGAGACTATCGGTGGACTCTTATACGTGAAACGGACCCAACAACATACAAACGATGTTCAAACACTGCCATTCACTTTTCAATTGTTAAACATTTTCAAATAAATTAATGGTTTTTCTTGAAAAAAGAAAAAAATGTGGCATTGTGTTTCGAAAACCTGACCTGATAGAGAAAAACCGATTGCAGATTCGAATTCAGCGCACCAAATAACCCTAGGAACACTATTTGGTTGCTCCAGTCGAAAATCGTGTAGACCAGTGTTATTTGTATTATTTGATTCTCCACAGAAAAATCCCTTGCACTTTCTTTCTATCATGCGATTCATCGTTCATGAGTTATTGTAATTTGAAAATAAACCCAATTGTGTATACGCATCAAACACGGCTAATGCAAAATGGTGACTCTACTCACGAGGTTATAATCTACAGCTCACCTTATTTTGTATATTTTTTTTGTAAATATAATGTATTGATTTAGGAACAAAAATTAACGTCTTAATTGTTTCTAGTATGACAATGAAAATTAGCTTGATCGTAAAGATATTTCATATAAAAATTTTACTTTAAAGTGCCAAATTCTTAGTTTCCTTGCATGTCTCTTTTCCGAAATTAAAGTTTTATTGGTTAAAACAACTCAATTTGGAGTATCCATTAGATAGTATCACAAAAAAAAAGTTTGAAAGCCAATATTATTGAAAGATTTTTAAGGAAAAAAACTTTTTTTTTTCGGCCTCTAATTTCGATACAGTTTTGTTTTATCTCCGCCATTTGAAGTCCGATCAATAAGTATAGTATATCGTTGTAAATGTCTCGGGCTATATTTCATTAATATATTTCATTAACTCAAATGTTTTTTCGACTAGTTGTACTTATTTTCTCAGTTTCTACCATCCTAAGTTGCCAAGAACACTTCCTAGAATTGAAGACCACAAAAAATAATCACAAAATTCATCTCTGGAAAGTTTACTCAAGTTGTTGAAATTAAAGAAGTTATAGCGAATCTAAAACCTCAGTACAAAATAAGAAAAACAGGATGTTTCAAAAACGAATATCACCCCATTTCACATTTCAAACAGTATGCTTATAAGTAATAAAAGAATCTTATAATATAGCCCATGTCGAGACATTTACAACGATATACTGTACTTGTTGATCGGACGTCAAATGGCGGAGATAAAACAAAACCGCATCGAAATTAGAGGCCGAAAAAACATGTTTTTTTCCTTAAAAATCTTTCAATATTGGCTTTCAAACTAGGGGCGAAAATTTGAAGTTTTTTTTTTGTATGGGGGTCGGTACTATCCAGTGTCCAAACGTACATTTTGCACTTAAATAAGATATGTAATCAATATATCGCGCATGATACGAAAAGTAGGATGATTCATTTCTTCTATGAAAAGCAGGATGTTTTATATTCTCGGAAGAAAAGTAGGACGCACATCCGCGCGATTTAAGGCAAAAAACTTTTTTCTATAGGATTTTGATGGGAGGTATCTCATTTTCTTTAGGAACTTACGCTGATGTCAAATTTGAAAGAATTTTTGAAATCCCAACGACAGTTTTTTTTTTAAGTCGGGTAAAGTGATTTTTCAGTACAAAATTTTTGACCATTTTTTTTTAAAGACCAAAATTTTGAAAACAGAGGCCTAAGAAAAAAATGTAAGCCGCAAACTTTATTCTACAGATTTTTCCCTATCATTTGATATTAAGAACATACAAATGTAACTGCCGTATAAAAAGTTATAACCTTTTGAAAATGAGAGTGTTTTTTTGGTAGTTTGCACACTAAAATCTATATATGCCAGGTAGAAAAAATTGAAATCGAACTGTTGTGAACTAAAAAAAGGTGTCAAATTACTCCTGAGCACTTACTAAATAAGACAAAAAAGTTTTGAAAAAAAAGTTCATCGACTACTGTTTGAAAAAGGTCGAAAAACGGTACGGTAACTATACGTGATAAAGCAGTTCTGGGACCAGATTCAAATTCAACACTAACAAAATCATAGAAAATGACTATTTTTTTTTTTTGTTTTTTTGTGCTTTTTAACAAATGTACCATTTTTCGACCTTTTTCAAACAGTAGTCGATGAACTTTTTTTCAAAACTTTTTTGTCTTATTTAGTAAGTGCTTAGGAGTAATTTGACACCTTTTTTTAGTTCACAACAGTTCGATTTCAATTTTTTCCTACCTACAAACTACCAAAAAAACACTCTCATTTTTAAAAGGTTATAACTTTTTCTACGGCAGTTACATTATTATGTTCTTAATATCAAATGATAGGGAAAAATCTGTAAAATAAAGTTTGCGGTTTACATTTTTTTCTTAGGCTTTTGTTTTCAAAATTTTGGTCTTTAAAAAAATATGGTAAAAAATTTTGTACTGAAAAATCACTTTACCCGACTTAAAAAAAAAACTGTCGTTGGGATTTTAAAAATTCTTTCAAATTTGACATCAGCGTAAGTTCCTGAAGAAAATGAGATACCTCTCATCAAAATCCTATAGAAAACGCATTTCGCGCGGACGTGGGACGTTTCATAATTTTTAACAAAAAGTATGATGTTTCATATTTTTTTATGAAAAATAGGATGTTTTACATTCTTGGACGAAAAGTAGGACGTTTCAAACTTTTTTACGAAAAGTAGGAAGTTTCATAATTTGTTACGAAAATTAGGTTGTGTTAAACTTTTCGACGAAATATAGGATGTTTCATATTGAACGACAAAAAAAAAGGGTGAATCATATCATAAGCGCATATAAAAATTTGTTAACTTATTTTATGTATTTAAATGAACCCTAGCCTTCCCTGTGAGCTTCTTTTAGTTTATGCATGACCTAAAACGCTTGTGTCATTAACAAATCTGCCTAAATATTTATTGTTTTGATGCTCGAACTAAACATACAGCAGCGGAGATGGCTAAAATAAAACGTGGATTAGCCTAAACAAAACTACAGCAAACTAACAATCACAAATTTCAGAAAAATCGATGCGGTGGCTTGGACGTGAGAAGGTTTTTTCTATTTAGGGGTGTGGTACCGCCCACTTAAAAAATATATCCTATAAACTGCTACTCTTCACAGCCTTTCCAGCAAAAAAAAATCAAGTGAATATGTTGAAATTTAGGCATAGAAATGGACTGAACCGATTTCGTTTACCTCTTTATATATAGATACTAGCTGGCCTGGTTGCGACTTCGTTCGCCTATTCCCGATGCCTTTACATACGATGTCCCATCCATTTTCATCGTCCCTCTCTTCCAATCACCAAGGTTTTTAAAGATCCATGTTTCAACTTTTGTAATCATAGCTCCCATAGGTACAGAGATATAGCATTTTATATTTTTTGTATGAAGGGTGCAACTCCCCCTTCTCACCCCCCCGCCCAAGTTTTTCAAAGTAAATGTATGTACCAAGTTTTATAACGATATCTGCGATATGTGAAGAAATATAGCATTTTGTGTATTTTTGAAAATATCCAATACCCCCAAGTTTTGCATGGTGAATGGTAGATATGTACATTATGCATAAGTTCATCAACTTTCATAATCATAACTTGTATAACTGTAGAGATATAGCATTTTTTGTATTTTTTTCATATGGGGGGAGCAACCCGCGTTCCCCTCAGTGGCATCCCACCCCCTTAACAACTTTCTACAGACCATACCAAATAATTTAAAAAAAAAATTATGTAAATCGGTCTTGTAAATAGTTCCCGCGTTCATAAGCTACATACGGACACTATTTCATTTTTATATATATATGTAGATGTTATGGTTTCTCATCGTTCTTTCGTTCAATAACTTATACCTGATATAAATATTTCATTAACATTAGGAAATTGATGTAACAAAATAAGAAACACTCTAGTTTTCACCAAAAATATGCTGCAAGAATCAACGTCAACCTAGCTTTCTTGCAAAGCATCGAAACTTCCTAGTTTTCGTCCAAAATGTTCAGACATCCTATTTTTCGACATAAAAACTTTAACGTCCTACTTTTATACACAAAACTTCGAAGAAACCTAGTTTTCGTCCAAATAAGTTTGAAACGTCCTACTTTTCGTCTAAGAATTTTTGAATACATACTTTTCATAGGAGAACTGAATCATCCTACTTTTCGTATCATGCGTCGATATAGTCTTTCAATGTTACCTTCAATTCAAATTTATGAAAAAATAATTTATTGAACTTTGCACTAAATGCATTGTCACTACCACAGAATACATTTTTTGATAGTGAAAATTTTTCTACTACCACTAAGGGTAGTTTTCACAATGTTCAGTTAAGCCTTAACTGAAACTTTAACTGGCACTTTGACATTAAATTTCATACAAAATTTTTATTTATCTGTAAGTTAAATTTTAACTGGGCATTGTGAAAACAGCCCTTAATGTAATTAGAGATAGTGATAACTTTTCTCCACTTAATTTAGCGATAGTGCAGAATTTTCCATTTTCAAAAAATCCATTTAATGGCAATGAAAAATTTTTCACTGTTAAAAAATTCATTTAATGATAGTGAAAAGTTTTTTAATATCATTAAAATGATTGGATGGTTATGAAAAATTTACAATTAACACTATTAAACGGGAAAAATTTTGCATTGAATACAATGAAAACTTAATAAATATTTTCTATAAAAGATTCAATCAATTCAATGGAAGTGAAAATTTGTTCCATTGAATTGATTAAATCTTCAATGGAGCAAATTTTCACTTCCATTCAATCAATTCAATAGAGCAAATTTTCACTTCCATTGAATTTAATGAAAATTTAATGGAAATTTCAAACCAAATTCTCAGTTGGTTCATTAGGTAAATTAGTCCTCCTAAGTGTGAAGTAATGAATGATATGTAATATAAAATAAAAACAAATTTAATAAACAAATTTTAAAAGCGCTAGTGCATTACTAAACAACTGAGTGCATAATGTGTATTTTGGTGATGATATTTGCTAAGTGCTAAGTGTAAGACATTGGTATTTTGAGTAAAAAATATGAAATGATGACCGCAAAACACTAAGGTAACAACTAGATGTATTTTTTTTTTTTGTAAGAGAAAACAATTTGCACAATAGAATTTTCAAGAAATCTAAAGAAATATCAAATTGTATAAACCAAATACTAACAACAACAAAAAGAGAAACTTTGCACAAATGAGAGATTTATGGCAACAACAAGAAGAAGAGGAAAAGAGTAACAAAATATAATGGTGAATTTTGAAAATTTAAACCAATTGTGTTTATTGATTGTGTATAGTATACAATGTATATGTGAATTTTTCTGTTTTTGTTTTTCTAATGGCTAACCTCAGTTTCGATGATTTTCTCAATATACTCAACCGTACGTATTTGAGGTCGTCCTGTTACAGGACATGCTACCTCTTCAGTGCGTCGTACAATTTTTTCGTCGAGTACTTTTTCACGTTCGCGTATTATTACTGGACCTTCACAAGATTTTATAGCTATTTTGGGAAAAACAATCTTTTTGGACCGCTAAAAACAAAAAAGAATTAGATAAAGAGAGAGGGAAAGAGATAGAAATAATAATAGCAGATAGTTTAAAGTTTATAGAAAATTTGTTTTAAATTTAACTAATTGTACATACCTAAAAAAAAAATATAAATATAATTTAAAAGACTAGAAGATGTTTGCAAAATTATTTAATTTCGAACTGTTTTCAAAGTGGCCTAAGATTGTTTATTAATAATTAACGGTACCATTTTTAGGATAGAATGGGTCATATTTTCACAAATAATTAAGTAGTCTGATTCAAGTGTAATAAGATATTTGCATATGACAATTTATGAAACACCAAATCATTTTATTTACTGGCTGTGAAGTTTTTTTCTCTTCTTGGAAACCCCACCCTTTCTATTCTAAATATATATTTTTAATATTAAATATTATGTATGCAATTAAAAAATATCAGCAAGATCCATCAATATGGGCAAAGCAACACCATTAATATTTTTGCGGTTAAGCCAGTTTTCTTTTGTTATATATTAAATTAGAAAAAGCATAGGATCTTTTGTTAGTTACGTTAAAATGGGTAAACATGTGACTATTATTCTTCGATACACCTGAAATTATTAAGTTATAATATTCTACTGTTCTGCAAAAAAAAGTTCTTTCTTTGTATTATGTAATAGCATCCAAAACTAGTTTTAGAATTACACTATTACGTCAAGATTTGGAGATATCCTTAAATGATAGTATATAGTATATATACATATATGTATAATAGAGGTGTTTTAAGAATTTATGGAGATCCTTAGTAACAACATTTTGATACTTGACACCCCTTAAATTTGTGAGGTTGGAAAAAAAAAATGAGTTTGCAAAAAAAATTTTGGGGGTGGTGTGAGGGTAAAGGTTGGCGCATCGAGGTCAAAGGTGAGAGAAAAAGAGAAAAAATTTACATAGAGCCCTACAAATGTTTAGGGGTCACCTCTAGAGGGGTCAAATGTATGACCGAGCAACATTATTTTCCCTCACCAAAATTTTTACCAAGCATACTTACCCCCTATCTCTAACTCCAAAGGGGGCTCCCATACAAAATTGACATTTTTAGGAAATCGACCCCCACCACTCCCTGGATGCCCCTAGAAGGGTCTAATGTATGACGAGTCCCTAATATTTTTTTCTCCCAAACATACTTACCCTCTATCTCTGACTCTTTAGGGGACTCCCATACAAAATAGATGTCATGGACATGAAAAATATGGAAAGGAAATCGTCAAATAGGCCCATAACTGCCCAGAAAGCACTCCTAGAGGAGTCAAATATAAGACCGACCGCCATTAGCCCCCCTCCAAAGTTTTTTCTCAGCATACCTACCCCCTATTCCTAATCCTTAAGGGGGCTCCCATACAAAGTTACTGATTTTATATAAAATGCCCCAACTGCCCTAACTGGCCCACGGGTACCCATAGAAGAGTTAAATGTATGACCGACCCCCATTATTTTTTCGCGACTTATATTATTCCTCCACATGCTTACCCCCTATTTTCAACCCTGAAAGGCGGTGCCATACAATTTTTTTTTTTAATAAATTTCCCTAGAAATAATGGGTCGGTCATATATTTGACCCTTCTAGGGGTACCTATGGTCCAGTTAGGGTAGTGGGGGCAGTTTTTAAAAAAACCGTAATTTTGTATGGGAGCCCCCTTAATGATTGGAAATAGGGGGGTAGGTAAGCTGTGAAACTTTGGAGGGGGGATAATGGGGGTTGGTCATATATTTGACTCCTCTAGGAGAGACTCCTGGGCAGTTATGGGCCTATTTGACGATTTCCTTTCCATATTTTTTATGTCTATGACGTCAGTTTTGTGTGGGAGCCCCCTAAAGAGCTAGAGATAGAGGGTAAGTATGGCGGGAAAAAATGTTGCAAAGGAAAAAATATTAGGGGCCGGTGACACATTTGACCCTTCTAGGGGCACCCTGGGAGTGGTGGGGGTCGATTTCCTAAAAAAGTCAATTTTGTATGGAAGCCCCCTTAGGGGTTAGAGATAAGAGGTAGGTTTGTTTGGTAAAAATGTTGGGGGAGAAAAAAAAATGTGGGTCGGTCTAGAAGTGGCCCCTCTTGTAGGGCTGTAAGTAAATTGTTTCTCCTTTTCTTTCATTTTTGACCTCGATGCGCCCACCCTTACCCTCACCCCACCCCCAAAATTTTTTTTGCGAACACATTTTTTTTTCCAACCTCACAAAATTGAGGGGTGTCAAGTATAAAAATTCAAAATTCGTGCACTAAAACATCCCTTATGTATAACCTCAAAAATAACAAAAAAATGTGTTTTTCTTCTATTACGGGTTACTGATATCTCGAAATCCTGATGCGATTGATCGATCCTGAGATCGATATTAGATGCAACGCGCGAATAACTTAAGGTTCATAGCTTTTTGCTCTGAAGGACTGTTTTCTTGCAGAACAGTGCGCTGCTGTTAAACTGTATGCAAATGCAAATGCAATAAACACCAAAACTTAAAACAAATGTTAATAAAAAAGTTATATTTAGTTTTCATTCTTATTTTTACACGTTTATGTGTAAATTTTGCTCAGTGTAAAACATTTTGAAATTTTAACCCTTATGCGAATTTTTAAGCAATGGTTCAAGAATACATACCTCTTTTTGTTGTGTCGTCGTCGGCGTTGTTGGTATTATCAAATCATCAGCGATTTTATTCATATTTTTGATCACATTTTGAGCTTCTACAGCACCTTGTTCCAAGGATCGCAAGCGAGCAGCACGCCAAGAGGCGCGTTTTTCAGCACTATTTTAGAAAAAAAAAGTAGAAAAACACATTATAGGCTATGATTTTTTTCTATGAAAACTTTTATGTACGTCCCGATTCGTTCAGTCCATTTAGCTTTAAAGATCTTAATTTCGTTATTTCAAAGGCAAAATATTTTTTTTCGTGGCAGGATACTGTTGGAAAATTTTCAAGACCCGCAAGTTTGGCATCTACAACAAAAAGTTCAGAGAAATCTCTAAGACAAGATTTTTTTTAAATTAAGCTATGATCATGATTGAGGTCCAATGTGGAATTTGGGCTGCGGCTTACAAAATATTTCACTTGATAGGGATGACTACACAGAGAAAAATGAGTCATAATTTTTACTCCACTCGTATAGTAAATAAATTAAAGTAATTAACACTAAATTTCAAACATATGGAATATTTGATGGTTCCGTAAAGTATATTTACAAATAAAATATAGTGAAATAATTAAGTAATATTTACTCTAAATTGCCTACGTTTTGCTATACGTAGAGTAATTTATTCTTCCAGTTAGAAAAATATATAAACGTTTTTACCTTATAATTCTAGAAAAATATTTATATTTGGACAGACGTTTGGTGAGTATACAGATTTTATACTTCTTCAACATTTAGGTCAGTGGTTAACAATGTTGTTATTGTAAGTAAAAATAATATGTTTCTATCTTTCAAACGGACGGACCACGGTTCAAATCCTAGTACGGTCAATTTCTAACTTTTTTTTTTATACCCTACACCCAGGGTAAATTCACTCTCTCCTTCCGTTTGTAACGCAGAGAAGGAGGCTTGACAGGAATGGAAAAGGATATATATTCTTGATCAGAGGCACCTCCTGCGTAGATATAGCCATGTCTGTCTTGCTGGCTGTGCGTGGAAATACATTTTTTGGGAAAACTGAGCAAGATAATTCAATGAAATTTGGTACTCCGCCTCCGTCTTCAAAGTTAGCTCGAGAGATTGAAAATGAGCGAAATTGGTCAACGGCCACACCTATCGCCCATACAAAAAAAAAAAATATTACAAATTCAATTTTAAGAGTATATTTCACGATAATGCAACCAAAATACACATAAATACTAGGAATAGTTAGTGCAAAATTTGAGCAAAAACTAAGCGAATTCGGACAAGAAAGCGTGGCACCTACCATACAAGCAAAACTTTCAAAATGCTGTACTGAAAGTGTTATTTGAGATAATCCAACTAAATTTCACCCAAACACTAAGGATTATAAATGCACGCTCTGAGTAAAAACTGGGTGAATTCGGACAAGAGGGCGTGGCAGCTTCCATATTACTAAAGCTTCAAAATGCTATGCTGAAAGAGTTTTTTAAGATAATCGTAATCAAGTTTCAGTCAAATACTAAGAACAGTAAATAAAGGCTCCCAGCAGGCACCTCCCATATAACCAAAAGTTTCAAAATGCTATGCAGAAAGAGTTTTTTGAGATAATCCAACTAAATTTCACCCATCACTAAGGGCTATAAATGTAACATCTGAGCAAAAACTGGGTGAACCTGAAGAAGAGGGCGTGGCACCGTCCATATAAGCAAAATTATCGAAATGTTTGGCCAGGCCATAGGTAACACCCTTACTAGTTTTGTTTGAACTTTGCAATCACTTAAATTTTTTCAAAAATATTGCTATATTGTAAGGTTACTCAAAATTCTGAATTTATTAAAACATTAAGATAAAATTTATTTTATTTGGGAGTTGTCACTATATTGACTTGAAATTCTAGTAAAATTTAATTTAATTTTCATGAAGGGCCAACCCTCAACCCTTTTGATTAGATATATTTTTTTTTTTTATTGGGGGTGATTTCGGTAAAAAGATTTTGTAGCACCAAACGTGGGTCGAAATAAATTTTTCTATATAACCAGATCCGCCAAAGTTAATTTTCATGACAATATTGAAAATTAATTTCCAAACAAAAATTTAATTAATTTATGCGAAAGAAATAACGTAATTTGAGATTCATAAAGCAGGATCAGAGAAACATCCTCCATTGAAATTTCGCTTTTAATAACAAATTAAAAAATTTTAAATTAAAAATTAAACAAAATAACCGAACCGAACCAATTATAGCTTTACAATACAAAGGTCGAAACAAAATATTTATATAAATTACATAATAGCATTACAAATTGCATTAAACCATTTTGCTTTTGTCATACATATGTATATACAAATGATAGAAATTTGCATAGCGCTACAAAAACACCGTGGTAAAAATAAAGAAGTTGGTGAAAATTTAAAAAACGAAGAGTAAATTACCTGTTGTCACTTCGAAATGGACAGATAATAAATGGCCCAACGACTGTTTTCCTAGGTAAACAACAACTAAAACTAATGAAAAAACTTACTTAATCATTGCTTTGCTTTTAGCACCAACTGTTGGTGGTGTTTTCGTTGTTGTAGGCGTGGCAACACCTTCAATAATTGCACCCGCCGATGCTGCGGCTGCAGCAACTGCACGTTTTTCAGCATTTGCGGTACGCACTGGTATGCGACTTGTTGGCGTTGGTGGCGTTTCTGGTTCTTGCTGTTGTAATATCTGTTGCTGTTGTTGCTGCTGTTGCAACAAAGCTGCCGGAATGATAACTTTTACCTTTGGTTTTGGCAACAATGATGGTTTTTTATTTGATGAATTATCAGCATCATCGATTGTTATTTCCGCTGTTGCCGTTGTAACAACTGTTGCTGTTGGTTCTACAGCTGCAGGTGCTGCTGCAACAGTTGTTGTTTCTATTGTTGCTGGTGCAAGAATTGTTGGTTTCAGTTTTGGTGCACTAATTGCGGATATTTTAGGTGCAACTATTTTGGACTTAACAGTTGTGGACTTTGATAATGCTTTTCTAGTGAGAGGTGATGGTGCAGCACTTTTTTTTTTTTCGTTGAACAATTTTTTTTTTTTTTTGTACGTTTTTGATTAAATTAAATAATTTTTTTTTTTTTTTTTGTGAAAAGGTGTAGAGAAAACATGTAAAAAAATAACAAATTGTTAAAATTTATAACATTTTTATTTTGATTCTTTTACTCTTAAGCATTTGTGGGGTGATTGATTTGGTTAGTCACATTCGTTGCTGGAAAAAAATGGGGTTTTATTTGCTGCTACGGTATGTTAATCACATTCTGGTGAAATGAATTAATTTTTTTGTTTTTTTTTTTTTTTTTAATATATGTAAATTATAATGATGCAGTAGTGTTCATAGCTAAATGTATGCAATAGTGCAGCGGTGGTTTTTTCCTTATAAGAAATTTTGCACCGCATCCGAGTACAATACTTAAACAAATGTGTGTTGGTATAAAATCAGCATGACAAAACTTTATGTTTTTAATGAAAAATAATATTAATTAACATACATATAAAATAACAATCCTTAATTGTATGTATAGTCTTTATAAATTCTCAAATTTTAAAACTATCATATTTATTTGATATAGTCCGGTCCAAAGCCGTTACAAACTCTAAATTAAAAAAAAAAAATGTTTAAACTATTGATCAAAGCGAATAGTGAGTGTAAATGCTGGAGAAAAACAAGCGTTATTTGGGGTAGTTCAGCCAAACTACGCACAGGTGCGCGAACCTATCCTCAATCAAAAATAAGTTTCATGAAAATGCCTAATGAAATGGTTCAAGACGTCGTACTCCAGCTAATTCATTGTATCGAAATCTATTCCGAATGTTTTTAAAACTGATCGTATTTTAAAATATGCTCGATGAACGGTACATTTGAAAAAAAAAAAATAATAATAAAAAATTATAGGGTAAGGGAGGGAAATATGGACTACGTGGGTAATATGGACCACACGGTTATTTTCCACTGCATACAAAGGATTTACTGTCATTCATGTTCAAACTTTACGATGATACCTAAAGCTTAAAAAAGTGCGATTTTAGCGTTCAGTGAAGTCGCATGTTGCTGTGAAGTTGTTTTTTCTAAAAAAATGTTTTGTGATTTATTTTTTCTAGTGAGTAAATTTGATTATTTCACTTTAAAGACATTGTATTTTTAAATAAATCATTAGTTACATAAAGCCAGTGAGTACCATTTATAATTTATGAGCACAAATTAGTTCATTAACCTCAAAACACATGTATTTATCATCTTCTTCAGATGGGGAACCAAGCTGCAGTTTTCATGACGAGTCTGATGGTCATTATTTGTAATTCATAAACTACAAAGGAAAAGAAGACAAAAAATGTATATAACGTAATACTTTTGCTCAGAAGATCGCCGTTGCGAATTTTGAGTTGAATGTGGAATCTGACGTTCTTGGAGTTATAAAAAATGTGCCGGATGTGGAAGTGACATTTTTATATGCACTTCTGTACCAAATAAACATTTGAGGCAATATGGTCCATATAACACTACACATTTTTTTAATCTTCATTTTGAGTATTTTCAGTTTTTTAACTCTTTTTCTTTGTCCTAATGAGATATTTATCTAAAAGTGAATCAGAATATAGGTGAATTGTTTCCTTTAATGAATAAAATAAAATTAATTCTTTTGTTTTATGTTTTTTGAGTTTTATTTAAAAAAAGAGAGATTGGTGGTCCATATTTCCCTCCCTTATCCTATAAACAAAAACAAGAATAGTCATTTTCGATGTATTTGTTGGTGATGAATCCGAACAAAATTGCTCTAGGCCATGATCATCTCAATTTTTTTAAGTTTGCAGATGGGTGGTCCTCAGATTTTTATAAAAACTCACAGGACTGTTCTCAGTGCTCAGCATGGAGACCTCTCATTATTAGTTTCGGGGGAATTTTTTTTTTTTGCATGTTATGGGCGTGGAACTTCAGAGTGTCCAAGTAGTGTTTTTGCGAAAAATAGATGCAATTTTTTTTTCTAAGTCCCGCCATTTTGTCAAAAATATTTTTTTTTTCAATTTTTGTTTTCAGTTTCTTGTAGCATTTTATAAGTTATTTTTAAATTTGGAAAATTTTGAAAATTTACAAAATCTTAAAAGTTGACTATCTCAAAATAATATTTTTATACCCTACACCCAGGGTATATTCACTTTGTCCTTCCGTTTGTAACGCAGAGAAGGAGGCGTGGCAGATATGGAAAAGTATATATGAGGCTATGAGCGCAACAGTGGCCTAACCTTTACTTCGTTGATAAAGCAAAAGCACATATCCCGAGTCGATAAAAGCACAAGTTATTTGCTTTTGATTTTTTAACGAAGTGAGGGTTAGGCCACTATTGCGCTCATAGCCTCATATATTCTTGATCAGCGTCACCTTCTGAGTCGATATAGCCATGTCCGTCTGTCTGGCTGGCTGGGTAACGGCTGTGTGTGGAAATTCATTTTTTGGGAAAACTAAGCAAGATAATTCAATGAAATTTGGTACACAGCCTCCGTCTTCAAAGTTAGCTCGGGGGATTGAAAATGAGCGAAATCGGTCAACGGACACGCCTACCGCCCGTACAAAAAATATCTTCAAAATGCAAATTTTGGAGTATATTTCACAACAATGCAACCAAAATACACATAAATACTACGAATTGTCAGCGCAAGCTCTGAGAAAAAGCTGGTCAAATTCGGACAAGAGGGCGTGGCCATCTCATATAAGCAAAAGCTTCAAAACGCTGTACTGAAAGCGTTTTTTGAGATAATCAAACTAGATTTGACTCGGACACTAAAAACTATAAATGCAAGCTTTAAACAAAAACTGGATAAAATCGGACAAGAGGGCGTGGCTCCTCCCATATAAGCAAAAGCTTCAAAACGCTATTCTGAAAATATTTTTTCAGATAATCCAACCAAATTTCACTTAAATACTAAGAACTATAAATGCAAACTCTGAGAAAAAACTGGGTGAATTTGGAGGGCGTGGCACCTCCCATATTAGCAAAATTTTCAAAATACTGCTGTGTAGGGTATTTAATGCTTGGCCAGGCCAAAGATAACACCATTACTAGTTTTTTTTTTAAAGAAAGGTGGATAAAAAACAAATATTTTGTAGAAGACTTGTTTTGCACTAAATGGTTGTAAGAGCCAAGGAACTTTTTTTTCTAAAGAGTCACGTGACAATTTTTTTAACTTTGTTTTGTACAAAAAAATTTTTTCGCAAAACTAATAATGAGAGGTCTTCAGACTGCACACTTAGAACAGCTCTGTGAATTTTTATAAAAATCTGAGAACCCAACTGCAAATTTGGAAAAAATTGAGATGATCATGGTCTCTATCACATATGGTTTTTGTGATATTCTTAGCTCAAAGTTCAAAAACATTATTTTTGAGGTTATATAGATAGTGGATGCACGAACTTGTTTAGCGTCGCTTAGTACTATTATATACGTCATCAGAAAAGCTATGAATTGGCCTTGTATGATATCTCCTTAAAAATGCATGACCAGTTGAAAATAAGACCATGGAGTAAAAAATCATATGAGAAACCACTTACGATTTTTAACTTTCATGAATAATTTTAAAGTGGTCATAACTTCTTAAAGAAGGATCGTACAAGACCAATAGCTTATTTTGAAGACGAAGAATAGTACTAAGCAATACATTTAGTAGAAAATAGTAAAACAGTTTCAGGAGTCCTTTACATAACATGCATGGCAGAGCTATTCCAAGGCTGGATTTGGATTCAGCTCCGAAAAAAGTCGAAAATTAATATTTTGGTTTTTATTTGTGGTGTTTTTTAATTCAAATCTATCGTTTTTTAAAAAACTATTGTATATACGTGGAGTAATAAGCGTTAGCTCAGAGCAATGTGGAACGGGAAGGCGTGGTACTTCCCACACAAACAACATTTTCAAAATGTGGCAATGTAGGGTATTTAATTTTTGGCCAGACCCAAGGAAACACACTTCGTTCCTGTATGGCTCATTAAAAATTAAATTTGTGATTTTGAGTTCGAGATGAGAAATTTTCTTTAATGCATTTTTTTGGATGATTCTTTACAGGCTTTCCAACCAAATTTAGAAAGCTAAGCTTCTGCAACAGCCCTAGATTCGAAATTCAAAAGGTTTGTTATAAAATCACATTTAATCTTGTCTTTGCGTGTTATAATTATCATAGGTCATATAGTTCTTAAAAACTCGCAGATTATTTCGAAATAGTCGATGGCAGAGGTCAATAAAATCTTTCCTTTTTTTATAATATACATACGAAAAACTTAGCAAACTGTAATATCGGGAAAAACCCGTTTTTTTGATCCATTCTCTATACATAGGTATTTAACATTTTTTTTTTTTTTTGTAGAATTGATCTTTCGTCTGTTAAGAACTGTAACGATTGTTTTGGTCTAAAAGACAATTCAATTTATTATTGTGGAAAATGTTTACAATCCTTTAATTCAATTTTTATATCATCAATTTTATCACGCATAAATACGTGTTCGTTATCCTTGATTCTTTGGCTGGATCGTATTCCCGAATGTACTATGGAAGCTATGTACACTATGCGGATACTATAAAAAGCGTCCAGTGCAGTAGAAGAGTTGTTGGAGTTGCTTATAGAGTATGTATTGCGACGTCACTCGGGACGTTACAAAACATAGGGTCAGAATACGCAAATTCGCCAACATCAAAAGATTTTTCTAAAATTTTTACATAAATCTATTGCTGCAAATGGTCAATTTTAGTCCCCACAAAAATTTGGCAAACAAAAATTTTCAACAAGTATTTTTTCAAAATGTTTTGAACAGCTCCACCGATCGTGACCAAACTTTTTAGGTCCTGTAGACAATAAATTAGATTTGTTTATTTAAGAAAAAAATTTGGAAAAATTTTACATTGTTGTTGTAAATAAACAAATTGTTTAATAACAATTACATTTTAATAATGTGCACCGCCACGAAAAAATCTGAAAAAAATTTCAGAGATGCAATGAACCCTTCCAAATCAGAATCCGTCGAGAAAACCGTGGAGACAAAATTACTTGTAATGGTATCTTTGGCATAGTGATAACAAAAAGGTGGATGAAAGAGCATTAAAAACTCCTCGTTGCCGGGAGAGGGATAAAATGTTCACCCACCCCCATTCGTTTTTCCTCTCCAACATTTATTTCAAACATACTACCCCCTTTTTTCAACTCCGTAAGGGAGCTCTGATACAAAATTTTGATAAAAATATCAAGAAAATACCTCATTGTCGTCAGAGGGAAAAAGTATTCACCCACCTGCATTAATTTTTCATTACAACATTTCTTCCAAACATATTACCACCTTCTTCCACCCCTTAAAGGGGCTTACATGCAAAATTTATATACAAATGACAGTAAAAGCTATACAAAGAATCTTATGTGAATTGACGTTGCAGTACTCCTGAAATCTAAATATTCATACGCAAGACAAAGACTTGTCCATCTTTTTTTACTATGTTAGAAATGGAGTACGACTTTAAATTATAAACCACTAGAAAGATATTTGTGTGTAGATGTGCACAAAATTATAATAATGTTAATATTTTAACTTTATGCCAGGTATCATTAAATACAAATTTTTCAATATTAACAATTACATAGTACATGGTCACAAAGAGCTAAAAAGAAGGATAAAGCATATGATTCTCTTGAATTATACCAGAGATGATAATGAGCTTTTCTATTTTGTACCAAGTAACAAAAAACAGTACTAAAAGTGTATAAAAAGTACCAAAATTATTAAATATATTTGTGATCGAATTTTGACCACTGAGTGATTCTAGTTCTTTTAATTCTTCAATTCGTTTACTACTTTCTTTACGTAGGCTGCTAGATAAATTTCTGGCCTAGGTAACATTAATGTCAATAGCTTAAATCTGGCAATACCATAATAAAGTTATACATTTTTTAGCATAAACGTACTCAGAACGTTTTGACGTTCGACCATCAATTGTCTTGTTAACAGTGACTTAAAAAAATCAATTTAGCAAAAAAATGGAATTATCTCGTGAACATTTTCATGCGATAATTTTTCACAACTTTTGACGTGAATTATCATGACAAGAGTGCATCGATGAACTTAAATCTTTGTATGGCGGTGAAGCACCATCCTATAACACTATGAAAAACCTTGTTCAATGAATTCAATCGTGGCCGACGCTCGCTCAAAGACGAATTCCGTGAAGCTCGTCCAAAACCGGCCGTTGTACCAGAGAACATTGATGCCGTGCGTGAGCTGATAATGCAAGATCGTCATGTGACATACCGTGAGATAGAGGCATCCTTGGGCATTAATTCCACTCCAATACTCTCGATGGAAACACCATAATTTATCAATCGGTTAAATTATCAATGGAAAAATTAATTTTCTTAACTCACTGTAAACAAAACAAATAGCACGTGAGCATCGAAATGTTGTGAGTACGTTTATGCTAAAAAATGTCAAACTTTATTATGCCGAATGTTGCCAAATTTTAGCTATTGACATTAGTGTTGCCTAGGCCAGAAATATATCGCCGGTGCTTACGAAGACTATCTCTTCTTTAAATGCGGACAAGAAAATCTTTTTTTTTGAAATTGCGGCGAAAAAAATCTTTTTTGTAATATGCGGACAAGAAAATCACTTTTTATAAAATGTGGAGAAGAAAATAACTTATTACAAAATGCGGAGCAGAAAATAACTTATTACAAAATGCGGCGAAGAAAATCTCTTTTTTAAAAATGCAGCGTAAAAAATCAAATTTTTTCGAAAAAAGGAATAGGAAAAATTTCTCTCAAAAAATAAAATAAATAAAGAGATTTTCTTCGCCGCATTTTGTAAAAAGTGATTTTCTTCTCCGCATTTTAAAAAAGTAATTTTCTTGTCCGCATATTACAAAAAAGATTTTTTTCGCCGCAATTTCAAAAAAAAAAGATTTTCTTCGCCGCAACTTTCGGTTGGAAAATTTTCTTCGTAAGCACCGGCGATATATAGCAGCCCACGTATAAGCTGTGTGATTGGCACCAAATTTTTAGTTAGAAGGAAGTACCTAAGGATTTAGAATTTTTGTAAGTTTTCAAAAATAACCAAAGGAGAAAAATAAGACCAGCGGACCAACAAGAAAAAAAAAGACCAAAGTGGCAACCGTGTTTCTGAAGCTACAAAATTGTCGAACAATGTTATTCTTAGCACGTCTTTGCAAACTCCAAATTTTCGTGACCTTTGACACTGAATATCTGACAGAAGGTTATACATATCTGAGTTTTTATCAAAACCTTAGGACGTCAAAGAAAAGGTGTGCGCAAAAATTCGGCTTTTTCAATTTAGTAGGGAAGTTTACCCTTTTCCACATTATTTCAGTGGAGTAAAAAATATTCCCATATTTATGGATATTGTGCTGATATATAGCACCAAATAAAAATATCTCTAATACAAAGAAAATAACAAAAACATAGAAGAAATATTAAAAAATAAATAACAAATTTTAAATAAATCTGTCAAAAACAAAACTTCATCACTTTTAAATTCACTGACATCACCAAGAATACACAAAACAAGAAGAAAAAAAAAAAACAAAATCTGCAACTTCAAGTTCATTTGAAGGAAATGCATACAGGACCAAAGCCGCCATTACAGAGTAACCAAAGGAACGAATGAATTCACTGAATAGAACTTCAAACTGAAAAACTTTTAAGTGAAACGTGCGAGTGAGCGCGTACGAATTGGGGGCATTAAAAAGAGAAAGCAAAATTAAAACGAAAAATGAAAAAAAAAAAAATAAAAATGTCAGGAAAAAATAAAACTTACAAAGTTTTACGTGTAAATTGGAAAATATAAATCACTGAAGTGGAAGTTGAAAGTTTTCACTTTTTTTTTTTGTGTTCGTATTCCAGAGAGTTAAAAACAAATTTGCTAGACTTAATGAATTGAAATGTAAAATTTATGGCAATTTTTTCTGTAAAGATAATTGTTGCTAAAAGTCAAATGCATGAAAACGCATAAAAATAAAATTGAAAAATAAAAAAGCCTGCGCGTTTTAATTAAAAATCAATATAGAACACATTGAGACGCGTAATAAAAATGATATTTTCCGCTCCATAAAGTATGCAACAATTATTTCAATTTTGAAAAACAAAAAACTTTTTGGCATTTTGCAGTTCTGCTGAAAGTTTTTGCATGTCAAACATTTTCGACTTTCTGGCATTTACGCGCATTTGTAATGAAAAATCAGAGCAAATTTTGCGAAATTACAAAATTTTTAACAATGGATAAAAACAGTCGGTGTGTGTGTGTGTGTGTGTGTAAGTGTGCATTTGCCACCCATCATCACCCACTGTTTGCCAATGTGGTTTGATTTTTCAAGTTGCAGAAAAGTTGCAGCAAATTTTCGTTTTTGATTTCCATAATTGATGTTGCTACCACATATTTTTAGTAAAAAGTTTAAAGTTTTTTTGCTGCATTAATGTGTTTGACATCGAGGTTAAATTGAACATTTCTTTTGTATAGTGGTAGAGTTTCCTCAACTAATTTGTAAAAAACTGCTTTGAAATACAACTGCTCCTAACAGTCCTGAAGACAAAATTGGAATGATATTGATTTTATAGAGAAATTTTTACATGGTTCAAGTGTGTAAAATTGCATTAAAACATTCGCTATAGCCTACAGTACAGGTGTATAGAACTTTTCATTAGATTTTTGAACACGATGAAAATCATGAATTATTTAGTACCTATTATTAAAATTAATCAAAAAAATTTCAGAATATAGTTTCTTCAAACTTCGAAAAACGTATCGCCTATCTCAAATCTGCCTTTTCTTTTGAAGAGACAACACTGCTTGTACAACAACTTATGCTAAATACAACACCTGGAAACGACATACCAGGTGAAGGTTTAACCCCTCATTTAAGACTTCATTTTAAAGCCATTTGGACTGATAAATGGCTTGAATGCCATACTGATTACACTGTTCGACAATGTCAAACTTTTTGTAAAACACATGAGAAAATCCAAAATATCCTTAAACTAGACATCACGTCAGATTTTTTTTAATCGATTTTTGAAGTTTTTTAAACCACTGTACATGAAAAAAAAAAAAACAGAAATAACGCATTCTTGTGCTAAATCGATGAACTTAACAATATGATACTTACATCTGAGGTGTATCATGTGTTCAGCAAAGTTATGCAAGATGTTGTGAGGACTGTTTTTGTAAAATATTTCAACCCTCTACAACCCCTACATGTGGGTAATTCTTACCCTTTTCATAAAAAGGTACAAAAATGTCATCTAAAACATGGGAATATTGTGTCAGTATGGTGCACAGAAATATTTGCTATTAAATTTCACTACTAGTTGCTGAACACTAAAAAGCCGAAATTATATACCGAAACCCAAAAAATCCTTAAAATCAATTAGGACTTTTCACATTGCATATTTATTACATCCCTGCCGCGCTTTCCTTAAGTTTTAAGAATTTTCCGTCTTTAGTAACTCCTAGTGAATTTTAGCCCAATTTTTAGGAAAAGGGGTCAAAAAGACCCTTAAAACAGGATATAATGGGTTAATATGTTCTAGATAAGTTATCCTTGTGTGATTTCGTTTTGATCTTGTGACAACGAGTTTTATCCAAAATGTAATATTAGAGTTTTAAATGGGGGTGAAATTTGGAAAATATTGATTGTAAGAAGCCCTAATGGTTTTAAAGATTTTTCGGGTTTCGGGATAAAATTTCGACTTTTTAGTGTGAAATTTTATAACAAATATTTCTGTGGTACATACTGACTCAATATTCTCCTGTTTTAAGTGTCATTTTTGTACCTTTTTAAGAAAAGGGTAAATAAGACCCAAATATGGGGGTTATAGAGGGTTAAAATGTTCTACAAAAATTTTCCTTTCAATATCCTGCATTAGTTTACTGAACACATAATACATCTCAGATGTAAGGATCCTACAGTTAAATTAATCGATTTAACACAAGAATGTGTTATTTCTGTTTTTTTTTTTTTTTTTTTTTTTTTTCATTTACAGTGGGTTAAAAACTTTCAAAATCGATGAAAAAAAAATCTGGCGTGCTGGAGAAAAACGACGAGACACGGGTATTTTTTTGTGTCGGACCATGATATACGTGGGCTGCTATATTTATTTCTGGCCTAATAATGAAAATGCGAATATTTATCATCAAAAATGGTTTTATTGTTTTTCAAAGTATTCTCCAGCATGATTTATACACTTTTGCATGCGTTCAAACCAATTGTCGAAGCACTTTTTCCACTCCGATTGAGACATCTCCAAAACATGGTTTTTGAATGCTTCAACAGCATCTTCTGGCGACGAAAATCGTTGACCACGCATTTTATCTTGATGCGCGGGAATAAAAAGAAGTCATTGGGTGCCTAGTCAGGGCTATACGGCGGATGACCCATCAATTCGTCGATTTGGCCGTTCAAAAAGGCGCTGGTCTTTGTCATGGTGAACAATAATTCGTCTTCTATTGTTCGTTTTTCGAATTTCTCCGAAGACTTAAGGCAAACAAACTGTGGTGTACGACTCAGAATTGACTGTCCTACGTTGCAAAAGCGGAACAGTCACCATGTGACCAGTTTTGCCGAAGAAACAGGCGACCATTTGCTCCGAAGTGCTTCTTCCACGAACAACTTTCGTTGGATTTGGCTCGTTTTCGAAGACCCACACGGTCGATTGCTGTTATGTTTCGGGCTTATACGCATAGATCCATGATTGGTCACCTGTGACGATCTTGTACACGTCTTTTGAAGCACCGCGATTGTATTTTTTCAACATTTCTTTGCACCAATCGATAAAAGCCTTTTTTGAGCGATTATCAAATTGTGCGGGATCCAACGAGAACAAACCTTTTTTACGACCAGGTGTTCATGCAATATCTCACGGTATGTCACATGACGGTAGTGCATTATCAGTTCACGCACGGCATCAATGTTCTCTGGCACTTCACGGACTTCGTCTTTGAGCTAGCGTCGGCCACGTTTGAGTTCATTAAACCAGTTTTTCACAGTGCTATAAGATGGTGCTTCATCGCTATACAAAGATTTAAGTCCATCGATGCACTCTTGTCGTGATAATCCACGTCGAAAGTTGTGAAAAATGATCGCACGAAAATGTTCACGAGTTAATTCCATTTTTTTTGCCAAATTGATTTTTTCAAGTCACTGTAAACAACACAAATGATGGTCGTATTACAAAACGTTCTGTGTACATTTATGCTAAAAAATGTCAAACTTTCCAATGAAAATGTCAGATTGCACCTAGGCCTAGGCCAGAAATATATATAGCAGCCCACGTACACGGAAAGAAAAGTTTTATAATTTTGATAGCGAATATCGTTGAAAAATTACTGAACTTTTGTTAATCTTCGTTCATTTTTCATATCGAGCCCTAACCGCAATAGTAGCGTATGCGACAAAAAGCAAATTTTACAGGAGAGAGTTTTTTTCATTTTTTTCGAACAGGCACGGCGGATTTTTTTAAAACGTTAAATGTAGTCTATATTAGACCTCATATAAATAATAGACGCGTTTTTAAATTGATTTTATGCATATTTCACTCATTTATGGCGCATACGACATTTTCGCAGTCACTCTTGGCGAAGATTGAAATTAAAATGTGGCGCATAAGTTTTTTTAAATTACATTGAAGAATACATTTATAACATTTATTTAATACACAGAAAGAAATTTGTAACAATTTGAACGGTTGAACCGAGCTAATCGATTTTTCGAGTCGAATTCAGGTTACCAAATGGTCTTTACATTGTTTCTGCATTAAAGAAAAAAGTTTGACAAAAACTAACTAAAAACTGGGTGTGCAGTTAATTTTCTGTTTATTTGTAGTTTCAAAAATATTGTTTTTAAAAGTTTTAACTGATCGCGTTAACGAGATATTGTATTTTTAACAAATTTTTTTTAAAATTTTTTTGTTAAAAAAAATGAACTTTCGCGTTTTTTTAGAAAATTAGCAACGGACGAAAACAAGAAAAATCATTTTCAATTTAAATTTTAATGTTGAATCCGAATCTGGTTTTAGAATTGATATATCTAAAATGGTTTGAGAGAAATCCTAGCCTAAGGACTAATTTTCCATCCATTTTGTGAAAAGTTCAAATAACATTTTTTTTATTCTTTTGAGGCTATATAGTAGAACAAGGAAATCTTTAGCCATAAAACATTAAAAAACACCTTGAAGCCCTATTATTTGACTTCAAATCCCAGCTTAAATTATATCGATATATTTTTTCTTCTTCGAATTATTCTAACCTGAAACGGTGAATAAAGGAAAAATCCACGTTTTTTTGATATTTCAGCTTACGATATTTCGAAGACAAAAAAAGATATCAATATAATTCAAACTGATTTACAAAGTAAAAGACTGGGGCTTCAAGCTTCATTTTCAATCCTTCGAGCTAACTTTTACAACGAACCGTCTTTACAAAATTTCGCCGAATTATCTAAGTTTTCCCGTGAATAATATTTCCACGGACACACAAACATCCATCCAAACAGACGAACATGGCTATACCGACTTAAAAGGTGATTCTGACGAGGAATATATATACTTTTCCATACCTGCCGCGCCTAATTCTCTGGTTTTTGAGGTGCTTACGTTCTTTTTGCGGTCAACAAAAAAACATATGTGGCTCTTACGACATAATTGAAAGTGCGATATCTTTGTTAATACACAAAATTCAGTTTTAATATTTGGCATATAGTTGTGAATGACATTTAAGAACATATTTGCATAAAAAAAAAAATTTTTAAAAAATGTCGCATACGCTACTGTTGCGGTTAGGGCTCGATATGTTTTAAAATGCCTAGAAATTTTATAAAAATTTCAATGTTGCTTGGAAAAAAATATTTCAATGTAAGCACAGTAAAAATTATCAAACACAATGGTAAAAACTATGAAACAGGAATACAATTGTTTTTTTTTAATGCACGTAGTTGCTGTTAGAATCCTCGAGAAAATTTCGATTATCGCGAGCTGTTGGTATATAATCGTTTGAACGTAAGATTGTAGTTGAATTAAAAGTATAAATAAATAGATAAGAACGTTGAATTAATGTGTATTGTAAATGTAATATAAATGATTTGTGGTTTTCATTGCATCACAATCAACAGGACAAACCCTTTTAAAGCAAATGCGATCATTCAAAAACCAAATTTCGTAATAATACTCAATTCATTTTATACTATTTATTGACCTCCACCGATAAATACATAAGTAAGGACCCATTTAAAATATTAAATTCTAGAAACATCAAAAAAAAAAGTAACGAAGTCTTTTTTTCAAAGAACTTTATTGAGGTCATTAACATATACACCATGAATTTTTAACATTAAAATTTTAACAAAAAAAATTAATAAACTTATGCATTTACACATGTTAAAGACCTAAAAGCAGAATAACGACTTTCTTCAAATTAAAAACATAAATTATAAATACTTAGTTATTATAATTGGAAATATATTGTTAGTAAACAAAACCTTTTTTACCATTTTTTATTAGAAAATAAGGAAAAAATTTATGTATAACTTTTAAGCAGTCGTAAGTAAGCTTAATTATAATTTTAATACTTATAAACATAAATAGTATTTGGGAATTGGACTCAAAACAAATATGAAAATTAAACAAAATACTGCTTTATAATACATGAATATTAACAATAGTCTCATAGTTAATGTAATAAATTATTTTAAAAATGTATAACAGTCTAATAAAGTAGTATTTTTATTATTGAAAAACTAGATAAATCATGAAGTAAAAGAATGCATTTTCAATTCAAGCGAATGTATGTTAAATCCGATTTAAAAATAAATATCACAACACCTCTGACTTTTTATTTTAAATGCATACACTCATTAATATAGACAGAATATCGTTGCTCAATTTATGTGACCGTCCAGTGGAAAAGTTACCTTATCTTCACAAAATAAAAAATCGTGTTTTTTTTGCATTTTCTAAAAATACATACAATTTTGCATAAAATGGCATATCGATCACTGGAACATTTGAAAAATTGACTGAGTTATGTAATTTTGAAATTGTAAAATGAAAATATTTGTAGATATCGAAGCTCAAAAAAAAAAACAGCCCACAAAATAAAAAAATTCCGTGTACATTTGACCAGACCCATCTATCAATATGTATTTTGGTTTGCAACGTTCGAATACAAGGTCCGTTTGGCCCATATACCC
This sequence comes from Calliopum simillimum, assembly GCA_951812925.1. NCBI lineage: Eukaryota > Metazoa > Arthropoda > Insecta > Diptera > Lauxaniidae > Calliopum > Calliopum simillimum. Next base: position 106,019,254 of record OX638368.1, read on the forward strand.
TCAAAATCTTGAAATAATTGCAAAAAACTGCTAAAAATAGCGAAAAATTGGAGTTATGAAAATGAGTTTAGCTGTACTGCTAAATTTTGTGAGTGATGATAAGGTACCTTTTCCAATCGACGGTCACATATATAGTGTGGCGAAGCCTGATGTGATAGAATCTCACAATCTTGTATTGCTTTAAATGCAAACTGACTTTTATTGATTAAATAAAATGGTATGAGATTTTTGTGGGTTGACGAAACGTCGGCTAAAAATTGTATTTAAATGTTTTAATTTACAATTGGAAATAATTGGTTAGTTAAACCTCCTAAAAAACAAAACTTAAAAAGGTATGAGCTTTGGAAGAAAGTTTCTGGTTGAGAAGATCAAAAGTTGTAATTTTAAGAAGAATAAAATATTCACCTGGTGATTTGAACTGAACATTTTTGGAAGTTATCAAAAAAAGTTTTTGGTTTTTGAGAAGGTTTCCCTCAAAATGACGAAATTAATGGCCAGTAATCAGATAAAAAATAAAAATTTCAAAAACTTAAAATATATCATTTCTTTCGCGAAATTACTTTTTTCATACAAAACTGTATGAGAAAAAGTCTTTACTCGGTGTTTTTCATCATACTAAAGTTCTATAAAGTTGTATTAAAATTCTAGAAATGAGGTTGTTTTAAAATGCCGTTGGATTCAATGTCGTAGCTACCTTCGTTCTTGTCGTATAACCCCAAACTGTTGGCTGTGGTCTAAATTTGAAAAATGGAAAAAAAGTGAGTATGCAGAAAGTTGGGCGCATATCTCTAGAGTAAAAAAAAAATGGAGACCGGAAAGTCCTGGTTGATATTCTTCAAGAGATAATGAGTTTTGTAACCAATGCTTTTTTTAAGCTTTTTATTAAAAAATTCAATTTATGTGTAATAAACAACAAAAAAAAAAAAAAAAAAAAAACAGATGCATAAATAGCATTATCTAATGTGCTTTTTGATGCTGAATCTGAATCCGATGGCAGAATCGTTCAATCTCGTCGGGATATTGAGATATTCTTATCCGAAACTTGAAAAAACCCTTTTTTCGCAAATTTTAAAATGGTCATAACTTTACGTATACAAATTTGTGAATATATTCTGTAGCTCATTTTAAAGATAAAGTCTAGAACATTCCTACAATTTAACAGAACTATAATTTGATGGAAAATACCAAGTAAGACTTCTTCTCATACAATTTTGTATGAAAACAGTAATTTCAAGTTTTTGATAATTTTCATTTTTTTATCTGATTACAGGTCATTAAATTAAGCCCATAATTTTGAGAGGTCTCTTCTTAAAAACAAAGAACTTGATGTCCGATACACTTGGTGTCCGTTACACCCTAATAAACATACTTTTTATTAGAATTTTCGACCAAAAGTTGATTATTTTTTTTTTTAATTGAAATAAATTCACTTTTAAATTTAAATAATTTTTTCTATTTTGACAAATCATATCATTTGTAGTGAAATCTTATATTTCTGTAAATAACATAAGAAAAGTATTTTGCTTAGGATTTTAATAAAAATAACTCTTACAATTCTTTTCAAGCAAAAAATTGTGCCAAAATATAAAAAGTTCAAGTTTAGCGCATGCATTCTTTTACAATCCTGATGTAAAGTGTTATTTTTAAGTGCAAAAATATTATTATTACATTCTTTAAATAGTGTAAGTGTCTTATCTGTGCACATGTGCATGTGTCAGTTTATATTAATTTACTTTAACAATAAACTTAAATACAAAACGTAAAATTGAAAAATTAAACAGAATGTTAATAGAATAAAGTGTTCATCAAGAATTTTAATAACCCATTAACCCGTTAATACTTGTGGGTATTTTGAAAAAAATCATTTTATGGTGTCTTCTCTTTAGTGAACCTACATCCTACAACCTCAATTCAAAGCAGAAAAAGTTGAAATTACTATACGAAGGCTGCTATATATATTTCTGTCCACTTAGTGTTGCCTAAGCCAGAAATATATATAGCAGCCTGCGTATATAAAAATCTATAGTGTGCGACTTTGTATTGTTGAAACCTTAAATATTCGGAAATATGTATTGCATTTTTCGAAACTGTCTTGAACAATTAAAAGAAATTCCCGTTTATTGATTCCAATACTAAAATAGATCCATCCAATTTTGAAAGCAGAATTTTTTTAGCAAATTTAGAAGGTTCATAGGCTTCATAGTTAGCAAATCAAATGCTATCAATTTAAACATTTTTATATAAATGAAGTGGTAATTTTTCAAATTCCTGTTTAAGATAATTATTGCAATTCACTGAGAAAACGTTTAATTAAATATAACAAATGTATGCATGATTTAGAGCAATCAAATATTTGTCCGAGTCAAATAAATATTGGGGGATTCCTTTAAACGCGTAAAAGCCCCGTAAAATTCGTAAACTCGTAAAACTGTCAAAGTTTGTATTGATTTGGAGAACTTTTACGAGTTTACGAGGTTTTTGAGGCTTTTACACGTTTAAAGGAATCTCCCAAATATATATTTTTTAGTTATGGTTAATTATTAAACAATAAAACACGGGACACAGGCAACAGTAGAGGGCAGAATTAACAAAAGGAATAAAAATACAAATGTTTTGTAATGTAAAACTTTAAAATTTAAAGGTGAATATAATAACACATCCTTAGGTAATCAAAAATTTTATTTTAATTCGAATTAATATTTGAAATATAATATATTTGACCCAATATCTAATTGTTTGTGTCCATTATACATTTGTAGGAACCAAAAAAAACGTTTTCTCTGTTTAGCTATAAATTTCCAAGACTAATGTTCCATTTTAAGTGGTTTTTGTAGGTAAAGAATATCTGATTAGTTTAGCATTTAAAAAAAAAAATTGGATTTAATCATTATTCAAAAAACATATTCCAAAACAGTGTTCGAAGATAATCTTAATATCAATATCCCAAGTGAAAATGTTTTTAGTCGTTGTGTTTATTATAAAAAAAATTGTTATTATTGTTCTTAATTATAAGATAATTAAATTTATATCTGTATATATAGTATCAATTGTATATCTCTGCTTTTGTTTTTTTATTTTTCAAAGGCATTCTCATTGTATTAAAAAAAAAACAATAGTCTAACAATATCGTAGTTATTCCTTAAAAACTATTTTTAGTAGTTAAAATATATTGGTTTTCTTAGTTGTTGTATTTTTCAAAACATTTAAAATAATAGAAAGCGTTAGTTTAGCTTTTAAATACTGCTTCAATTTCTGCAAGTGGATTCCTGGAAAAATTGGGAATGGAAATAGAATAGAAATAATGTGAAATAATGGAAAGAAAACAAAATGATCAAAGTCAAAATACTATGTAGGAATTAAAGATTAACTAAGAAAAGAATTAAAAACAAAATGCTTAGTCACAAAAATTTTCCAGTGTAAAAATGTGCTTTTTCGGTTTTTATTCAGTATACAATTTCAAAATATTGGTAGTCCCATATTCTTATAGAAATAATCTCAGTCAATTCATCAACTTTATGTAAAAATTCAAAATTTTTTGTAAAAATTTGCAGGCCTTTAAAAAAAATCAATTTTCATATTGAGAGCAAAATACATCTTTCAAAATAAATTATTTGTTTTTTTAAGAAAAGTTAATGTTTTTTCGATATCTGAGAAAGTTTAGTCTGATATCTTTTTAGACGATCGGAACTCGCAAGCTTTTTGTGCGGAGGCACATTTGAGTAATTGAAATTTCAGAAAGATTTATTTATTAGTTCACTCACTGTAACTTATTAAAATTTACATACTTCGGTGCCACGTTCATTTATGACTTTTCCTGAACAAGTTATTTTTGTTGTTGCTAAAAACGGGGTAAGTTCGTCAAAAAAATAAATTTCACAGGATTTACAGTATAAGTTTTTTGTATTGAAAGACGGATACATATAATTTTATTTTAAATATCCGTAGTTGAGTTAATCAGATTTTACCCTACCGGGTCATTTGGAATTAGTTCGGGGCCAATTTCATATTGTTTTATTGACTTGATTTTGGGCAGCATTTTTGGCTTATATGTAAATTATCCAGACGTTGACAAAATAGGATACTAGGCATTAAACCAGTTCGATTTTGTATAAAGGAAAACAAAAATTTAAAAATCATCCCGAAACCGACTCAGAAGTTAGAAGGACTCTGAAAACAGATATCTGCATAATTTTTTATTTTTTTCACTCCAAGAAAAAACAATTCAGCAATTTTGATTCTACTAAAGGTCTATTTTGGCTAAAAAAAAAACATGTTTTTTGGACATAACTTTTTTTTCATTACAAAATAAAGACCATGTTTTTAAAAAAATTTTGACGCATGAAAAAACTATTTTTTACTCAAAAGCAAGGCATCAAACGAAAAAAGTATATATGGCAAAAAATGCTAAGAATAGACCAAAGAATACGTGTGATTATTTTCAGACTTTTTTGAGATACTTCATAGATTTTAAAAAATTTATCAATTTGAGAGTTTTCAGCTTTTAAGCCCACGTCCGTCAGCAAAATGCTAGGATTATTTAAAACCAAGGAATCTACGAAAAAATTTCATGTAACGTAAAATGCTTAGAATCCTTCAAAGAATAGGTGTGAATTTTTTCAAAATTTTTCGAATTTTTTCGATATCGATTTTTAAAGTCATTCTAACTTCTGAGTCGGTTTCGGGATAAATCTAAATTTCAACCCTATCAACTAGGCATGCTTAGCCGTACCACATAAGCAATAACCTTGACGTAATACCTCCGAAATTTTCTTCAAAACTGTTGAAGTACTCTTTTAATACTGTATTATTTTCTTTTATTATAAGGTCTTGAGAATCAGCACATATTTATAAAATTTCATTAAAATACCTTACATTCTAGACCCGATAAATTTAGAGCGGTGTTGCATGCAAATTCAAGGCATGTCCTTAGCAAAACCGATCATTCATATTGTATGGATCAGTTACTATCTTTGATCTTAATCATTCTCTAACTAAGTGAAATGTAAACACATGAAATTATGTACAAAGTAAAAATTTTAGTTTACTTTTAAAACCAAAAAGTAAGTATTTATATAGAATAATGCCAAAAAAATATTAATTTTAAACTATTTTGGCAAAAATTTTATACTTTTCTGGAATAAATTTCAAACTTTTTTGGAAAAAAATCAGAATTTAATACCAACAAAGCTTAAAATCAATACTAAAGGGAATCAAAAGTAAGAAAAGTAAACTGTAAACTTAGTGTGTACATTTAAGAGATATATTTTCGAGCTCATCCACAGTGAGCTGCCTTTTTGGATGCGCCTTTCTGAATTTTATCAAAAATTCGCAGTCCAAAAATAGTAGACTAAGGGCCGGTTTCACAATGTACAGTTAAGATATTTTTAAACTAAAGTTTACTAACGGAAGCTATGGGTATAAACTTTCCGTTAAATTATTTGGATTTCAATAAATTCCATTTTTTAACTTATGGTTAAATATATATTGTGAATAAATAACAAATTTCCCCTTAAAATGTTTTTAAAAAATGTAAACATTTCAAATGTTTTCATATGAATTTCAAAAAATATTTGAATTTATTTCAATCTGCCAGTTAAATTTTAACTGAAAAAATTGTGCCAGTTAAGTTAACTGAACGTTAGAGTTTATTTTCCGTCAGTTAATAAATAACTTCACATTGAGAAAACAATTTTATTCAAACTTACAGTTAAAGTTTCAGTTAAACGTTAACTGGACATTGTGAAAACGGCCCTAAATCCATACAATTTTCAGACAGAGTGGGTGGTTATTTTCCCGAAGAACATCCCATTAAATGTAAATTAACTGGTGTAATAAGAGAAATAACTTATTTATTATAAACCAAGCTCCAGCAATCTGATGTTAAAGTAACACCAGAATTTTTAAAATCCATAAAAACATAATTTCATGAAATTGAATTTTAATTTTTTTGAGGTTGTCTCCAACTCAAGTTCAGGAAACCATAAAAATTTAATCAAAACCCAAGATTATTAAAACAGTTGTCCCAAAAACAAATAAATCATCAATTTGCCACGTGTCCTGTGACGCGTAAGAGATTAGGATCTACTTTATCAAAGAAGCAACAACGCCAACAGTGTAACGCCACAAGGTTAATTAAAATATTCATTAAAGTAAACTTAAAAAGAAAAAGACTTCAAAAATAAATTAATTAAAGAGAGCACTCGATAAAAGTAGCAGTCAAAATGAAAAACGAGAGAAAAAGGAAATTCAAGTTGTCGTCGATTGAGCGTCATGCTGACCAGATTTTTCGCAATAAAAATGTGACTTTTTTTCTTAAACAATCTAACAGCGTCAACAACATTAGACATATTGAAGCAACTTAAATTTAACCGTGTACAATTAAAGAAAATACGAGTGATGCGCAATCCCAAGTTTGCAATAAAATAAGTTGTCAGGCATAAATCATTAAACGGTTCATTGTGCATATACTCGTACAAAGAAGGGAGCAATGAAGGCCTTCTGCGATCGCTTTTAGAATGAAAAGACAATATGTAGTATGTTGAGAGAATCTGTAGCAAAGAAAGAGTTAGGCGTTCTAATAGGCCTGTCCTTAGAAGGCATCCGAGAATGTAAAAAAGATCTTAAAGAAGGCAAGAAAAAAGGCATAATTATAAACATTCTCCGACTGGGATATACAGTTTTATTGAAATTAAGAAACAAACACAGCTGCCTTTTTTTTTAACAAAAAATGTCACAGCTCAAAATACATCACTATTTTGAAAATTGTAGAGCATTGAGTCACAGTAATGACATAATATGAATATATTATATCGAACCCTAACCGGCAAAAAGACTAAACCGACATCTTTTTTTCAAATTTTATAACTGTTAAAAGTACCGTTACGGCGTTATATCGAAAGCAATTTTGACTACATTAAAAAAATAATTAAAAAAAAAAAAATCTTCTAAAGCAGTAAAATTTTGTTTTTCTCCGGTAAAGACTTTTTGTCGGTAAGGACTCGATATAAGTAAGAACTTCTAACGACGGCAGTTTAGAAGATACCGGTATGATGTTTTTCAGCAAAAGAAAACACGAGTTGGCGGTAGTTCATGCTCACTTATCTTGAAAAAATTTTTTATTTTAATTATCATGTTCTTGCAGCAAATAAAAACAAAATGCAAAAAATTCACAACAACCGCTATGCTAGCAACAAGAAGCAGAAGAGCCGACATATGAACCGGAAATAGGCGTTCCTTTTCGTCAGTTTACATGTAGTAAACAAAATTATAGGAATAATAACAAACAACAACGGTAATAACTGGCACTACCACTAACGCCGAAGGAAAATAACAACTTTTGTCCTTAAGGATTTTGAAGGACTTCCGCCAGAGCCGCGGTCACTTCAATTGTGATGTGCGGTAAGCAACAACAGAATAATTACATAGATGAGTAGTTAGTCTCCCTCTCACTTTCATTACCAGAAATCTCTTGATGCATTGAAGTGAAGTGAAATCAAACACAAAAGGTATTATTTTATAAAACCTGTATTTACGTCTTTAATTGCTTATAACTAAGTTATTTATAAAGTCCTATAAAGGCATATGCCTTAAATTAAAGTTGAACAAAGTTACATTACGTCCTGCTCAAAATTATCCTTTTATTGTAAGCTCTCCGACACATAAAAAAAATTTAATGAAAAACCTTTTTTAGAAGCATATGAGCACGGCCACCGTTGGTAACGTTACGTTTTTACACTCACTTTTGCTCATATCTCTTCGCACACAAAAAAAAACAACATAATATTAATGAAAAATTCTTCGAATTTGAGCCGAGAACAGAATTCATGGACTATATGAATCATTTTATTGAAATTTTAGAACTTTTCATAAAATATAAGAACGAAATTCGTAAATTTTTTTATTTTGAAAAATAAAAAAAAAAATTTACGAATTTCGTTCTTATATTTTATGAAAAGTTCTAAAATTCAATAAAATAACACTGTATCTTTTAATTATTTTTCAAAGAGATATGAGCAAAAGTGAGTGTAAAAACGTAACGCTACCAACGGTGGCTGTGTTTATATAAGTTTCATAACATGGTTTTTTAATAAGGAAAATGTTTGCCTTGTTTTTTGGTAAATTTGATCTACTCTGAAAAACATTCCCTTGGATTACAGTAATTATGAAAAAACAATGAAAAGTACTTCTTGGTAATTTATAGTTAATCCTTTCGGTTTCGAGACAGATCTACTGCTAAAAAAGATAAATATATATTGGATCTTGAGATATTTGTAATTAAGTGGAAACATCTTTTTTTGGTCCAAAAACCGAAAATGACCGATATCTGGACGACGACGTGAAAGCCCGAGTAAAAATGATAAAGGGCTGAACATGGGCTTTTTAGCTTTTTTAAGACCGTACGTGGTCTGTACAAAACTAAAAAAGCCTTAAAGGCTGTGCACACGGCTGAACAAGGGCTGTACATAACTAAAAAAGCCCAAATGGCTGTACATGCGGCCGTACAAAGGCTGTACAAAGAAAAATTTGTATAAAAAAACAAATGGGCTGAACATGGGCTATACATGGGCTGTACATGGGCTGAACATGGACTGTACAAGGGCTGTACAATTGAATTTTTCATTTGAATTGGGCCGTACAACTTATTTTTAATTTTGAAATGGGCTGAACACGGGCTGAACGTGGTCTGTACGTGGGCTGTACAATTAATTTTTTCATTTGAATTGGGCTGAACATGGGCTGTATAATTTATTTTTTCTATTGACGTCAAAATACAATTTTTTTAAAATTTTTTTTTAATTTTTTTTATCATAAAATTGAATGACAGAATAAATATGATATAATAAATTTTCAGCCAGCTACTCAATAATGATGGCTTTGGCTGATGGCTTTGGCAGGTTCAAATCCTGAACGGTAAACAGCCGAAAGAGAAAATTCTTTGAAATGCAAAGTTAAAATTAAAAAAAAAAAAAAATTATTTTTTAATTTAAAAAAGAACACCCAACAGGCCAATTTTGTATATCAGAAAATAAAAAAAATATTTTTCCGCCATAGTTGGGTTTCGAACCCAGGCTATCAATGTTCTGAGTCGCACAACTTAATGATGTCTGCCACATTTGAATTGTTTTCTGTTCGTCCAAAATCATATAAAATAAATTTCAATAGAACAATAAATTGTACGGCCGATGTACAGCTTGGCGGAGTTATTAGTTTCCACATGAAAATAAAAAATTTTAATTTTTACAATTTTTAAAAAATTAATATCTCTTGAATGCCTTGGTCAAAAATAATTATAAAAATCGTGGAGGCTAGCCTCACCAAGTACTAGTTATAAGAAACAAAAAGTTTGAAAAATATCGGAGATGCAAAAGCAAAATGTTCGATTTAGCGTGGAATGACCCATAATAAAACATATTTGATTAAACAGAGCGAAGTTAAAGTTACTTGGAATTGGATTTCGCAACTGCATATCTATAGACAGGAAATAACCCGTTAATTTACTGGGAATTGAATTTCATCATTTGACAGACAGGAAGTAATTTCTTAAAGTGTGTGGCATATTCAACAGGAGAAATTAAAAACTTGTAGAAATGAAAGTTAATTTTTTTTTTTTTGCCGTTAGTTCAAATATTAAGGTAGGTAATTATACAAAAGAGCTTTTGACGTATTGCAATATCCAGGCAACTTTTTTTAGAAAATAAATATTCAATGTAATGTAATTTACTTGCAAAAGTTCAAAGTTAAAAATAATGTTGACCTTGAGAATAATGAAAACTGTTGGTTGAAAGTCAAAAGTATATAATATCCAGGCTCACAAATTATGTCAATATTCATCTCGGTACGAGCGAGATATGTAAAAAAATAAAGTATAATACAATAGACCAAATCGACGCATGATACGAAAAGTAGGATGATTCAATTCTCCTATGAAAAGTAGGTTTTCAAAAATTCTTAGACGAAAAGTAGGACGTTTCAAACTTATTTGGACGAAAACTAGGTTGTTTCATTATATATGACGAAAACTAGGTTTCTTCGAAGTTTTGTGTATAAAAGTAGGACGTTAAAGTTTTCACGGCGAAAAATAGGATGTCTGAACATTTTGGACGAAAACTAGGACGTTTCGATGCTTTGCAAGAAAGCTAGGTTGACGTTGATTCTTGCAGCATATTTTTGGCGAAAACTAGGGTGTTTCTTATTTTGTTGCATCAATTTCCTAATGTTAATGAAATATTTATATTAAACGAAAGAACGATGAGAAAACATAACATATCTATATACAAAGAGGTAAACGAAATCGGTTCAGTCCCTTTCTATGCTTAAATTTCAATATATTCAATTGATTTTTTTTCGCTGGAAAGGCTGTGAAGAGTAGCAGTGCATAGGATATTTTTTTTTTAAAGTGGGCGGTACCACGTCCCTAAATAGAAAAAACCCACTCAAGGCTAAACCACCGCATTGATTTTTATGAAATTTGGTATGGAGATAGGGTTAGCACTTAGCAACGATAACATGATCATAATGTTTTAGACAGGCGGTGCCACGCCCCTTCATAGAATACACGTTTTCATATTCAACACTAATTTTTGGCTCTTTTAGACGGTTTGGCATAAACACAACTTCAAACCACTTTTTAAAAGCGCAACACAAGCGCAAGTGCAAGAGATTTTCAAGTATTCAAAGATAACAGTAGGGTTTTACTTTACGGATAATCATTTCTGAAAATATTCTGAATTTAATCATATTCATCTGTTATATGATTGTTAGTTTGCTGTAGTTTTGTTTAGGCTAATCCACGTTTTATTTTAGCCATCTCCGCTGCTGTATGTTCAGTTCGAGCATCAAAACAAGAAATATTTAAGCAGATTTGTTAATGACACAAGCGTTTTGGGTCATGCATAAACTAAAAGAAGCTCACAGGGAAGGCTAGGGTTCATTTAAATACATAAAATAAGTTAACAAATTTTTATATGCGCTTATGATATGATTCACCCTTTTTTTTTGTCGTTCAATATGAAACATCCTATATTTCGTCTAAAAGTTTAACACAACCTAATTTTCGTAACAAATTATGAAACTTCCTACTTTTCGTAAAAAAGTTTGAAACGTCCTACTTTTCGTCCAAGAATGTAAAACATCCTATTTTTTATAAATAAATATGAAACATCATACTTTTTGTTAAAAATTATGAAACGTCCTACTTTTCTTCCGAGAATATAAAACATCCTGCTTTTCATAGAAGAAATGAATCATCCTACTTTTCGTATCATACGTCGAAATGTTGGTTTTTTTGCTTAAGAATAAATTTTGGTCGAGTTGATCAAGTGGTTAAGAAATAAAATGTCTGATAAGTGATATTTTTTTTTTCCTCTAAAAGGACCCTAAGAGAAATAGAAGACTGAACCAAAAATTTTCGGTTGTCCCGAGATTTCTGAGCGTAGTAACAAAGATTTTTCAAGAACAGAACACGTGAGTTACAATTCAAAAAAATTGTTTCCAAGAAAAGAGAAACAAATCGGTATATATGGAACCTGGATATATGGTCCGATTTGTAAATTAAATAGTAAAATATGCGTATTATGTAAACTAAAGCTTGAACATAATTTAATTGGATAATTTTATAACAATTCGTATACAATTCGCTTAGATGTATAATGTTTCTTAAAATTAAATATCATATTGTTTTAATTAAATCTACTCATTTAATGGTTTAATTACTAATTCATATTAAAAAGCTCTACATATCCTCGAAGTTTTTTTTTTTTTTTTATTTTGTAACTTACATTTTAGCTTATAATGAAGTTTAAATTTACTCTTTGGTTTTCGTAAACTTAAAAGTATTAAAAACAAACCCAAACACAAAAAAAAAATTTTTTTTTGATAAAATCGAATATTCCAAGCCATAAGAAAACGAATGATCTAATACTCTATTATAATTAAAAGTTCTTCTATATCCCTGCAACGAACAAACGATTGAAAGCAGTGAACAGACAGAGAGATAGAAAGAAAAAAACAGAAACAAATAATCTTTGAATAAATAGGACGAGATGAAATTAGTGAGATATCATGAAAATAATTTAAGCAAAAAACTTTTTCTATTTGATCAGCCATAAACCGGAAAAGCACATTTAAATGAAAAAATTGTAGCCAAAAATAATAAAACACAAATAAAGCAAGAAACAAAACAAATTCAAATTATAAACAAAAAAATAAATAAATTAAAAGCAATTAATTTGCGACACAAACACCAAAAAAAGAAAAGAAAAACACTTCAACCAAATATTTGTTTTTTCTGGCTAACAAATCCTGCAGGATATTAGTACATGTTCTTTTTTTTTGCAGGAGTGTGCATGTTGTGCAAAAGTAAGTTTTTTACATGTGTATAATTGCAGGTGGGTGTTTTATGTGTATTAAATTAAAATAAAGTTAAAAATTAATTTTAAATAAAATAACAAAAAAAAAAAAATTAATTAACTAAAACCAAATGATTTTTTTTTTTTTTTAACTTTCACCAAAACAAAAAGCGCGATTTTTTTTTTTGTATAGTAAATTTGTTATCTTTTTAATTCGGTACTCACCTTATGTCCTCGGCATCAAGTGGACCGTGTTCAGCGGTCAAATTATCACGCAAAATATTGTCAACGTCATCATTATCATCATCATCATCATGTAAGTCTTGGTGAGCGCTTAAACTTTCGGCTGTACGCTCGTCGTATTCATTTAAAAATGCATTTGTAGCTCCTATTGCTGCATCCAAGTGTTTGGATTTCTTGTCTTGACGTAATGTTTGAATTTTACGTTCTTCCTCCTGTTTTAATTTTTCAACTTCATCCTTTGACAGAAATGAGAAAACTTTATCTAAAAGAGAAAGGGATATTATTGGAAATAAATTATTTTATTTGAAATTCAGTACAATAATTTTATTATATGCAATTGTTTTGTAAAAAAAGATCTATAGAAGGTTAATTTCCGTTGACTTTTATGAATTAATAGAAAATTTATGTGCTACTAATATTCTGATTATTCAATGTACTTAGTAATTGAGACTGGCAATTTCTTGCCAAACAATTTTTGGTGGAGGGCAAGAGAACGCTAAAACTAATGATTTGTTGAATCTGTAAAATTTCGAATGCAATTTTAGTGAAACTTATTCTCGTCAATAATAGAAGCTCTTTGAAAGGCAGGTTTGATTTGTTAAAAACGTTAACATTTGAACATAATGAGGAAACTAAATACATCAGCTGGGTTCAATCCTAGTTTTGAGTGAACCGAAAATTGGCGATATGATTTCATTAATTGCGTATTAATTTTAATGTAATGGCAAATAGAAGAAATAACTAGCCAATACGCAAGACAAAAGTTTGTCCTCCTTTTTTTTATTATGTTAAAAATGGAGTACGACTTTGAGTTATACACCATTAGAAAGGTATGTGTGGGTAAATGTGCACAAAGTTTAAATCATTTTAATATATAGTAAGGGTGTAACCTTTGGCCTGGCGAAATATTAAATACCCTACACTGCAGTATTTTGAAAGTTTTGCTTATATGGGAGGTGCCACACCCTCTTTTCCGAGCTCATCCAGTTTTTAATAAGTGCTTGCACTTATAGTTTTTAGCGCCTGAGTGAAATTTAGTTGGATTATCTCTGAAAACGTTTTTAGTTTAGTGCTTTAAGGAATTTGCTTGTATTGGAGGTGCCACGCCCTCTTGCCCGAACTCACCCAGTTTTTAAAAAGGGCTTGCATTTACTGTTTACAGGGAGCCTTTGACAACACGTCTTTTAAGTCAATTGAGGAATCATTGATTAGAAAGGGAATACTCGAAATGATCATTGATTGGGTTCACAACATGCTTAAAAATAGGACAGTTATCTATGAAGTGGGTACAGAAAGACTAACTGTGAGGACAACTAAAGAATGCCCCCAAGGAGGTGTACTGTCACCGCTCTTATGGATACTAGTCATCGACGAACTACTAGAAATTCTCGATGATCACAAATTCGAGGTCCAAGGCTTTGCTGACGATCTGATTATAATGGTTAGAGGCAAGTTTGACTCTGCCGTAACTGATCGAATGTAACTAGCTCTCAACTTAGCTCTAGGCTGGTGTCGAGAGAAAGGACTCGAAATTAACACTGGTGCCCTTTACCCAGAAGAGGAGGCTAAACCTGAAAGCTTTAAATCTGGGGGAAACGGTATTAACGGTTTCCGAGGAGAAAAAATATCTAGGAGTAATCCCAGAATAACATATGCTTGTCAAAGGCAGAAAAAGAGCTTTTTGACCTAGAAAAAAAAATGAAGAAACGTGTAAACCAAGACGAATATTATTTATTCTATCAAAACAAGCAAAAATCCGAAAATATCAAAAAATGAACTTTGGGCGACTCATATTGCAGTGGTCGGCAAACATAAGCACGGTGCTGAACTCGAAAAATTATTTTGTCTGCCGCTTCTTTGACTCAAAAATAAGTTTTTCATATTTTTGACCTAGGTTGTCCCGCCCCATTTTTTTCTGATGATATTTTTCAGTTTTTTAATATAGTTTTCGACGTCTTTTTTAAACTAATACTACTTAATACTAATTATGTTTTTGATATCAAATGATAGGGAAAAGTCTGTAGAATAAAAATTGGAGTCTAAATTTTTTTAGGCCTTTGTTTTCAAAATTTAGGTATTTGAAGGAAAGTGGGCAAAGCTAGAAAATTCTTTCGAATTCGAAATCAGCGTTAATTTCTAAGGAGAATAAGATTTCTCCCATGAAAATCCTATAAGAAACTCATTTTGTGCTGATGTGCAACGTAATCAATGTGGTTTTATGCAAAACTTAAAGTTCTTTTTGTTTTAAAAAATTAATTTGGTTTTTCTAGGTAAACGTCTCCACATGTATATAAAGTAAATTACATTATTACCAAACTTTCTAAAAGAAACTGGGACAGTAAAATAATTACAGTCAGACAAAACTGAAATAAAAGAACATGACGAAGTCGAGAGAACTAACAGTTGGTCTTTAAGGAATGTAATTTAATTTCAAATTTAATAAATATATAACAACATCAACAACAGCAACAACAAGGAAGTCGACTGAAGGACAAGCACATTGACCGACTGAACAAGGAGACAGTCAGACAGTCAGACGGACACAGCTACCAGTAAATACTTTAAAATGAAAGCACGTTGTCTATGATACCCTTTTCTTCTCTCATACAGCAACAACAACAGTGATGACAAATATACACTAAGGCACTTTAAGTCTGGCTGGGTTGTTGTTACAAATCTGTTAACTTTTGAAAGACCGCTTGAAGCAAGTTATCAAAAGAACCTCTCTACCACTCCCATCTGAATTTGTGGTTCTTTGCAACAGACGTTTTGAATCTTTGAGATGCAAATGAAAAAAGAAAAAGTTATGCATTTATGTAACTGTTCTCTAATTAAACTAACGATGATGCCAACAAGGACACTACGGACGACTACGACGATGACTTTGTGCCGGACGCTACATCCCGGAAGGAGAGCGCTAGAGGAAGCAGATAAAAAAGTCAGTTATGATAAAAATATAAAATAAAAAATAAGATCATCGGGCTTATTTAATGGTGAGAAAAAATTTACATAGACTTATGAAGCAAGACAAGCACGAAAAATTTAATGATATTAATATAACCCAATATAATTCTTTGCAAAATTTAAGCTATTTCACAATGGAAATAAAGTGGTTGAAGCATTTTGTTCGTATTTTAAGTTTAAAATTCATTTCGAGGATAAAGTATAAACTTTGGAATGAATACAAATCCAAAGTTTTTACAATATGCTCAAACTTTTTGCTGTGTGGCAACCAGTTTTCTCTATCAGATTTATGAATCTGAATTCTTGTTATAATGTGCAGAAAAGGCTCACGTCAGGCATATGGCGCTCACCTTGGAAATGGATAGCTACAATATTCTTTTTATTATTAAATTATTAATATTATTAACTTTTCCATATAAATCATTACTTTCTGAGATATTATCCAAATATTAAGCTTAACGAGGAAAAATGTCGCCGTTGGCAAAAAAGAATTATACTATTTGCTGGATGAGCGCAAAACGCTAGAACAGTTCTTTATCTGCACTCTAAAGAAAGTTTTACTCGGATCCCAGACCTGATAGAGAAAAAATGGTAGCCATATTCGGAATCCACAATCGTAAATTACCAAAAAAGAAATTATTAAAATCTCAAACAAAACATTTTTTTCTCAAATTCTGTTATCATCGTTACTTTTTAAGAGTTCTGTCATTGAATGGTGATGCAATCAGTATACTTATATACTCGTAAGTCTTTGCTTTTAGTTTACATTATTTAAAGCTTCACAAACAGTTTTAACAAGTCTCTCAAAGTATGTATATTCCTGATCAGCGTCACCTTCTGAGTTGATAAAGCTATATCCGTCTGTCTGACCATGGAAATCATTTTAATATTTTTTGGAAGTAAAATAATTCAATGAAATTTTTACACTGCCTCCATCGTTAAAGTTAGCTCGGAGGATTGAAAACCAGCAAAATTGGTCAACGGGCACTCCTACCGCATAAACAAAAAAATCATTTAAAACGCTATATTAAGAGCAATATTTACGGGAATGCAACCAAAATACATACAAATCCTAAAGAAGAGTCAGCTTAACCCATCAATGTATTTGTTTAATAGCTAATAACACTGTGCAACAATTTTTGATTTTTTCCAAAATAACAAGATTCTGACAATGGATTTTGGTAAAGGGGACTAAAAAAATATACGTGTTTCGGCGTTTTGAAAGTTTACGTTTGAAATTTTTTTACGGAGGGGGGTCAAAGTTCTCCCTTTTAACGCATTCTTGTGTTAAATCGATTTATAAAACGATACAATCCCTACATCTGAGATTTATCATGTGTTTAGCAAACTTTTGTAAGATATTACCGAGGAATATTTTTGTAGAAAACTTAAACCCTCTACATCCTCCTCATATGGGAAATTTTTACCCTTTTCTTAAATGTTACAAAAATCACACCTTAAACTGGGATCAATGTGTGCCACAAAACTATTTGCTATAAAATTTCACTACTGAACGCTGAACACTAAAAAGTCGAAATTTTATCGCGAAAGCCACTAAATCGTCAAAACCAATGAACTCCTTTCACGTTGCATTTTTATTTCACTGTTTAACGCATTATTCTTAAGTTTTAAGCATTTCTTCATTACAACCCAGTTTTTGGAAAATGGTGTCAAACAGACCCTCAAAAACAGGATATAATGAGTTAATATGTCACGTAAAAATATTTCTTGTGTGATTTTCTTATGACCTTAGGACAACAAGTGTTATCCAAAATGTATCTAGTTTTACAGTGGGACGAAATTTCGAAAATACTTTTCTTGTGCGTATTATATTATATCCTGTTTTTTGAGGGACTGTTGGACCCCATTTTCCAAAAACTGGGTTATAATGGATTAAAATTACTAAAAATTTCGCTATGGGCCATCGAAAACAAGAAATACTTATAACTTAAGAATAATGCATAAAAAAGTGATATAAAAATGTCAGAGGGGTTCATTGGTTTTGACGATTTTGTGGCTTTCGCAATGAAATTTCGGCTTTTTAGTGTTCAGCGACCAAAAGTGAAATTTAATAGCAAATATTTTTGTGGCACACATTGTCTCCATATTTCACTGTTTTAGGTGTAATTTTGGAAACTTTTTAAGAAAAAGGTAAAAATTACCCATATGAGGGGGATGTAGAGGGTTTAAGTTCACTACAAAAATATTCCCCGTAATATCCTACAAAAGTGTTCTGAACACATGATACACCTCAGATGTGAGAATCGTCGTAAACTTTCAAAAAACCGAAACACGTATATTTTATGTAAGTCCCCTTTACCAAAATTCATTGTCAGAACCTTGTTTTTTGAGTGTTGTACAGTGTAATTTAAATCATTATCAGTTCAAAAGCAATTAAAAACTAGTAAGGGTGGTATCTTTGGCCTGGCCAAAAACTAAATACCCTACACTGCATTTCAAGTATATTATTAGGAGAGTATAAGAACATATTGCTTATATGGGAAGTGCCACGCCCTCACCTTCGAGCTTACCTTGATTTTGCGCAGAGCTTGCATTTACTATTCTGAGTGTTTAATAAAATTCGGTAGGGTTCTCTTAAAAAAATCTTTCAGTATAGCATTTTGAAACTTTCGCTTATATGAGAGGTGCCACGGCTTCTTATCCTTCTTCGCTTTCTTTAAGCTCAGAGTTTACAATTAATGTTCTTCGTGTTTGAGTGAAATTTGGTTGGATTATCTCAAAAAACTCTTTGTTTTTATATAATTTTGAAACTTTTGCTTTTATGAGAGGTGCCACGCCCTCTTGTCCGAGTTAACCTAGATCTTGCGTATAGCTTGCATTTGTAGATCCGAGTGTTTGAGTGTAATTTGGTTGGGTTATCTCAAAAAACACTTTCCGTATAACATTTTGAAACTTTTGTTTATATGGGAGGTGCCACGCCCTCTAGTTCGAGTTCGCGTAGTTTTTTCTCAGAGCTTCTACTTACTTTCCCTAGTATTTATGTGTATTTTGCTTCTGTTGTTGCAAATAATGCTCTTATTTTTGTATTTCGAATATATTTTTTGTATGGGCGGTAGTCGTGTCCGTTGACCGATTTCCCTCATTTTCAATCCCCCGAGCTATCTTTGGCGACGGAGGTAGTGTACCAAATTTCATTGAAATATCTTGCTCAGTTTTCCCAAAAAGTGTATTTCAACACACAGCCAGCCACCCAGCCAGCCACCCAGCCAGCCAGCCAGACAGACGGACATGGCTATATCGACTCAGGAGGTGACGCTGATCAAGAATATATATACTTTTCTATATCTGCCACGCCTCCTTCTCTGCGTTACAAACGGAAGGACAAAATGAATATACCCTGGGTGTAGGGTATAATTACAGTCTCAGAAGCCAGACTGATAAATATACGAAATGCTCTTGCTACTTCGTTTTTGTCTCGGCAAAAAAACTTGCAAACGAAGCGCTATACAAAGTATTATATCGATGAGTCACAAAGGCAGGGCCATCCTAAAAGGGGAAAGAACAAAGAAATTTGAGTTTTTACATTTGTCGTCTTTTACTTTTTGCTGTGATTCTCGTCTAATCTATGCTTAAGGTTAAATATAGTATGCTTGAAAAGTTTTCTTTGATGTCGGCAAATACGTCTGATGAGGAATTGACTTGTAGTCAATTTTTATGGAAAGCCCCAAAACTAGTAGGGCAAACCAGCCTTCCGATGTTTTTGTATTTTTATTGAGGTTTTACATAAATAGTATACAAATATATAAATTGTAAGGACGAGTGTTGAACAAAAGCTTCGTGAGCTCGGACAAAACGGCATGACATAATCAAATGTTCAAAAATGTTGTAATTTCTAATGTTATTTGAGATAATGCAATCAAATTTCGCACAGACAATATGGAGAATGAGTGTAAACTCGGATAAAAAACTATGTGAATTCGGAAATTAGTGCATCTCCAATAAAATCAAAATTTATAAAATGCTGTAATGCTAGTCTGATTTGATAATGCAAAAAAGTGATGCGGTGTAGACAATAAAATTTTTGGCCGGGCCAAATATAGCACCCATGATAGTTCCTGTTTGAAACCGGTCTTTCATATACAATTTTGCCATCTGATGGAATCTTCTAAATTTTTCGCAGAAGGCATTTAAAGCAACGTCAAACAGCTTTGTGTAATTGTATTGTACTTGAGCTAGTGATATCCACACGTTAAGCCATGGTAAATTACAAACAAAACCAGATTGAGATTATTCACGCCAACTACATACCTGATTTTTGAGTTGGTTTATGTTGGTCCTCCATGGCTGATTCAAAGAAACGTTTCTTATCCGAAACAGATTTGGGCACTTTGGAAATTTCTGCAGGAGCCATCTGTAATAACATGAAGATTCAAATTAATAAAAATAAATCAAAATTAAAATGTATAACAATAAGAAAAAAAAATAAAAAAAATAAAAATGAAAATATAAACTCAGCTTAAAAACTCCAAATCTCTTAGAGAAGAAAAAAAAAATCGAACACAAACAAAAACTACGAAAAAAGTAAATAGAAAATTTTAAAAGAAAGAAAACGAGAACAAAACAAATTAAAAGCGCACGTTGTAGACCATAAAGAAAATTAATTGCGCTGCAGGACGAGAGATAAAAAATACCAGTTGTTGTTTATATTAAGCAGGAGCAGAAGGAGAGTGCAATAACAACAAAATTGTTACAGGACAAACAAGGACGACAGAAGACAAGAGCAGCAGATTGCGTGGTAGCGCAGCGCCCAAGAAGACAAACAAAACTGACTGAATGCTTTGGCTCCAAAACCAAATAACCAAAGCTTCAGCTGCACTTACTGCTGCAGGAATGGCAACAACAACAACGACAACAACAAAAACAAAAATCAACGATTTATCACTAAAGTCATCTACTGTCGGTTTAATGGATTCAAACCATTTTTCTATGTTTTTCTGTTTTTGCTTTTTCACAGTGTATATAGTTATTTACTAACCTACTAACTACAAGCAACAAGGGATAGTAGCAACAGCTATATGTTTGTATGTGTAAGGAAACTGAAAGGACGATAAAGCGATAGTTGAGGAGGCAACGCAATTGCATTGAATAAAAATGATTAAGTCGAAAAATGGACAACTTTTCCGACTTGTACCATGCAACAGCTAATTAAGGTGAACCTAACATTCGTAGGGTTTTTTGTTTAACATTGGAAACTTGTATTCTTTGAGAATTGACGTTTGGAACTTTTTGGTCAAAACTTCACACGCTTGCGGTTAAAGCAGTTTTTTTTTTATCTGTTATCTGGCGAGTGAGTCAAGTAAATATTTTCCCCATATTTCAATCTTACAAGCATTTCGTTAAGTTCCACTCTAATTACGATTTATGCACTCAATTCACAGGCACAACACAAGTGGTCCTTCTACCGTTAACTAAACACCACAGCATCGATGCATTTATCCATGCGATACACTACAAAAACACTTTTCCGAGTAACTGCTGCGTAGTCTCGATTAACAAACCAACCGATAAATAAAGAAAATAGTTGGAGCAAGTACTACTAAACAGCACTTTCGTATCAGTTTTTGAATTTTCAATTAAAACCAATGCAGCATGCTAAAAACACAAACGATAATGAAAATTTTTTAAGGATAATTCCATTTAAAATTCACACCCTTAATACGTTCAAAGGATATTTAACTCTTATAAAAGTAAATTTTTCGGAGAAAAGAATATACCTTTTTTTTTTAATTTTTTATCATTTTATCCAAATTATTAGATTTCATTTTGAACCTCAGCCTATACTGCAAATAGATAATACATGATCTATGGTAAATTTTCTTACAGTTTTATTTAGAGTGTGGAAGGTGGATCAGAGTTTACTATAAAGGCAGGACTATTACAAGAAATTCCGGACATAAACTGAAAATGAGTGGTGATTCTAGTGGCCTTTGCGATAATTTTTACATTGTACAATACATGAAGCAAAACACGCCAAGCGTACCAGCTGAAAATTTTTTGTCTCTGATTTCGCTCAAATGGCAATATGTGTGCAAGAACAATAATCCGGGAGGATTTGGTTCTAGTACCATTTGTTGTTAAAATACAGGGTGTTGAAGTTGGCGTTTTTAGTCATTTTCGTGAGAAGGGTGTTTTTTCAAAAATTTATAGCTTATACCAAAGTTTGTAAAGTCATATATGTTAGTTATTGGTCCAATGTATTTTTAAGTGTTCTTTTTATAAAAAAATATTACTAGATGAAAAAAAATTTTAAACTTAAAAACACTTTTGAATTTTTTTTTTAAAAAAACCTCCCTGATATTTTTTTAAAAGCATCATTTATAACCTTTAAAATGATGTATGACTCATGATGGGATTCGGTCGCTAAATGAGAGTTTTTGGGTAATTAAAAATTTTGCATAAATAAGCTTTTAAAATTTTGATTTTGAAATAAAAATGAATAAACCAATGCACTATAGGTCAAAAGAACATTTTTTTGGCCAAAATTCATAACGTCCATATTATCATGGTGACCACCCAACTTCAAATTAAGTTTTTATGTTGACTTTAGACTAAAAGAACAATTCTGAAAAAAAATCTTAACCCTTGTACTACCGGGTCAAAAATGGTACGTAATAAATTTTCTAAATCAAAAACACATCCCAACAAGGTTTTGTTGCCAAGCATTTCCGAAGTAACTTTATGCGTTGAATCCGAATCCGCGATCAGAATTGACCCACCACTTCAGGATTTGGAGATATTTGAGGTCGAACTCATGAAAAATGGCCATTTCGGCAAAGAATGCACCAGTTAGCCGATATACGGTATACCGGTTAATAAAATTTTTCAGGTAGGTAAGTCTTAACAACAATCACAAGCAAACAACAGGCAGAAAAAAGGTTGTGGTGACCGTATTAAGTTAAAAAAGGTGGATAACGAAACTTACGTGCTTACCGATTTGTCACAGCTTCCTGGTCAGGAATTTTATGTTGCATGCTAGGGGAAATGTCCCAAAAAAATTTGGGACAGAAAAAAGACGAAAAAATGCCCAGAAAATTACTTGTTTCACTGGCAATTTGTTGCTGTGGTAAAATAAGTCTAAATTTAGTTATCACAGGCACATCAGCAGCGTAGGGCTTTAAAAAAAGCATCCAAGGACATAGCCGACTTTAGGCGCAAGTGCAAGCGAAAAGATTGAAGATACTATCAAAGCATTAATGAGAGAAAAAAAAAAAAAAACTACACGCTTCAAAATTCATAAGACATAAGCTTCGAAAACCTCGTAAACTCGTAAAACTGTCAAATTTTGTATTGACTTTACGAGCTTACGAGGTTTACGAGGCTTTTACACGTTTTCAGAAATCCCTTAAATAATTTATTTTATTCATCTTATTTTCTTCATTTGAATTAAATTTGTGTTAATAAACTATGAAATTTTTTGAAAATTGAAACTCTGGTTACTGAGATTTTTTAATGTACTAATTTCAAATGATACACTCTTTAGGGCAAAGTTAAGCACTCGAAGTCAACAGAGCTATTTAAATGAAATTTCTAAATTTTCCCAAATAAGTATGCAAAATGAATTCTTCATCTTATACAAGACATCAAAAGCAAAACATAGTTTGTTTTTAGCAGAAAAAGCATCTAATTGCCTTGAAAACATCTGTTTCAGCTTAAAGATGAAAAGACAGAAAAAGAAAAATGAATACGATGACAACAGGAAAAGCTCTTGTCAGTCAAATACGAAAAAAGGACATCTACAGTGCAAAGGTTAAAGAAGTCGAAGTCAACTATGTCAGCGCCACTTAAGCGAATGAATGCAACACAGAGAAAACTTTGCCTTAATGCAATTGCAAATCATCATCTTTAGCGGACAGGATAATAAGAAGCTGTTTGTGAGAATCGCGAAAAAAAAACCTTTGAAGAATGATGCACAAAAACGAAAAGAAAAAGAAGAAATTGTAAAAATTATAATATTTGCATTTCTTTTGCTAACAAATTGAAGCGGATGATAATAAACATCTTTAATGAATAAAAAGAAAGTAAAAACGATAACTAACTTAGTGAAAGCTTTAGTGTTATCACTTTATGAAACTTATTAAAGTTTTTTTTTTATAATTTTAATTGAAGTCTCATCTTGCTTATCCTGAAAAGAGATGTTGGCACTTAAACGACAAAAGAGCATGGCAGTTGATTAAAATTGACAAAACAATTTAGCTTTTCATTAAAAATTTTTATATAATTTCTATCATGAGAATATTTTATATAAAAAACATCTGACATTAAGAGGGCGTTGTGACTATTACAATTTACCATAGCAAAATTTATTACATTTTTTTTTTATAGGAAGTGAGAAATCTGCTACAATATGTTTTTTTTTTATTGCCTTTAAACCCTTTAAAAAAAGTAAAGCACAACATTATAGCAACATTTGCTATCTTTGCTTATTACTCATTTGGCAAAGGTAAAAATACAGAAAGAGATAAGATATAACCCACTGTGCCATATACACAAATGCATACATATAACCAAGGCCTATATGCAAGATAAGATTAGATATGCGTAGGTGATTTGTACGTTATTTTGTTTATAAATATCATACTCAATTGACTTTTAACTCATTCAATGAAAGCAATTTAACCAATAAACATATATCAGAGTATGGAAAGGCTAGGGCTAATAAATTTTTAAGCACATCGACGGATTAAATCACAAATAAAGTATGTTCACTTTTTCTTGGAAAGATGTTTTCAAGTACAAACCACAACTCGATGGGGTGACAATGTACTTTACAAACATTATGTGTTCTTGTTGAAGGTAAAGTTAGTTTTTCATGGTTCAAATCTTTAAATTAGAAGGTAAGTTCTGAACTCATAAAGTTCCAAAAACCTCTAGCCAAAAGAAAAATATAATTTTGGGGCTAAAATACATTTAGAAAGCACAATATTCAATGAAATGTTGGAATTGCCCATTAATATATGAGGCTATTGCTCTCATAGCCTCAGTATCCTTACTGTCGAAAAAATAATTTTGATTTATGTTTTTATATCCACGTACTTTTTAATGTAGTATGTATGGCGATATTTTCGAGCCAAAGGACTGTCCCAGAAAAAAAAGTTACACTTTGTTTTTGATCAATAACAATGTACCCAACGACTTTTTTGTTTATTTATTTTTACTAATGAGTAGTATAAAGAATACAAATAACTCTTAAACTGTTAACAAATATTTACTTTCTGTAAAATATTTTACTTTTTTTTGAAGGCTCTTTATTAGGATCTGTACTGTTGTTTCGTCTCCAGTACCCCATTTTTGCAGTATGTTTACTACTTCGAAGATACAATTTCATTAGAGTCCAATATTTCTCAAAAGGTCGAAGCATTGAGTAGTTACGTAGACTCCCACTTTTTGGAACATAATGTTAATTTTTGCTCTTATACCACTGCTTTTAACTGCTTCTCAGATCGGTAGGTGCGTATGGGCAATATGGTACTTCTTGAACTCTGTAGGTCTTTAGCTTGCTTTTCTTCTTTGGTTTTTGTATAGTAGATTTCGAGATACATGCCCCTACAGCAACATCTCGAACTGAAGTGTAGGAATGCTGTATAAGGAGTTGCTTCACATTTTTCACCAACTGCGCGTCTAACTAAGCTTGGCTTTCTTCTTGAGATCTTTTTTCAAACGACAAGTAGAACCTTTCTGTAATTCAAAATAACTCTATAGCTTTAGCTCTATATTTTAATCCTGTTTTTTTTAGAAAAGTGGACAAAATCAGTTCTAAAACCTTTTATTGATTGCTGCACGTCTTTTTCATTCAAATCGTTATCACAAAATGTTATATATTTTTTAATCTTAATGTTATATAAAAGAAATAGCACCAAAATTTTGAAAAGTACCATGATCAGGTTAATCAGAATATTAAAAAAGTGTAAATTTTTTCTGGCACAGTCCTTCCATCAGAGTAAGGATTTGCTGGAATACATTACAACGCAATAAACTGCGATAGTTTTATGTCCTGTATGTTATAAAATACAATGCCTGAATTTAAGTTTAAAGATTCATTATATAATCCTTCAAAAAAAATCACTCTTATAAACGCGTTATTCGTCGTGTTGTGTTTTCATTCCACACGACAGAATTTTATACTATTAGTCTTCTTAAAAATAAACTAGTAAGGGTGTTACCTTTGGCCTGGCCAAACATTAAATACCCTACACAGCAGTATTTTGGATATTTTGCTAATGAGGGAGGTGCCACGCCCTCCAAATTCACCCAGTTTTTTTTCAGAGTTTGCATTTATAGTTCTTAGTATTTAAGTGAAATTTGGTTGGATTATCTGAAAAAATATTTTCAGAATAGCGTTTTGAAGCTTTTGCTTATATGGGAGGAGCCACGCCCTCTTGTCCGATTTTATCCGGTTTTTGCTTAAAGCTTGCATTTATAGTTTTTAGTGTCCGAGTCAAATCTAGTTTGATTATCTCAAAAAACGCTTTCAGTACAGCGTTTTGAAGCTTTTGCTTATATGAGAGGTGCCACGCCCTCTTGTCCGATTTTATCCAGTTTTTGATTAAAGCTTGCGCTGAGAATTCGTAGTATTTATGTGTATTTTGGTTGCATTGTTGTGAAATATACTCCAAAATTTGCATTTTGCAGATATTTTTTGTATGGGCGGTAGGCGTGTCCGTTGACCGATTTCGCTCATTTTCAATCCCCCGAGCTAACTTTGACGAATTATCTTGTTTAGTTTTCCCAAAAAATGTATTTCCACACACAGCCGTTACTCAGCCAGCCAGCCAACCAGACAGACGGACGTTACAAACGGAAGGACAAAGTGAATATACCCTGGGTGTAGGGTATAAAAAGATGAAAAATGTAGCAGATTTTTTGAGAAAAATACTGCCTTCATGAACAAAAATTAAAATTCGATTTTCCCAAAACTATGAAAAACGATTTACGTCTTTTAATGATACGACAGTAGTTGCTATCATAACTATCGGCTAAAATCTTTTACAATTTTAAATGTTTTTTGGAACAGAAAATAATTTAAATTATTGATAATGTTAGTTTGAGCTTACTGTTCAATGTGTTAACATATGTGAAAAACCAAAAAATTACAATAATCTTTTACAATTATTGCTGGCCTCTTGTGCATTG
The DNA here is from genome assembly GCA_951812925.1 of Calliopum simillimum. Taxonomy (NCBI): domain Eukaryota; kingdom Metazoa; phylum Arthropoda; class Insecta; order Diptera; family Lauxaniidae; genus Calliopum; species Calliopum simillimum. The sequence continues at coordinate 106,045,959 of OX638368.1, forward strand.
TCTGAATGATTGATAAAGTGCAAAAATTACTGTTCCCATTCTCACATTTTGGGTCTAAGGCTATATCACAAGGAATAGTTCACATTTTGTAGAAGAATTCATACGATCTTCTTTTTCTTTATGTTGTTTTTCAGTACAAATACCATTTTGTTAAATACATAGATCTGATGTCCATAAGTTTTGCTTGGAGTACTTGGTAACGAGAAAGGATATATGGCGGTTCTGCAAAAAAAAAAAATCCGTAGTTTTGACAAAATAAAAAATCAAAATACTCTTCTTCTGAGGCCGCAAATAATTGAAATACTTAAAATTGGCACAATAAAAGTAAAAAAAACATCATAATTAATTGCAAAAACAATATTCATCTAGTTTTCCAAAGCAAATTTCAAAATTTCCACGGTAAAGGCCTAGCACGGCACAAAATTTTAGCACTGAAATGGGCGTAAAAGCTTCTTTTTTATCCACTCAATGTATTGTCTGTATGTGTGAAAACCACCTTTTTGAAGTAAAATAAATTTGTTTAGCAAACAAAGAGAAGATAAACTTTATACCACGGTGAAGCCACACTGGTTTGTACAATCAATACTTGCTAAATATTTAGGAATACGAATCAGTAGTACTTTTAAATGTTAATTTTAATTATTTCGACCCAAAGTTAGGTAAGTCAAATTAGATCCAATTTGATCAAAGCTTGAGGACAAAAATGTTTTCCAATTAAAGTGTATATTGTGCAACGTTACAATCACTTAAAAAGTTAGTTTAATAGTTACATTTTCAGAAAGTTTAGTAGCTGAGGACAGGCACGGTACAGGCATTTTGACCAATTTAGTGCTCCTGTATCGTTGCACAACACTTCAACAACAACATTACCATATGTGAGGTTTAGAAAACGTTAGACAGTAAAGATCTATACTATTAACTACTGATAAATTAATGATAGGATCCCACAATTGGTCTTTCGCGTATAGTTTTTGAGATATCCTAACTTAAAAAGCAGAAAAAAAAGGATTTTAGCCATTTTTTTTGAAGATCTGTAACTATTAGATAACAAATCGATCACCAGTAAATTCCGATACACTTACAATATAAGTGGTATTTGTAAGCTCTAATCTTTTTCTTTTAAACCTAGTTTAAATTATGCCGATATCTTTATTTTTTTTGCTCACTGTGATAATACGAAAGGTATTTGTATTTAAATGATCAACATACGATTTGTTTGAGCGAAAGAACGGGTGATGCCTTTACACATATATTTTTATCAATGTCAATCTTTTATTCCATAATTATAAGGTCATATTGAACCACAAATGATGAGGTACAAACGGAACTTAGCTTAGTTTTTGTTGAATCTGCACCATCGTTGTCGACTATCAAATATTGAACAGCTGTATTTAATCGCATCTCTGCATTAATTTTTAATAAAGAACGTTTAGATTGCCTAAATGAGGTCACTACACCAGAACGATTGAAAAAATCGACTATACAGGGTGGTTGAGAAACAGTAGAAGACCGGAAATTGTAAGATTCCTGGGACTATTCTGAACAACTTTTCTTGGTACCATTTTTCGAAAAAAAAAAAAAAAAACCAACGGAGTTATTAAAGTAAGTACATAATGGGTCAAAAGTAATGTAATCATATGAATTGACTGACAGTTCGTTAGAAATGAATAAAATAAAGTTTAATTGATGGTGTGAAATTGATGGCATTAAGTTGAAAAAATTATATCGGACAAATAACCGATTATAATGGCACAAAATATGTATAATTCCGTTGGTTTAAGATGGGTGGATAGGACTATATCAGTCAACAAAATCATGGCCAGAGTGTTTTATCTGGGAAAAGGTAAAACGATTAATGAAAAGATTGAACCCTTCCTTTTGAACCGTTTCAGTAATGTTTTTTTTTTTTTTTTGATAATATGTCCAAGAATCAAACTATACTCTCCGCATCACAATACTAAAAATTTACACTACCCAGTGTGCCAGACGGTTCATATCTTCGCTTTTTTACCCGTTACGGATCCGTTGCTGATCCGTTTGCGGGAGAAATTCCAAAAAAAAAAAAAAAACGATTCGCTTTTTTTGGGAATCTCTCCCGCCAACGGATCAGTAACGGATCCGTAACGGATAAAAAAGCGGTGATTTGAACCGTCTGGCACACTGGGTACCTACATTTTAAGGAAAAAAATAAAAAAATTCTTATATAAATAAACATACAAAATGGGACGGCACAAAATAAAACCAATTAGTTAAAAATTAAAAATAATGTCATACAATTTTATTAAAATAACAAAATAAATTTGATATTTCCAATATATTAAACGTGTTCGTATTATTAAGATAAATAACTATATACTGCGTTCGTTTCGAAGGGAAGGAATGGCTAAAGATACTAACTGTTGGAAAAAAAAAAATACTTAAAAATTGTAAAAAGATTTGCACAGTGGAAATCTACATTTTAAATATTGCAATAAATTTATAGTTTTGTGTTGATAAAGAAAATATTTTATGTTTTGTGAAATATTTCGATATACCAGTGTTAAATTGACACTACTACCAACAACAGATGTGAGTTTTAGAGCTAAATTATTGAATGGATCAGATTAAAAGTTATGTAAAATGCTTATAAAAGTGTAACGTAAGAGTATAACATTTACTCAAAGATAAAATTCTTGCTTACATAATACTGAATTGGGATTTATATGGGTCAGTAAAACTAAAATGTAATATCCATGACTTATGGCAGCAAATAATATTACCACGATTTTAAAAAGAGAAATAAAATTTTTTCTCAATAATCTAATTTGAAATTTAGCTCCATAACCGAACCAAAAGCCTACCTTGGCAGACTATTAACTTTTAATTTCAATGACCCATATATATAGTAAGCAAAAAAATAAAATAACACTATTAATATGTTATGTTCCTACTTTCAAAAGGATATGTCTATTTCCAGTAAATTTTTGCTTACGTAATAATTGTATGGACGCTCATGTTAACTTACTATATATGTAAAATTTAAATAAAAGAAAATCCAATAAAAATTGTAAATATTTAAAGCTCAGAGCGGAATTTTATCAAAGTGAATAACATAACATAAACGCCACTTAAGTAAAGTAAGCAACTTGCCAGTGCTTATTAACGGAACAAAAAATTTCATTCCACACATTACCATGTTCAATTACGCCTCTTTATCAGAGCCGTAACTTTCATTGGAGCAATGAGGCAATGCACCGGGGCCTCCGAGCATAGGGGAGTCACTTCGCAAGAAAGTAATAGCATTATTTATTTTGCTAGAAGGCGAATTTACAATCGAAAACATTCGTTTCAAAAGTATTTGCGTTTCCTATAACATAGAAAGCTGAGTGTTAAAAACGTGTAAGACAGTATCGTATCAAACAAAACCCCGCGCCGGACATTTAAATTGCGAAACATATACACATACACACACATACAGGCCTGTTCTGTAATCCGCGTGGTTTCTATTACTTTTCACTTTGGAGGCTTTTTGATGAAAATGGTGAGTCACACGATAAAAAGTATAAGCATCTTTTTTGTAGAAAATTACAAGTAGGTTCTACAATTAATTTTCATTTGTATTTACGAAAAAGTAACTGTTTCGGAAATATTCGAAAAAGTCGTATTTTTCGAATTTTTGCAGTTTTTTAATAATATTTCCTTAAGGGTTACTTTTTCGTTGATGCCAATCAATGTTATTTGTAGAACATGTAATTCCCCACAAAAAAGATCCTTATATTTTTTATCATGTGACTCACCATTTTCATGAAAAAGCCTCCTAAATGAAAAGTAATTGAAACCACAGAGATTACGGAACAAGCCTGATAATTGAAATTATCTAACTGAATGATTTTTGTTGCTGATTAGTAAACGAATAGGATTTTGAGATATTCTTGTCAAAGGAACACATAGTCGGAGAGTTCCCAGTGTGCCAGACGGTTCATATCTTCGATTTTTTTACCCGTTACGGATCCGTTACCAATCCGTTGGCGGGAGAGATTCCCAAAAAAAAAGCAAATCGTTTTTTTTTTTTGGAATCCGTAACGGATAAAAAAGCGAAGATTTGAACCGTCTGGCACACTGGGTTTGAACTAGAAAATTTTGAATGATTTCCTCGTTTGGCAGATTATAATAAATGTACACAATTATTAAAATGTGGAATGAACTTTTGACCAGACAGATTTACATTTTAAAAATTTATTTTAATTTTTTAATCTTTTAATGATTCTCTGTTACAAATGATCGAGTACGTATTTTTTAATTTTTCGTTTTGGTGAAAATTAACAAAATTATGACTTTTTAAAGTTTCATGGTATGTGAAAAAACTTTTTTTGTAACTCATTTATCTCAGATACTATAACCTATGGGGAAAAATGATTCGAACATAAAATGTAGATAACTTACTGAATTTTTGCAATATTTAAAAAAAAAAATGTTTAGCTTAAATTAATGATAGTAAACTTATAACAAAATAAACAATTCAAAATTTTGTAATGCTGGTGCAGAGTAAATCGAACCATATTACGCCGTTTCTTTGACGAAAATGTAACACTTTTTGTTCAAAAAATCGGTAATCACAAAAAGTTATATGAGTTCCACTCTAAATTTAATGGATATTTAAACAGAATTGAATAGAGAATTAATGTTCAGAAATTAAGCAAAATAAAAAGGCAACAACATTTAAAAAAAAAAAATTCGAATTGTTTACTTTGTTATAAGTTAACTATCATAAGTTTTAGATAAAAATTTTTTTTTTTAAATATTTCAAAAATTCAGTTAGTTATCTACATTTTATGTTCGAATCATTTTTCCCCATAGGTAATAGTTTCTGAGATAAATTAGTTACAAAAAAAAAAAGTGTTTTCACATACCATGAAACTTTAAAAAGTCATAACTTTGTTAATTTTCACCAAAACGAAAAATTAAAAAAAAATATTTACTCGATCATTTTAAACAGAGAATCATTAAATGTTTATAAAATTAAAATCAATTCTTTAAGTGTAAATCTGACGAATAATACCCCATATACATGTCCGTACTTATTTTACGACGCTGAGTTGGAATCCGAGGTCAGAATTGCTGAAATATCTGCAGGATTCCGAGATATCCTTGCTGGAAATTGCAGAAAGCGCTATTTTCAGGCTTATGACACAGTTCCAGGAAAATGTTTAGTTCCAGAATCTTCCTTGTCGAACTATGCCTTTAAACTTTTTTAATTCCGCCCTTAGTTTCAAATTGCCGTATTTTAGCGGCATAGTTTTCAAAACGCTGGAGACTTTTGAAAATACGAAGCAAAGTACACTACTCCACTCAAATATGGATTTAACTTTCCAGTTAAAGTTACAAAGCCAAGAACCAATGGTTTGACGTTTTAAAGACTTTATAAAAAGTCAGATATAAAAGTCACACGAAAAAAAAATATATTTTTCAAAAAGTTTCGAAAATCCTTTGTTTAGAATATCTCAAAATAATAATGTTCTAGGGCAAAAAACAGCTGACAGTTTTGAATGAAGCAATCAAAAATCTTCAAGAAATTATGAATTTTATTCAACTTATGAAAATGTAAAAAATTGTATGGATCATTCTACCATTTGAAAATTACAAAACATAATGAAAGGAGGACAGACGACTTCGAAAGCTCAGGAGTGGATTTAGTTTGGATTTACCACGCTGGAACAAGTAATAGGACCAAATATTTGAGAGTTACTAAGGGAAATTTCACATTAAATTCAATATAAACTCATCACATAAGAAAATACGAATGTGATACGATAGAAAAGATGGCGGGGCGGTAAAGAATTCAGACAAAGTCGCACAATCAATATAGGTCTAAAATCTAAGAATTTTTAACTAACTCTTTTTTCTTTTAAATGCTAGGAAGAAATTTATTGGACTTTTCTCAACATTATTTTAAAAATACATACTCAATGAATTCGTTCCCTATTGTTCTAACGTTGTGTTTTTATGCTTCTTTATCAGGACGCTATTGTAGGAAAAAATTAAAAAGCTGATTATGACAGCCAAGCAATAATATACATTAATGAAGTGTAGTACAACTTAGAACGACATGGTTTAGGTAGCAGAACTCTAATAACCCAAACTGAAGGGTAATGGTGAGTAATGTTTTCAACGTACCCAATTGCGGAACGTATTAACTTAATAGTCAAAGTGTTAGGATTTTAATTAACTTGAAAGGAGACTAAGAAATTAAAAACCTCTAACAGGATTGACACGAAATGGGATTTTAATTATTTTTATGTTTTCTTTGTAATCAAATTTTTTTTATGTATAGTATATTATGTAGGGGTAAGTGGGGTAAAGTGGGAAGTGGGGTAAAGTGGGAAGTGGGGTAAAGTGGGAAATGCCCCTTTCCGGGCAAACTAGCAAAGTATAGTTGTCATGCGCTTCTGACATGTACTTGTAATAACCGTAAGCAAACCTTTATGGTATCGCGATGCGTGCAGACGCATTTTTGTGCTCTCTGGAATCATGCAAAGTTTTTAAGTGATTTTGAAATTTCATTTTTAAATTTTTAAACATCGATATATGTACTGTTTTTGGAGATAAACCGATTGCAAAAGGATTTCGTGTAATTCATTGCGTGAAAGACTGACGTTCACATTTTTTTGCAAAATGTGGTGTCGGGGTAAAGTGGGAAATTTTATATGGGGTAAAGTGGGAAATGTTATTTTACGTCTCCATTTGTCAACGTATTATTGGCCATGCAAAATAGAAATCTAGTAGAGGTGGGACAGCATGAAAAGCGCCGTTTTAACAGCTCCGGAAAAGCTAAACGAGTTGCAAAAAGCAGTTGAAAAACGTTTAGGCAATAAACGGAAGAAAGCGAATCACAAAAAAATAGAGTGCCAGGAGCAAAAAAGCACCACCAGCAAAGAAAGCGTCAAAGAAACAAAGAAGTGCTAGCTCTAATGAAGATCCTGATTTTTGCACCATTTGCATGGAACTCATGCCCGAAATCATGACCAGTCACAATACCATCAAATGCAACAAAAAGGATTGTCAACGTCCATTTCACTTGAAATGCGTTAACCTCACTACAAGCTTCTTTTATTGCAAAAGCTGCGACTCGGACTTGGATATTTCATCAGAGAACGACGAATAAGCTACAATTTCACCTTTTTTTAAACACATTTTTTCAAACACATTTTTCATCAATTTCTTTCCAGCAAAATTATTTTTTTTTTTTTCATATTTACTCTTATGGGTGTGTTCTCTGAACCTTTTTTGACTTACAATAAAGATATTAACACTTTGTTTCAACATTTGTGTTAGTTTTAATGACTTTTTGAAAGTTTCCCACGGGCATCCTCGGTCAAAGCGTCGTACTCAACAGAATATCCATATTTTCGGTTTGTTTCTTCGGTAAAAATATAGCTTATTTAATTTCCTTTACTATAGGAAGTTGAAACATGGAAAAATAAGAAGTTTTGTTCATTTTATGGAGGTTCGAAAAAAAATTTCCCACTTTACCCCACATTCCCCTATTAATGTTCAAGTTTTCAAGCTCAAAATAAAGTAATTCGCATAAAAGTACTCAAATTGTGATACATGCAAGTCATTTTCGGTAGCATATCCTAGAAAGAACTTTAAAACATTTTTATAACGGTGGAATTCAATGTTACAGCCTTAATTTAAAATAAAAAAAAAAACTCTTTTTGGCCTAATTACTTTTTTAGTCGCATGGTCCTTTAGAGAGAAATGATTTAGTCCTTTGTATGGAGTAAACGCTTGTTTACTTCAGAGAATGATAATTCGTAAAGAACGGCTTCAATTGCGAAAGGCAACAATTAAAGAGCAGCTATTTGGTGCGATTTTACATACGGATTGATAGGCCTATTTTAGATCATTTTTTTATTTGGCTGAACATTCAAATATTTTCTAAAATAATGCAAATTTACTTCAAATGATGCCTTTCTTTAACAGTAAATTCTCGAACTTCCTGCAAATGCACAACACATACAAATCTTTAATTAACCGCACAAAAAGTTCATTTACCTCTCAACATTCAAATTGACATAGTTCACTACGGCAAGAATAGAATATCTATTGTTTTAAAAAGAACACCATTTTAACCCTAAAGATGGTCCTATCAGTATACAACAAAAGTAAAGTAATTTCAGCTTTACATTGCATAAGGATAAAGTAAAAACAAAAGGTGATTCAAAAACACTTAAAAAACTTTTTCAACTCTCATAATTTTAAAACTGGAAACAAACAATCATCAACTTAATTCCCATACAATCCTGCGCAGACAAAATGGTATCCAGCTGCTTTGTATGACTCGCTGCTGCTGCTGCTGCTGGCAAGCAAAAAATCAAAAATTAGTCAGCCAACACAACCCAAAAAGGTGTCAAGAAACACCACCAACAAAGAGCAAACGGAAAGAGAGAACAAGAGAAACGAACATAAGAAGGATAGAATTTGAAGCAATTAAAATGCTAACATTTCAAAAACAACAACAACAATGAAAACTGCGTCCCACAACACCACAACTCACCGCCCCACCCACACAAACCACAATAACTGACTGAAAACTTCAGACGGTCGTTTCCTTGCCTGTTGGCGTTGAAGGTGCAAAGGACTTCTTTTTTCGAATTGGTGAAGACAATCCTTCTAATTGTGGTTGTGACTGTGAGCGCAATTTCAACTTTAACCCCGGTTTGACCCCAGCAGGTGGTAGTGGCGCCGAACGTAGTTTTGTTGGTTTTGGTAGTTTCGTTGGTTTTGATCTTTTCGGCGGCAATGGTGGCGGCTGTGGGGATGAACCACTTGGCGGACTACGGCAATTAAGCGATGTGTCACTACTGTGACGTGCATCGAAGAACGACGTATTACTATAGATAGCTTCCTCATCGATGGTCGAGTAGATTTCCTCGGCCGTTTCATAGTAGGTGGCCGCATTTACTATGCGTTGCAGCGATGACGTTGAAGAGTTAATGGAGGAAGAGGATGATAAGCCTAACGCTTGCTTGGAGGTGTTCTGATAGTTGCCAACGGACATATGGGATGATGGCCGTGTTGAGTCTTGTGCAAATATTGCGGATATTGGCGGAAATTCCATTGAGGTATACGATGGTGTAGGTGATGTTACAGTGGGAGTTGGAGGATAGCTTTGTACATTAACATTTATTGTAGACAACGATGTTGCTACTGTTACGGGTATATTTGGTATTGTAGTAGGAATATTGTTGGTGGTGGTGGTGGTGGTGGTGACGGTGGCTGACTGTTTGGCTTGTGATGGTGTTATAGTGGTGTTTATAGCGGGATCAACAGTTGTTTGTTGTGGTTTATTCGATTCACTCACCAAGATATGTTGTTGCTGCTGTTGAGTCGATGGCGCAAAAAAAGCGCCGCCGGTTATTCCACCGCCAGCCAGGAACAATGGAGTTGTGGTAATTGAGGAAGACTGTGAAGTCGAGTTAGAGAACTGTGATTGGGGTACCAGCACGTAACCGCTCAAATTGAAAATGGGTTGTGGCGGCTGCTGACTGTGGGAATGAGGATGGGCGGGCGTGACACCAGTTGGCATTAAGTGACCCGAAAGGACGTGTGTAGTATTTGGCTGTTGAGGTTGTGGCAAATGTGAATATTGTACGGGAAATATTTGGGCAGTAGGAAATATTTGTGTGGGCGAAAAAGGATTTAATGTAGGTGGTGTTGATCCCGACACAGTAGAAGCCGCTGACGACAAGTCCAAACGTGGCTGCATGTTTGAATTGGAATTAATGGAAGAAATAGAAGCTGGATTAATTGTGGATGAATCACTTTCGCAAGCAGAATTATAGTCATTTGTCTGTGTAATGGTGGAGGATGGTAATGGTGGTGATGGTGGAGGCGGTAATGGATAGTCAAAGTTTTCATCGGAATAATCTATAAAAGGATTTACCGAATATTTAATGCTCTGCAATGGTGCTGGTGGTGCTGGATCGGTGGGAGCCCCAAGTACTGTCGTATGCGATGTGCTACCGGCTAAACGCAATTGGTTCCGCAATTCATTCTCCCGCAGCAAAATGCTACGATGTTCTGACACTGATACCAGAATGTTATCCGGTGAATTCTCATGTATAAACTCATGGGGGCGACGCTGTGAGGGCGATATTTCTGGCGCTAATGGTGGCAGCACCTCAAGATAATCTGATTCTTCTACGAGTGTTGCTGCAACGGGTGTTGATGGTCGTTTTGGTAAAGTTGCATAATTGACAGGTGGTGGTGGTGGACTCTCACGCGGTCTTCCAGGACTGCGTGGCGTTTGCAGGCGCACAGGTAGCCTTGGACCGGATTCATCAATAGGGGGCGTTGGTGATTTCACAACTTCGTGTATAGTATTTGTTGTAAGATCGTGTTCGAATATCGTAAAGTCTCCATGACCAATATCAGCACTTTGGAATGTTTCAAGCGCTGTGTTGCGCAACAAGTTGGCATGTTTAATTTTCGGTTTGGGTGGTGTAGGCGGTGGCAATTTAGGTCGCCGGTTGTTGCTCAAGTTACTCGTAGATTTCGATGTGCTGGCTGCATCACTCTCACTGGCATGTGTACGTTCTTCGGCGAGTAAATCATCGCTGGACTTGGAACCAGAGCCAAAGAAATATTGTTCACGCGTTGACGAACGCAAGGCATTTGGTGACTTTGAAATGGCTTTGGCCAATTCAGTATACTCATCTGATTGACTGCTATCCAGAAAGGCATCACGGAATGGATTTTCACGTTCGATTTCTGTGGAGACTAACACAACTTCCGCGGGTGGTGGTGGACTACGATAGGCGCCTCCACTCCTTGCTGTAGTTGGTGATGGTGATCCAGAACGTGTTGCATGCTGCAAGGTCGGCGAATCAATCTCTCTGATTCGTGCTACAGTAGGAACTACAGATGGCAACTTCTCTGGTCGATTGCTACGCTCTAACGTGGAATTATTTGAGGACGATGGACTGGTCGAACGTAAAATGCCTTTGCGTGGTAAATGCTGTCGACTTTGACCGTACTCTTGCTCTGAATCATAGTACCGATCATAACGATCCGGCGTACGTGGACGTTCATAATCAGATTTCGAACGTTCATCGCCGCTTAGATCGAAACTTACTGATTTTCGGTGTCTACCTGGATAGGTGTTGCTCGAGAGATCTGGCGTGCTGCGACCGGAACTACTTGGAGCTAATTGTCTGGACGATTTATAGGCGCCGGCTTCAGAGTCGCTACTGTAGCGTGGCTTTGGGAGCGGCCGTTCAAAGTAATCTGAATCAGTATCGGGCAAATCGAAAACATCACCATCTTGTTCAGCATCATCTACTTCGTCTGCATCATCATCATTATCTTCTTCGTCATCATCATCATCATCGTCGTCATCATCATCATCATCATCATCGTCGTCGTCATCATCATCGTCTTCGTCATCGATGATGTAGACTTGTTCCGGTTTACCTACAACTTGGGGCGTAGCCTCTTGATTTGCTAACATTTGTTTGTATGAATCACGTGCACCTCTAGGTTGACTTTGAACTTCCGATTGTTGTGGTCTGGATCTTAGAATCTGCTAAGTTTTTTGTGTTTGTTTTGTGTTTTTAATTTGGCATCAATAAACAAGTTGGTTTGGCAAGAAAGAAAAGTTTAGTTAAAATACATAGATTTTGTTTTTATTTAAAAAAACATATACAAACACAAAATCAAAAAAAAAAAAAAAAAACAAAAGTGAGAGTGTAGTGGTAAAAAGCTAGCAGAAAGACAAATGCAAAATGTTTTAGTTGACGTATGCACAGTGTAAGTGTATTATTTTGCTAAATTGTGTGCATGAGTGTTTTGTGTGTGTTTTGAAATAAATTAGGAAAATAATATGTTGGCAACGCTGTTATAGCACACAGGGAGCTCAATCCGTTGCCATGATACCAGCAATCAATTGATACATTTCGAATTGTTTTCATCGGAAATGTCATTAACCTTTGTGTGCCGCATAATTTCTATGGTTTTCTTGGAGCGTACAATAAATTTTACGTCTTGAATTCTGTGTGCTAGAGCATTAAATGATATTCATATTATTATAAAACATTTCATGAAATTTATTTTTTAACAAATGAAGACATAACAAATCAAAAAAGCAGCAGTATCACAAACAAAAAGCAACAAATTTATTTTGGGAAATTTCTTTTCCTAAAAAAAATATATTTCGCTTAGCTACACCTTAAACAATTAGCCTCTTAAAAAAACAGTTTTTGCGGAGAGAAAATCCGTGCTACTGTGAATCTGTGGAGTCTTATCTGATGATGTAACACGTAAACGCTCAGCGCTAATACCTAGTATCATAGAGGTTTTAATAAAATTGCATACAAAGAAGCGGAATAATTTATTTGCTAGGACATGTGATATAATCTACTCAACCCAAAATATATAGTTTAAAACTTTTACACACCTTTTATACTTTATATACGATAAGTTTTTCGACATTTGTCGATTTTTTTTAACATTGTCGCAATTTTGCAACATTTTTCGACATTCTAAACAGACAACATTTTTCAGTTTATATGGCACTAGTTGCCCGAGAGCGTCTTCGTTCACCCGTTCCCGATACCATTTAAAAATGTATATACCTAATCTCATTCATATCTGTCGATCAGTCTCAAAAAGTCTTTCAAATTTCCGTGATAACAGAGAAATTGTACCCACTGTAGCACCATTAAAATAGGTCTGCCGGTCATTTTCGGCAAAAAAAATTTGGTCGGCCGGATTTTTTCTTAATGGTTATGAAATCTATCATCGATTAATATTAAGATTGATCAAAATCCGCGATGACGGCAAAACAATCCGAAAATTTAATAATTCAAAAATCATTTAAAAATATTTCTGCCAGGCTATAGCCATGCTGACCAAGCTTTTCTTATTCGTCTTAGTGTAAACTACCATTTTGCATTAAAAATTTCAGAATCCGCGATAACGGCACTTTTAGCATTGCCGGCTCCCGGACTATAAGTAGTAGTATGATTTATCGACTTTTCGACATTATTAGATATTTTTCGGCTTTTTCGACATTAAGTATAAGACATTTTCGAAATAAGTTAATTTTTATCAACATTTTAAATATTTGCGATATTCCCGAAGTTCATTCGACATTTCACTAAGTTAATTAACATATTTTGCCTTTTTCCAACATTTTCAACTTTCTGGACAGTGTTTGCCTTTTCAATACCTTTCAATACAAATTGACATTTATCGGTTTAAGCGACATTTTGCAGCTTATTCATCGACTTTTCGAAACTGTTTGACATTAACATTTTTCGACATACACTAAATTACTTGACAACAATCTTCAGGTTTTTCCACATTTTTCTTCTAATCCGTAATTTTTCCACCTTTATCGACGAATTAAAAATGGGTGGGATTAGAGCAACAAAATGTGTTAAGGCCAACACCATACTTTTAAAAAGGTATATTTTTCGGTTTTGGTAAATTTTATACTTAAAAACTACTTAGTGGTCTCTTAACTTTTTCTGTAATAGCTCCGAGCTATTTCTGACTACTTTTTTTTATAGGAAAATATATTTGGAAAAAAAATAAGAGACGATAGCTAATAGAGAGTTGTCATACCGGGAAAATGTGGATAGGTCAACGACTTTTCAGTTGCGTACTTTTTTAAATTAAACAATTAGAGGAGTCTGAAATTTTTAAATTTTTTAGACGTCTTTTATGGCCATTTTATTTTCTTTACGGTAAATTAAGTAATTGGATAATGAGTTCAAGCCCAGATTCGCAAAAAAACTTTTGGCTTGGCGTTTTGCAACGCATCGCCTTAGCAAACATAGTCCTGCAACGAAATCCATAAAAACCTAAATTTTTTTTCCATTTTTAGAAGCATGTTTCTGTTCCAGGCCTATCATATGATCTCTAAAACGGACCAAAGTTTAAATGGTGCTTACTGCCACCGGAACGAAATTCCGAGGAACTTAAACTTGTGAACCAGTCTAGTGTGCAGTTTTAAACGAAATAACGCCAGAAAAATAAAATGACATAATAACGCCCAAAACAAAAACGTAAAAACACCAAAAAATATGAAATAATGCCCAAAAACAAAACCGAAATAACGCCCAAATTATTTGCATATAAATTTTGGAGAAAAACATTTTGGAAATAACGCCCAACATTTGAGTTTTTTTTCGTTTAAAATAAAAAAAGAAATAACGCCCAAATTATTTTTATACAAATAAATTTTGGGCGTTATTTCCAAAATGATTATCGCCCAAATTTATATGAATATAATTTGGGCTTTATTTGGTTTTTGTTTTTGGGCGTTATTTCGTTTTTATTTTGGGTGTTATGACGTAATTTTATTTTTTAGGCGTTAATTCGTTTTTTAAAAATAAAACGAAATAGCGCCCAAAAAAACAAAAAGCCCCGGGCGTTATTTTCAAACTGATTATCGCCCAAATTTATATGGCAATTTTTCACGCAAGCAATAACTTTGAAATCCAATATTGCGGGTGCAACCTTAAAGATATTTAACGCGAAAATGTACAGTTTTTTGATATTTCATTGCTTCAACCTACGCAGATTGGTATACAACATTTTATTAGCTCACAAAATTTTTCTTCATATGTGATCGTCCACAGGTAACGGGACCTCCTTTTACCGACAAAATTTCACAGTACAGTTTACAAACTAGTTTTGGAATATCCCATATGGTTATGTTATCACTAAGTGATCGTTTATATAAAACTAGGGTGTCAGCGTTTTCAAATCACAGAGCCCAGTCAGCGCAAAATATTCGCTCTTACAACAACTTCAAATTCGAATTTACAACAACAATAATATTTCAACAATTTTCAAAATTTCTAAGAGCTAGGACACACACAAAAAGTAGGGGTATAAAAGCGTTGATGCGCAATGCTCTTGCGTCGTTGCGGAAGTGCGGTTTGCGAAAGTTTGACATTTGTAAAACAACAAACACATTGCTGAAAATTTCGCATTTTCGCAACTGCGCATCAACGCATTAATACCCATATTGTTTGTTGTTTTTTATGCGACGTAGTCGTGTGTACGCAAAAAAAGCAACAAAAACGCGAAATTTTGACAACAAAAATTATTTCTGTGATTGTTGTACAGAAATATTGATGTTGTTGGTCGAGCCAAAATTGACTCACCTTTGTTCTACGCTGCCACCCTTGATATAAAACGTCTGCATTCGGAAGGGAGTTGCGATCCTTTCGATTGTTTAAACGAATTAATAAGACAAGAAAAATTATCAATGCGATATTAATTGCTGTACTTTGTTTAATCTCAACTTTTTGGAATTCGAAATTTTGCAATTTTTGAGGACGATCCCTTAAGGACCATCACTATCTTTGTCAGGTCTTTATAAATTAACAAATAAGAGATGGAAAACTTTTTTTTTTAGCGTATTTTTTAAACAAATTATTTAATCATTATCATAATAGGAAACATTTACATTTCACTTGCATTTTACATACAAATTATTAGAATTAAATTAAATAATTCTTTTTTTTTTCTGTTTTATGTAGATTATAAAAATTAAAAAAGAAAGAAATCATCTTAAAACTTATATAACACTTTTTTTTATTTTGACTTAAGCTGACTGCTAGTATTTTGTATTTAATAACTTTTAATAAATTCAAATAACAAACAAATTGTTTTCCTAGTTTTCCCGAGATTTAATTATGGAATAATGGCGCTAGCTATATATATACATATATAGTACATATAATATAGTGAACAATTGGGGGTTTTCTTTTCTCTTTTAATTTTTTCACACTTACAATAATACTTCACACTCAGAAAGAAACTTAATTTATTTTAATTTTTAATACTATGTATATTTATAAATTTTTTTTTTTTATCAAAACATTTAGATTTATAAAAAGGGTATTAACTGTGTGTCAAAAATTTGGACCTTTAAGTTGAGTTTTATCGTCTGTGGAAAATCAAACGTGAAGGTACTTGAAATTTTAAAGCAAATTTTTGTTTCAAGAAATCTATAATTCGTATGTGGGGTGTTCACGCTTTTGTATAACAGTGTATTTTCAGTGTATATGTAAAAAGCAGAATAAGTCGTAAAAAAGTACACAATACATATTTAACACTTTATTTTCAGAAGGCCCTTTAGCTTGTGTCTAATGGTAGCATTGTAGGCAGCAATGTATTTTGTTGTAATGAGTGTAATTTCGGTGTAGATTATGCTAAAATTCACCTAAAACTGAACACCTCTATTATTTCTATGAATTGGATTGGCACAACTTGAGTGTTGTAGCAGGGGCTTTTTGAATTTTTACAATCACGGTTTTATTGCAATATTTATTAACTGGGACATAAAACTTTGTTCAGTTAAAAAAAAAAAGTTTCAATGATTTTTCTTTTTGATAAGTATATGGGAAGGATGTTTTTTCTCCTTTATTCTTGATAAATTTGACATTTAAGTGTACAATAGCAATTAACATATACCATTAAATATATTTAGTACAATAAATTTCAATTCCTTTCCTTTTTTATGTATGTATGTATGTACACATGGGTCAATAAAACTAAAAGGTAACTTTCATGTCCTTTGCCAAAAAATAATATTACTGAGTTATTTTCCTCTAAACAGAAAAGAAAATTTACGGGAAATAATTCATTCTTTCATAATATTCAATAAAAAAAAAAAAAACTGTTTAGAGAATGCCACGATTGTAAAAGGTCAATTTTTTTATTATCAAATAAGTTGAATCGATGTAAATGCCGCTAGTTTGATACAAATTCCCAAAAATTCCGGGACCATCAAATAATTTAAAAGCTGCACGTAAAATCAAAACAAAAAATAAGTATCCAATCGTGGCAGATATGAAAAAGAATATATATTCTCGATCACCGTCACCTCCTGCGTCGGTACAGCCATGTCCGTCTGTCTGTCAGTTGAAATCATTTTAATATTTTTTGGGAGCAAGATGATTCAATGAAATTCGGTACGCTGCCTCCGTCGTTAAAATTAGCTCGCCGGATTGAAAATGAGTGAAATCGGTTAACGGACACGCCTACCGGCCATACAGAAAAATATACTCCAAATGCAATATTAAGAGCATTATTCGCCATACAGCAACTAAAATACACATAAATACTAGGGCAAAAACAGGGAGAATGCGGACAAAAGGGTGCGGACAAAAGGGTGCGGTACTTCTCATATAAGGAATAGTTTTAAAATGCTATACTGAAAGTGTTTTAAGAGGCGTTCCAAACAAATTTCACTCAGATACTAAGAACTGTAAGTGCAATCTCTGAGCAAAAACGAAGTGAATTTGGCCAATACGGCGTGGCACCTCCCCTGCAAAGAAAATTTTCAAAATATTGCAGTGTAGCGTATTTTATTTTGACCAGGCCAAAGGTAACACCCTTAGTATTTAATTTTGTTATTGTCAATTACAGCGCCATCTATTCCATAGGAAAAAATATTTCAGACAAAATTGAAAAATATTGGACATGTTTTTTTTTTTTTTTTGATTTAACGTGCAGCTGTCAAAATATTTGCCGGTTCCAGTACTTTTGGGACAACCGGTATAGCACAACTATTCACTTTTTTACTCTACCAAAATGAAAATTTTAGGGGAAAAATATCTTTTTATTACCTGTGTTTTAGGGGACAGTTTTTAGTGCTTATATAAACTCTTTCTAAAACAAAAAGTTTGTGAAAGAAAGCACGAAGTAGATCTGTGAATGGCCATTTTACACTTAAAATTCACACATTCTCGAAGTGACACATGGAGTTTGTTCGTAAGTGGAGGAAAGCAGTGCGGAAACGAAAAGTAGAAAAAAGTGAAACAAAATAAGAAGCAGATAGCAAACAAAATCGTTTTAGAAGGACAGTGTTAACACGCAGCCGTCACAGCTATTATCCAAATAACCTTTTCTTGCAAAAACCCGCAAAAAAAGGCGGAATTTGTTGAGTGTCACAGTTATGGGCGTAACGTTATCTTTAAAAAAAAAAAGCATAATTTTGTGAGTCCTATCGATTCCGTACATTTGGCCAGCGAACTTTTACTTGGACAAATTCACCTTTTATTTTTAATAACCCATATACATGAATACACAATTCCAGTAAAAAAAAAATAGCACTGGACAGTATCTTAACTATTTCTTGCTATATACGTAAGGTGGTACTATTTTTTGGCAAAGTCTTGTAATATAACCATTGAAGGAATAGTTCACTATCTGAGGTTAAGATAGTTTTCATCAAAATGATAAATGAAGCAATTCTGACTTCTCCAGCAAGACAGTAATTCGGAACAAAAGTAATAGCAAGAAAGTAAAAATGTGACATCAATAGCTGTGTTTTAGACGGCAGCGTGTTAACACGTAGTTAACATTGTTCTTCGAAAACGTATTTGTGTGCTATCTCTTCTTCTTATTTTGTTTTACTTTATTCAGCTTTTCGTTTCCGCACCACGTCCCTTCGCTTACCAAGAGATTCGATAAAAATGTGGTGTCACTATGTTAAAATCCTATTAAACACAGCTAATATTCAGTGTCGAACGGCAATATTACGGTTTAGCCACAAAAATAAATTTTATTTTTTTTTTTTTTATTTATTAAAAAATAAGTACAATAAGAAGGATTAATTTTTTCATCTTTACAGAGGTTGTTACTTGCTATTTTCTTTTACTATTTACAAAAATAAATTCAATTTGAATATTGAGTTAGTTTGGGATATAATTAGCACGTAAGTTAAGTGATGAAACCGTTGGCTCTTGTATAATTCGAAAAAAAAAAGTCTTATAAATTTGTTTTCCTGATGATCAGTTCTATGTCCTGACACTCTAATGCTGCTAAACAATTAAGTTGACAACCTGAATACCTAAAGACATGTAAAAAAGCTATGGCTATTGCTCCACAATTTGATTTGAATCTCAAGAGAAATTGTACTTTTTCGAAAAAATACTGTGAAAATGAAGAGAAATGTGCTTTTAAACATAAAATATTATTCGGAGACTTAAGACTTTTACTGAAAAAATGCCTTTGCTAACAAAAAGTTTTTTTGAAATTAATTCTTTAAGAAACAGGACCCTGCAGTTATTTAGAATAAAAAATCTATTTCTTCAACTATGCATGTATGAATACACTGTACTTTTTTATGTTTAAGATTAATCTTTTTTTTGTATTGGCTTTTAAGTTTTTTAAATTTATTATTATTTTTTTTTTTAATTTATTTAACTTATACTAAATATTCAGTCTTTGAGTTAAAAACCTCCGCTTGTTAAGCAAGTTGTTGCTTAGTTTTCTGCAACGAAATGAAGAAAGAGAGAAAAGACGAAATTTTGAAAGGATAAGAGAAAAAAATCATTAAAAAATTTAACGAAAAATAATTTGAAAAAATTATGTTTTTTTTGTCAAAAGTTCAACATTATTTAGAAGAAAAAAAAAAAAAACATTATGCAAATCCAACAGTTTATTTTTTAAATTGTCTAAATATATAGTAAGTATATACACACATAGGTATATACGAAACTTTTTTTTAAAATAGCATTAGTTATTCGAGCAGCTTCAAAACAGGGGCGAATCGTCGCATCCGTGAACGTACAATTCGTGACGTAAAAACATGAGTTTCGCATTACGAAGTACGTGATTTTACGTCACGAATTATACGTTCACTGGTGCGGCGATTCAACCCCAGGATACAGAGTAAATACAACAACATCTATATAAATTTTGCAAAGACATTACATATGGTCGGGTTAAGACAACAATAAAATATCTGCATTTTCATGTTTTCAGAAAAAAGTGTTATAAATTTTTGAAATTGGTTTTTTGTATGGGATTTTAAAGTATTCTGGTTTTTATTATTTATATAAAATTGGATGGGGAGGGACCACATTAAAAAAAGAAAAAAAAAAACAACCAAACTGAGGCGTAAAGCCATTTTTTCTTCATGTATCAGTATACTTTAACTCAAAATATAAAGAAGTTTATTGTATGTAGATGTCTACTTGTAGTTTTAACCCGACGATTTTTTCAAATGAAAACGTAAAAATAACATTTTTACATGGAAAACTTCCGGAAAGATTATAAAAATTAATTGAAATCATAGCTGCCAAAAATGCAAAATTGACATGCATTAACATTAATAATATACAACAAATTTTGTAAGACTTTACATGTCTGACAACAAATTCATAACTAATGTCTGCAGAAAACTTAGGCAATCAATAGTATTTCGAATAACACAAAATAATCTATTAACAAAGGATGAAAAGGACAATTTGATACCTTTTAAAAAATTTTGTTTAGCACGAGTAATTAAAATATTCGGATAAAACATCGAAAATAAGCGTTATCCTAAAAATTATATATTTATTGGAAAAATTTAATCAATAAGGCCTTTCTACAACACCGATTTTGCTGTGTTTATGACTTTACAGAAATACATGCATGTACCAGAGTGGTTCGGAATCGGTAGAACACCGGAAAATGTAAGATTTTTGAAACTATTCTGAAGAACTTTTCATAGTTCCATTTTTAGAAATTTGCAAAACCAACAGAGTTATAGAAGTAAGTGCATATAGAACAAAAGTAGGGTAAGCTGGGGTACATTTGACGCCGGGGCACATTTGACTTTGCCATTTTCGGTGTGAACACGCCTTTCGAACCAAAAACCTGAAATGCAGAAACATAACTAATTAGAGTGGAAGCAACGTAATGAACTTTGGTAGTTCTCTTTCAACTTCTCCCGCGCTAATACGCTTTTTTAACTTTTTGTGTATTTTTTTGTAATTTTCGACATCTTGTTCGTAAGGGTTTTGCAAATAAAGTTGTATTGTTTTTTAGAAGTAAGTACGAAAATTTGGTAGCACTAACCTTTACAATAAATAGAATAAAAGTGTTTTTTATCAAGGTCAATTAGTTTAGATTTTAAAATATTTTTAATTCTTCAAGAGATATTGGGGCACATTTGACTTTTGTCGAAGGGGCACATTTGACGTTCGTCCAGACATATGTGTTTGTGTATTTTAGAAGATTTTCTAGGGTTATCTTTTAAAGATATGGTATACCATTATAAAATGAAGACGAACAAACGCGATGGCGATGAAAAAAAGTTATCGGAAACCAGAGAGAAACTCCGACTTCCGACACAGAATCCATTTCATTTGATTTAATATAATTTGTTACCTTTGTTTTATCTACAATTCAAGATTTTTGAATAGGTGCTTTCGAGGACCTCTACCAATTATTTTAATTTGAAAATCTGGATGGATGAATTCCCGAAGTAAACATATTGACATCAAAGTTCATTATGTATGCGAAGTTTTTAATATTTATCAAATTGACTGGAAGTATTCCCCATCATCATGTGAAAGCGCTGCAGATATCTTGACGATGGTGTTACCCAAAATCCAGACCAAAGAAATTTCCATCAAACTGGCTCTTACCTAACATTTTATGTTGATGTTCTCATTAGGGGTGTTTTTGGAAATTGTACTTTATACTTATATATTGTCCTTGGGAAATTTGGCGAAAAATCCAAAAACCCATTTTTTATGTGGGAGATATTGTAGAAGTAATTAGCTATACTTGATACTAGATCAGTTATTTGAGAAGAGTTTCACCATTAAATTGGGTTTTTATAAAACCGGAAGTGGAAGGTGTTTGCCTGACTTTAAAGAGTGTAATTGAGTTTAAATAACCAACTCCAAAAAATCCAGCCTCAACTTCACGTTCACGCACTAAATACGTATTTGACATCGACTTCTCACACTAATATATTGTATAAAATAAGTCTTCGTTAGTACATACATAGGTACTTATAATTTGTATTTATATGAAAAAAATATATGTATGAATGTTTTGTTTAATGTTTCTGTGTTATTTTTGTGAGTGTCAAATGTGCCCCTTGCAATGTCAAATGTGCCCCGTACTTGGGGCACATTTGACAAAATGACTTTTTTTGAAAAAATTTAAAAAAGGAGTCTTAATGCAGTTTTTTTGAAATTTTTTTTTTCTTGGTTTTCATCTTAAATAATCAATGTTTCAGAAACAGTAAAGAGTATTAAGATCGTGTAATAATTTTCAAAGATACAGGTCTTTGAAAATTTAGTGTCAAATGTGCCCCAGTCTCCCCTATAAAGTATGTAATGGCATAGCATGAATTGGCTGACATTTTGTAAGAAATCAATAAAATTGGGCTCTGTTTTCACAAAAAGTTTACTGGATGGTGTGAAATTAATGGCATTTAGTTGAAAAAAATTATATCAAATAACCGATTATCATGATTTTATGAAATTTCTGTTGCCCATTTACGCACTTTAAAATCAAATAAATTATTTTTTTTTTTTTTTTTTCAAGTGGAATAAGTACATAAAAAGGCAAAAGTAATGTCACACGCATTTTGTGCCATAATAATCGGTTAACACCATCAATTGCACATCATCAAGTAAACTATTGGTAGCATTTGTATTCATTTCTAACAAAATGACAGCCAATTCGTATTGTAGAGCCTTTGGTATAGAGCTTACAAACATAAAGTGTAGAGTAAGTTAGGGCTATGTGGACTATGCGGGTAATGTGGTGCGCTTCTTTATTTTCCGTATTAAAGACTATATAACAATTCTGGTTATTTGTGCTCATTAAAACGCGAAAAACATATTTGTTACGCTCCTCGGCTTTTCTATTATGCTCCTTTCACGTGTGCAATTTCTTAACATATGATGTGAGGTCAAGTTGACTTTTTTTAGTACGCTCTGGATAACTAAATAACTTCCTGAGAACTCTGTTTTTTAAAATTCAAACAACTCTTATGCAATTGTGGAACAACTATTCAACGAAAAAATGCATAAGCAAGTCTGATTTTACATTTCCTTTAAATATTCAGTGATTATTTCAAAAAAATGATGTATTCGGGTAATGTGGACTACGCCATATTATATCAACTCTGATTAGTATTACACCTTAAAAAGCTAATTACATGTGTGGGATACCCGACTTTGAGTAATATGGATTACTATTTTACGTATCATTCGGTATTACTTATTCACTTGTTAGTATGAATTTGGTTTATCTTACTAAAAATTATTCCTTTACAAGCCTATACAGTTTTTTTATAGCAAATATCGTCTAAAACAATACTTCTCGACTTTTAGTCAAGAAAACAATATGTTTTTTTTTTTTTTTTTTGGTGTATTTGGCAATGCTGAATCAGAATCCAGTTTCACAATTGCTCTTTAATATATGACTTTTCAGTTATCCTAACTTAAAATTACAAACACGATTTTTGGGGTTACATAGAGGACGCACGATATTGTTTGGATCTTTTCTACTATATACTTATATGCATCGTTTAGAACTATTCTGGTCTTGTATATATTTCTCTTAAAATGTTATTACCATTTGAAAATGACATCCTGAAAGTCTAGTAAGGCATGGCCAAAAATTTAATTGAAAAATCGGTAATTATCAAAATAGTCCGGGAGCCGGCAATACTAAAAGTGCCGTCATCGCGGATTCTGAAATTTTTATTGCAAAATAGTAGTTTACACTAAGACGAATAAGAAAAGCTTGGTCAGCATGGTTGTAGCCTGGCAGAAATATTTTTAAATGATTTTTGAATTATTAAATTTTCGGAATGTTTTGCCGTCATCGCGGATTTTCATCAATCTTAATATTAATCGATGGTTAATTTCATAACCATTCAGAAAGAATCCGGCCGATCAATTTTTTTTGCCGAAAATGACCGGCAGACCTATTTTATTGGTGGGCACAATTTCTCTGTTATCACGAAAATTTTTTTTTTTTTTTTTTAATTTACGTGTTTTAGTGTCAAATTTAAAAATATCTTGGTATGCGAGCTTAGAAACTGCCGGAAGTACCCACTGTCGCACCATTAAAATAGGTCTGCCGGTCATTTTCGGCAAAAAAAATTTGGTCGGCCGGATTTTTTCTGAATGGTTATGAAATTTACCATCGATTAATATTAAGATTGATCAAAATCCGCAATGACGGCAAAACATTCCGAAAATTTAATAATTCAATAATCATTTAAAAATATTTCTGCCAGGCTACAACCATGCTGACCAAGCTTTTCTTATTCGTCTTAGTGTAAACTACCATTTTGCATTAAAAATTTTAGAATCCGCGATGACGGCACTTTTAGTATTGCCGGCTCCTCGCCTAAAAATATCAAAAAAAAAAAAAAAAAAATATTAAAAAAAATATTTGGGAGAACACGCCCTGATAAGGTGGCAACATTTGCCACCGACCAATCGGTATTGAATCTAGTTCCAATGGAACAGCTATACCAAATATCAATAAATAACACAAACAACAATTATGACATCAAAGCTTACGTATTAACACACAAACAAAACTGGATGGTACATTGGTCTAACGACAGAAACTGCGATTGAGAGTTGTGCTACCAACCGGGAGGTCCTCGGTTCAACTCCCGCCCAGGCCAAAAACACAAAAGTTTTCCAACTTGCAATTTTTCAATTATAATTAATTTAGTGAAATAAATATAATTATAATTACAACAAAAATAGTTTTTGTGGCGAAAGACGAAACATATGTCACCATAGCCGTGTTTTTGATCCGTTGCTTAATTTGTCATAATTATGTGTTAGAAAATGCATTGATAGATTTATATGTAAATCGATCTATGCAATGACTAAAAGTTCAATTAAAAATCAATTTTCAATATAAAAATAAAATTCTGATAAAAAAAAACCATCCAAAAATAAAAACATATAATAAAAAAATATCCAAAAATAAAAATCCAAATGAAAAATCATCGATTTTATTAAATTGAGTTAAATTATTTTGATGAAAAACGAATGTTAGACATTTTTTTATTGGATATTTTTTTCTTAGATGTTTTTATTTTTGTATGTTTTTTTTTTTGGGTGTTTTTTTTTTTGGACGTTTTTCTTTTAACCCTTTCGACCCGGCTGGGACAATATATATATGTAAATTGGGATATATTGTCCCAGCCGGGACGAAAGGGTTAAGATAATTTCATTGGATGTTTTTGCCAATTTGAATATCAGTAAACGTTTTGCTTCAACTTAAATGTTTATTTAATCAACACAAAACCTGAACTGCATTTTTTTATTTTGAACTGAATTATTCCTATATAAATTTAATGACTTCAAAGATTAAACGTAAAAATAAAGCAAATGAAAATGCAGCCGAAAGGATAATGGTCGATTTCGTATTTTTTCACTCCTTCAATATTGTGTCATGAATGGGTACCAACTAACTCGGCTTATATAGGCTTTACATTTGAATAACTCTTTGATGCCAACTGAAGAAACCCGCAAAATCTCCGAATCGATAAGCCGCACGATAAAAAGCAGCGGGATCACTTTTGTGTAGGAAAATTTGCGCTATAAACGTTAAGCAGTTATGCATACGATTAAAAAGATAACTAATACTCCATATCTCTAAAACTGTCTAAAACACACACTTTTCGTATAAACTTAAGATCATTGCGATGGATCTAACTTGTTTTTACATGAAAAACTGGCCTACCTCTAAAGAAGCCTATAGGCGAAACGTTGAGAAAAAGTGGAATGAAATTTGAAAATTTGCAACCGAAAAGCTCATTACAATAAATTACCAGATTATTTCGTCAAACGCCGAGTCTAATTTAAAATTGAAAATGAGAAGTTAAATTTTCTTCAAATGCATCTTCATCTTCACAATTTTCTATTTCTCTTACTTTGTAAATGTTTAAAGTAAGTTTGTTCAGTCGCGAACTTTATTCCAAACGATGTATGGATTTTAGTTATATTAGCGGAGTTGTCGAGTTTCAAAATGTTTCAATGGTGTTCAGAGGAATCGATAGCATCCTTTCGAATATCTTCAACATTCACTTGGTCCCTTCGCTAAGTTTTTTCTCACGTAAGCCGCACATTAAGCGTTGAAGACTTGATAGAAAACAAAAATAATCAAACTGTGGTTTTATTTTACTGAGAAACGTAAAAAGAGTTCCCGAGTCCTTTTTATGGTTGCTACTTTTTAGCCCAGATTGGTATGGTTGGACAACTAAAACAACGGTTATATGGGAAATAAAATATATATTTCGTTTCAAAGATTAACAACAAAGTGCTATGAATACCTGGTTTATATTACGCTGAAGAATAGATTTACGGTAGAAATCTAAGTAATAAACAGATTTAAAGATATAAATAACCCAAGAAGAATGCCTAATTTGTATGGGTTTCATTTACATTTGCTGCTATATTTCTATAGGCTATTCTAAATTAATAACCCAATGGGGAATGGAGCGCTTCAATAGCGCTTCTGAAGCGCTCTAAAGCAGCAGTAAAGGGCTTCGTTCTCGCTACCAGAAATTCTCTTTGGATGCGCATCGCTCTCGCATCCAGAAATGCTGTGTGGATGCGCATCGCTCTCGCATTCAGAAATGCTCTTTGGATGCTTTTTGGATGACAATAAAAATATTTAAAAAATTAATTTTTGATTGAAATTTTACGTCTTTCGCCACAAAGACTCATCATTTTGATTAAAATTAATTATTATTGAAAAATTGCAAGTTGAAAAACTTTATGTTTGGTCTGGGCCGGAGTTGAACCGAGGAACTCACGGTTGCTACAACTCTCAATCGCAGTGCCAGTCGCTAGACCACTGCTCCATCCTTGCGCTCTTACGAAGCCGACTTATTGACTTATTTTGCTTTGTGCGTAAATACGTGACCGAAAGCGTTTCGTTCTCGCTACCAGAAATGCTCTTTGGATGCGCATCGCTCTCGCATTCAGAAATTCTCTTTAAATGCGCTTCGCTCTCGCTACTAGAAATGCTCTTTGGATACTTTTTGGAAGACAATAAAAAATATTAAAAAAAAAAAAAACAAACAAAAAAAAAGCTGCCTTCCTATAGCGCAGAAAATATGCGCATACTAATCAGCTCTTGATTGGCCCTATGCTCCTTCTAGGAGTTAAAGGAGAATACATACATACAATCAGCTCTTTAGATGCGAGAAGGACGCGCATCGCTATTGCATCTTGGGGATGCGCATCGAAATCGTAAGAGGACAAAATATGAAATTAACCCTTATCCCTTACGGTCAAACTGTTAATAATAATAACAACAACAACAAAAACACACAATTAAATACAAGAATTATGAAAAATAAAACACACACGCTCTTTATCTTGTAAAATGTGACAATTCTATTGATCTGAAAACTTTTTATTCATGAAACTTGTATTTTAAAAATATTTCCAATAACAAAAAAATTAAAAAAAAAATTAAATCAAAAAGTAAAACGGCCAACCCAAATCATTCATACAACAGTATTATTCTCTCGCAACATAGCGTTTTATTAGGCCCATAAAGTGAGGCATACAGGTGTGACGAATTTCGATGTTTTTTGGTTGGGAATTTCGAGATATTTTCGAGCTGTCTGGAAAATTTTCCATTTTGCGGAAAAGGGGAAAAATTGTTTTGTATAGCTTAAGTTATTTTTTCAGACAGACGAACCCTCGGGAAGAGTAAGCGATGAAATCTTTTGAGCTAAAAGCATTTTCCGGAAAACTCCCAATTTTCCCGAAAAATCACAAAAAACTTTTTTTATGGCAAACTTAATTTTTTGTCAGCCAGACTAATCTGCGGAAAGTGTAAGCGATAAAATCTTTTAACGCAGAAATTCCGAGCTAGTTTCGAGCTGACCTTGAATGAAATTTTTTCCGGAAAACCGTAAATTTCCCCGGAAACTCCCAAAAAAATTTATTCTATAGTATACAGAAAGGATTAGTAGAAAAAATTGTAAGAAAGAAACTTTTAGATAACATAAGCTCATTTAAAATTATACGATCGTTAAGCTGGTTCGATTTGTATGAAGCAAAAAAAAAGTCGTCCCACACTCAAAAGTTAGAACGACTTCTGAAAACAATACATACATAAGGTGTCCATTTATCCTGCTTTTGGCAGGATACTCGTGCTTTATATTAAAACCTGCTACCTGCGTTTTCGTTTGAAAATCCTGTTTTTTTGGCCATCAAAAGGTTTAGGTTCGAAATTCAAATTAACGTAAATTTCCGGTGTTTAAAGCTTAAATGCAAAAGTGGTACAACGTAAATAAACTTCAGTAAAACTGCACAGACAATTTGGCTACGTCAAAAATTACTGAACTGAATCCAAAATCAAGCAATGGAAGACAAATAAGTTATCAATTCCGGAAAGTTGAGTTGAAGTATTCCCACATTTGGAGAGCGAAGACTACGAATATGAATAAATAGCAGCATTATTTCGATATATTCTTTATTTACCCGGTTCAACTCTTTCCGTGGAAGGAGTGTTTCTGGAATGAATAAGTCATGGTCAGAGGAAAAATCGCAATTAAAAGTGGAAACTCTAAAAACCATTTTTGCAGTAAAAGTTAATGAGAAAATGTCTTGCCTAGAAATTCTTTGGCTTAAATCGCAGTCTGAAAATCTCGCGCAATCCGATGTCCTGTAAAATATACTGTACGTACCGATACTGAAGTTATACTTGATGATGAAGCACTTGTTGACGATTCAATCATAGACTCTGATTAAATAATTTAAATTCGCTTATAAATGCAACAAAATATTTTATATACAGTGTCGGCCAAAACCTAAGCACCCCCTAAAGAAAATTTTTTGAAAATTTTACCTTAATTTTCAATTGAAAATGCGCCGAACTAAAGTTGAACGTAGAGGTATGGTTCCTTGGGCAAACATTCATAGAATTGAATGAACTTTCAGCCTAGGTTGGTGTTTTGTTTGAAAAAATTCATCCAAAAATATGAATCGTTTATTTTGAAAGTCGGTCATAATAATCGGCTATTTGACTCATTTCACTTTTTTAA
The DNA here is from genome assembly GCA_951812925.1 of Calliopum simillimum. Taxonomy (NCBI): domain Eukaryota; kingdom Metazoa; phylum Arthropoda; class Insecta; order Diptera; family Lauxaniidae; genus Calliopum; species Calliopum simillimum. Next base: position 106,074,799 of record OX638368.1, read on the forward strand.
ATATATAGCATCAATTTCACACTATCAAGTGAACTTTTTATGTAAACAGAACCCAATTTAATTGATTACTGACAGAATACCAGCCAAATCATATAATGACATTACTTTTGTCTTTATAAAAATTTTTAAAATTTAGTATGAAAATAAAAAAAAATATTGATGAATGGTAAAATTTTCGATCAAAAATGCGCCGAACTAAAGTTGAACGCAGAGGTATAGTTCCTTGGGCAAATATTCATAGAATTAAATGAACTTTCACATTGGGGGGTAGCCGAGATCAGTTTTCAAATCGGCCCACCCTAATATACATACATTTCTTTTTGTAGATTGAACCTATAGATAATGTTGGAGTTAGAAATAACGCCCAAAAAAAAAATATAATGCCCAAAAAATAAAATGACGAAATAAAGCCCAAAAAATATGAAATAACGTCAAAAAACCAAAACGGCGTTATTTCCAAAAAGATTATTGCCCAAATTAATATGGAAATAACTTGGGCGTTGTTTCGATATTATTTTTGGGCGTTATTTCTTTAAAAAAAAAAACCAAATAACACCCAAAAAAAAAACCAAATTGAGGTGGGGATGAATCTAAATTTAGACCCTATTTAATGATTGTATCTTAATTGTTTAAAGCATGGGGAGCCGATGGATATATTTTTATGGTGCTATATTTCAAAAATTTTTCCTTATTAAGAACGTAAAACACATTCATATTTATACTATATGAAGTCTAAAACTTTGCACCCATTTTCGATCAATTTTTAATGTCACATTTTTAGAAAATAAAATAGCATCTTATTTTTATGGTTATAAATCAAATCACTTACTAAAACACATAACTTTGTTCTTTGTGAAATTGGTTGAATGCACGATTAGATGATTGTGAAATTATGAACGAATTAATGAATGAATGATTTAGTCACAGATATTAAATTATGTTAAGAAAACACAATACAAAAACTAAATTTGGTATTATATTCATATAATTTTCCAAACAATATGTTAGACAAAAAAATTGGAAAAAAATTTTTATTAAGAGAAGGAAACACGTGAAATGGTGGTAGTGGATGGAACACATAAATTTATGTATGAAACTATGATGACAACAACAACGATAACATCAAAAACACGAAAAATTTAAACAAAATGAAAAAATTAAACGAAAACTAAAGAAATTTTCCATTTATTGAACATACCTCTTGTTCTTGTTGTTGTTGTTGTTGTTGCTGCTTTGTTGGTTCTTGGGTGCCATTGCTAGCACCAACTTGTGATGATATTGTACTTTGTGTTGTTGTTGTAGTTGTAGTTGAAGCTGGCGATGATGGCGGTGTTGTCGCTGAGCTGGTCGGTGTTGTCGTCGTCGATGTTGTGGTCGTCGATGCGCTACTGGTCAATGCAATTGGAGCTGGTGCTGCATGTAGCGCTGGATTCGTATCGAGCGTATGTTTCGATATAACAACCGTTGTGGTCTTTTGTATTTTATCCTGATCGTGATGTTCCGCTGGTGATTTGGGAGGCACTGAAGTGAACGCATCAGCAGCACGCACAATTTCAAGCACCTAGCAAAGTTGAGAGTTAAAGATAAGGCAAATTAAAAATACAAACGAATACCGTTAAAGGGAATGAAAGGAGGAAATGTTAAAAATTTTAGAGCTTTAAAATAAAAACTGTTAAACGATCAAAAACGACATAATGCCCATAGTTTCACATAAATTTGGGATATACAAATTTTGGAAATAAAGCCAGAAATTTTCTGGCATTAACTTTTGGAAATAAAGCCAAAAATTAAATAGGAAATAACGCCAGAATTTAGGAAATAATGCCATATGAAATAACGCCACAAGAATATTTTGAAAGAATAAAGTCAGAAAAAATTCCATTCAAATCTGACGATATTTCCATAAATTTATGCCAGAAAATTTCTGGCGTTATTTTCAAAATATATTGATGGCTTTATTTCCTTTTTGTAAGCCACATAGTTTTTGGAAATAAAGCCATAAATTTTTGGAAAAAACGCCAGAAAAGTTTTTGGCTTGATTTCAAAAACAAAATGGAAATAAAGCCAGAAATTTCAATGTATATTTTTCTCGTTTTATTTTCAAAAATTCTGGCGTTAGTCCTATTTAATTTTAGGATTTATTTTCAAAAGTAAATTCCAGAAAATTTTCTGGGAGCCGTTATTTTTAAAATGATTATAGCCCAAATTTATATGAAAATAATTTGGGCGTTATAGCGTTTTAGTTTAAAGCAGTTATTTCGTATTGTTTGGGCGATATTTTATTTTAATAATTGAACGTAATTTCATTTTTTGGCGTTATTTCGTTTTTTGTTTGTTTTTAAGCGGTAATTTTAACGAGATAATGCTTTAAATAAAAACAAAATAACGCCCAAATTTCAAACGAAATATCGCCTAAATTTCGAACGAAATACAGCCCAAATTTTTAACGAAATAAAGTCCAAAACTTGGACGTTGTTTCCAAAATGATTATCGCCGAAATTTATTTAAAAATAATTTGGGCGTTATTTCGTTTTTAGTCGTTGTTTCATTGGGCTTTATTTCTTACTGTCAGTTAAACTTCTTTCTTTTTTTAATACAATTTTTAGCAACGCATAATTTATAGATGTTCAAAAATATTGAAATAATAATAATAATGAAATCTAATTAGATTCAATTTATATTCGAATTGTTTGCTATATTCTAATCGAATTTTAAATATTCGTCACTTCCAATACTCAGTTAGTTTCGTTACAAATTATTTTTAATTTCCAATAATTTGCACACCCCTAAAAGGAGCGTTCATCTCAGCTTACCTTCTCTGGCGTGCTCTTCTCTTTTGCTAAATTTGTTAACGATTGCTCTGGATTGGAGGATACGGCAACAATTTCCTGTGATGTAGCTAATGCTGCTTGTGGTGGCGGCACACTACTAGTGGTCGACTGTGAATGTGGTGGTGCTACATGCGTTGGGGATGTAGTTGGTGAATGTATTAAAGCAGCTGCAGCTGCAAGCACTGAGGGTGACTCATTATGAATATCGATTTTTGGTGTAAAAACCTCAAATTCCTAGAAGCAAAATAAGAAAAATTAAAAAATATGCAGTAGAGATTTGGAAATAAGAAACAAAAAAAAAAAAAAAACAATTTGCAAGTATGCGTACCTGTTGACGCAAACGCTCGTCATCTTCCCTATCCAAACTGGATGTGCTATGGCTTTGACTCATTTCTGATCCAGTTTCTGATGCGCGTGAACCTGAAAAGTTGCAATTAAAAATATTAATTAATAACACAAATTAAAAAATTACTTTACTACAGCAACACAGGGATGGCGCAGCACAAAAACTTACCGTGTCGACTTCCAGAAGTTGAACTGAAACCTGTGCTCATGCCACCGCCTGAGCCAATGGAATGAATTAAATTGGATTTGTCGTAACCTTTGCAAACGACCAAGTAAATTTCATTGCCAGCATTACGTAGAACATTTACTGCATCTTGGTGGGAGGCACCCAGCAATGAATTGCCATTTACTTCGAGTAGTCGCATGCCAACCTGTGGTCACAAAGGAGATGAAAAAAAAAAATCAGATTAAAACTGCACTGATGAAAATATAAAAGAGGTCAAAATAAAATATTTTAAATTTAAAACTTTATTACGATGATAGAGATAAGAGTAAATACAAGACCTACTGCAACTTGTACGTACTAACGGAAAATATTAATAAAAATGGGGAAAAAGGCCAGTGAGTGGAAAATTGTCTGCTGCTTGCATGCAATGACATTAAAAGCAAATAATTTGCTTTTTACGCTGTTTTGACTTTATCTCTCCAGAGATATAGGAAATCTAATTTAGACTGAAATGTTAGTAAGTAGTAAATGCTTTTATAATTCGCTTTTTATCAAGAAAAAAAAAAGAAAACATAAAGTAAAATCATAAGCCTGAATTCGTTTATCGAAATTCAAGTGGGATAGTGGACGCAATAAGAATGCTAACAGTTTAACGATAGTTTGTGAAGGATACAGAAGAGCAAAACTGGAATAGTCTATTTAACATTGATGGCAATTGTTTTACTGGTTAATAGGAATGAACTTTAAAAATCGTAGCCAAGACAAGACACAATAGCAAAAAATATATTCTATTCTTTGCAAGTAAATAGTATATGTCGATACCTTAGAGCGCTATAGTCCTATCTCCACATTTTGCGATTTTGAGATTTTCGCAGTTATGGTATCATTGTGAGCTTCTTTACCGTGTGGAAAACTGTGTGATGTCAAAATACCACTAAAATACTAAAATATTCGATAATTAAGAAAAATCCTTTCTCCAAACTGTAATTTTTTAATAGCGATACTGTCCTATCTCCACTGAATATTCAAATAAGTCACATTTTTTAAAAAATTTTTTCGCTTTTTCGCGTTTCATGACTTTTTGTGACATGTTTGCGAACAAATTTTTTTACATTCAAGGGTCCCCTATTGTATGTCGGAACCAAAAATTAAAGAAAAAAAAATCGTTTTTTTTTTCGTATTTTCCACGCTTTTCATGACATTTAATAGTAGTGCAATTCTATATAAGGGCAAAAGTAATGACATACTATAAATTGGCTGGGATTTCGTTAAAAATTAATAATATTGGTTAAAAAAATTAAATTATGTTAAAATATACTGTAGGTAAAATTATTGCTCATATCGTTATATCAAAATAGCAACCAATTCTAAATAACCACTGTTTGAAATCTTTTTTTTTGCATTTCCCAACAATTGAAAAAATGGAGATAGGACTATAGCGCTCTAAGGTATCGATGTATAGTATAGACTTCTGAAAAAAAAAAAAAATTTATGTAAATTTAGCATAGACCAGGGAATAAAATGGTATCTTTTTAATTATTGAAAACCCTTATTTCAAATAAATAAAAGAATATTAAGCAACTTCTGCGCCTCTGAGAAAATTTAAAAAAATATGTGCGCTGTCTCCACATATCTAGAAACTATACCACAGAAAAAAATTTTAGTAATCGATATTGGTTCAAAAGTTAATGACAATATAGTGACGCCATGCAAGCCCTTTTCCAATAGTATGGAAAAGGAAGGCATCTTACACGAATGAAAAAAGTGTAAAAGGCACAAAGAATGCGTGTGAATATTTTCAGAATTTTCTGAAACATTTTATTACAACTTTTCAAAAATTGGTCAAAAAATTAAAAAAGGTCCAAAAGTTTTCTTAAGACGATTCTAAGCACTTTATGCCGTATGCACTTTTTTCGTAAGATGCCTTTCTGTTCTCTACTACTGAAAAGAGACTTGAACGGCGTCCCTATATTGTTAATAACTTTTGAACTAATATCGATTGCCCCAATTTTATCTGGTATATAGTTCGTAGACATGTAGAGAGTGTCCACACATTTTTTATAATTTTCTCAGAGGCGGCGAAGTTGCTTATAAATTTCAATTTATTTATTTGAAATAGGGATTTTCAATAATAAATGAAAAATTTTGGTCCTAAAAAAATATCATTTTGTTCCCTGCTCTATGCTCAATATATTTTAAACAAATATTTTTCAAAAGTTTTTTCTGGTTGCTACAAAAAATCATTGACTTGCGCAAACAGGATGGATTTCAAATAAAGTGCCACAGTCTTTTCAAGCAAAATTGTTTTGGCGTATTATGTTCTTCAGTACGTATTGTAATTGGATTTGGAGAAAGAAATTTTATTTTCTCTTCTTTTGCTTCCAATTCGCGAACTTGATGAAGTGTCAAAATTTTTAATAATAATTGAAGCAAAAATTACAATAAAAATTAATTACCTTAAGTCTTCCATCACGTCTAGCAGCACCAACAGAATTTATTTTTGAAACAAATACACCCTCGTCCATGGGATCGACAGGATTACCACGCTGACCATTTAGACCACCTTTGATATGCATGCCTAAGCGTTCACCATCCGTTTTGCTGATGAGAATTTCCTGTGATTTGAAATAAAAAAACAAAAGGTAAAATTATAAGTAAAACAATAAAAAAAATAACCAATTTTTAAAAACATATTTGAATAATATGTATCGATCAATTTGCAACAATTATAACAACAGATTTTATGCCAAAAATTACATCGGAAATGGCTGGTTCAGTTTTCGTTTCTGATCCACATGCAGATATATACTTTTAATTCTTATTTTTGTTAATAAAAGGCGTTCTCAGCCGGAAGAGAGGCGGTCGTAAAATCGGACAAAATTGCACAAGGAGGGGGAGGCTATCAATGTTTCAAATATATAAAGAAACAAATAAAAAAGAGTATATTATTTGGGAGAGGAGTGAGTCTGATGTTCTCCAGGTTTTGCGGACGACCCAGAGTAAATGATTTCCGTTTTTTCGACAGGTAGCACAGTGCTGTCACTCCATACAACGGAACGGCATTTCCACAGTTTTGGTTCGATTTCAATGAGATTTACCATACTGGTAAATTTTTTTACGCTGTTTTCAGAAATGCAATTAATTTTCAAATGCAATGAATAGAAAAAAATATATTCAAATAAATAAAACCACGAATGTTAACTGGACAAAATGTTTGTGCATGCTTTTAGGCTGTAAAAAACCATATTAAAATTTTTATAGTTCAAAGTGTTTTTGACATATAAAAGTATGCTGTAAAAAAAAATCAAATTTAAAAAAAATTCAAAAACATTTGAAAAAAAATTCAAAAACATTTGAAAAAATTTTGTGGTTGAAATTTTATAAAATCATTGATTTTTACATAAATACGGGTTATTCAGATAAATATTTAAAGTAAACGGGGAAAAACGGGGTTGTGAATTTTTCCTATCTTAAAATATGGAATCTGCACTATCTGTACGTTTTAGAACAATGCCCGCAAGTCCCGTCATTTTTTTCCTGCTCTAAAGAAAATTAGCATTTTCCAGTTTTTAATATTTGAAAAATTTTTTTTATATCTTTTAAGATAACTCTAATTTGGCTAAAAAAATTTGCATACAAAAAATAATATTGGGTGTACAACTTAAAAACCGGAATTTTTTAGCGAAATTTGATGCTTTATTGTGGAAAAATGTTACATATATTTTATTCAAAGTATTGTCCATTGGAAGCTACAACATTTCCCTATCTTTCAGACAATTTATGAATTCCATCCCAAAAAAAATTGCGCCGGCTTGGCGGCCAAAAATGAATCTATCCAATTTTCGATATCTTGAACTTTAGTGAAGCGTATTCCTGATAGGGCATTCTGCATCGATCGGAACAAATGGTAGTGTGATGGTGCAAGGTCTGGGCTATAAAGCGGGTGAGGCAAAATTTCCCATCCGTTGTTTTCCAGGTAATTTTTGACTGGGGCAGCAATATGTGGCCGAGCGTTGTCATGATGAAAAATTATTGCTTCGTGTCTGGTCGCATTTTCCGGGCGTTTTTCGATTATGGCACGCTTCAAACGTATTAATTGTGTTCGATAGAGGTCACCTGTGAGCATTACAGAGCATTACCTTGGCACCATGATTATTTGCCTTTGGCTGGGAAGGTCCTGGTTGTCCGGGCTTCATATATGAATTAGGGGTCTGCACAAGACATCTTGAAATAAAGTGTACTTTTTTTACACCCACATTTTACACTGAACTGATGCATTTGATCCAAAAAATTCAAGATTCAAATCATCGTGTACACTGATTTCATTTTGACACTGTAAAACGTGCGAGTAGAGAAACCAAAATAAAATTTATGATATGGTAACACTTGCAGAATTGTAGTAGCTTTCATACACTTTGGCGACAGAGAGAGAGAGAGAGTAAACAAAAAAGAGGCACACCATTAGCATTTAGTAGTGTACACTACTACTACAGTATGCAACTAAAATAACTGAAACAAATCAAACAAGACAAATTAGCACAGTATTTGTTTATTTTCTTTCAAATTCTAGTTCTGTCAAGGCATTTACACACGACACTGAACTGGAGCATTTGATAAATAAAAAACGGGTACAAAATATAACGTATCTTGAAACGAAATGTCTTAAAACGCAAACAAGACGTCTTGTGCAGACCCCTAATATGAATGTTGCATTTCGGGTTGTCGTAATGGATCCATTTTTCATCCCCAGTCACGATCCGATGCAAAAATGACTTTTGGCAGCAGTTTTCTTTGCAAAAAAATGACCCAACAGAACCTCCCGCAAATGCTGTCTTTATCTTCAATTTTCGAAGTTATTCATCGTGAAAAATAATAATGATGCACACAAGATAAAATTGTTTTGTTGACTGATTTTGACAGCTGTCAAATGTACCTTCAAAATGACATATATATAAAGTTCGAGCTTTCACGATATTTGTTAGTACGGACATCCACCGTCAAATTCCGGTTTTTAAGTTGTACACCCAATATATTTAAGACACTATTTAGCTCAAGATAGTCTGCACACAATAGAGCTGTGAAAAACAGAAAATGGTAGCAATTTATAAACTTAGGGCCATCTATCTGCGAGAAAATTTCATCGATGAAGTAACGACTCAACAGCGCTTACACCCGGAGCACAATAAAAGGTAAATGGGAAAACTTTTATTCCGGGCTTAAGCCATAGTATTTGATTTTCAGATTTTTCGGTCAGGAAAAGTACCTTTCTGTTTCGTTTGCAACAATAATATTTTTTTTTTTACAAAATTTTAAAATATAATAATTTTTTATTGTTAACATACACTGATTAAAAATAATAACGATAAACATACATATGTATATACTGTCAAACATAATGAATGGAACATAATAATATGAGAGATATAAAAGTATTTCAAATAAAAGAAATAGAAGCATTTACATACTAAAGACTATAATTTTAAAATTGGAAAAGCTAGGATTTTAGATAAGGATGCATTGGTATGGAACTTCAAATAAATAGAAATATAAAACATGAACATGCTAAAGATGGAAAATATAAAGTCGTACTGAGATCTCAAAATCTTTTTTTGCGATTTAAGAGTCGCTGGCAACCGTCTGTGATACGACTTATTCTTGCTCTTAAGTACAGAGCACGCTTTTTTTCAGACATATGGCGTACATCCAGGAAGTAGTGTAGTTCACTTTTGCCAACGGCATCGAACAACTTTAACTTTTTCAAGTGGATCCATTCCTTTCTTAGATATAATCCATTAAAGTAAGAATACAAATGTAATACGAGTATAGTCCTTTACACGGACACGCGGTATTTTTACTTCAATGGATGATATCTAAGAAAGTAATTGTCCAGTTGGAAAAGGTATTTTTAAGGAGGAAGATTAGGGCTATTCGATGCCGTTAATAAAAGTTAACTCCGTTGTTAAATCCAAATCAGCAATGAAACGTAGTTAAAACACTCTCGAACATGGTTCTTTCTTCGCTCTGTGTATAATTGGTAAAACTTCAGAAAGTCAATTTTGGACGAGATGTTTCTTTCAGCAAAAAAGTACTTAGAATGCATGATATAGAAAAAACAAGTCGAGTAGTGAAATAAGTAAAACAGCTAGCAGAAGCGACTAGCCGAATTCGACATAATAAACAAATATCGTAGTTGAGAGGTGCGCTATCCCAGTGCAGATAGCTCAAGGATAAGGATTAGATGTAAAAAATAAAATTATTTTATGCAAAACTTTCGCAGTCAGAAGAGACGAATTTAACACCGAGTCAAGACTCGAAAACAAGTTCATTGTCTACACAAAATTTTCCATTAAATAGCACCTGAAAGTACATACTACGAGTACTTTTCCTTTGAAAATCAATTTCGAAAGAATTTTCGTGTTTTAAATTTATACCGAAATTAAATAGGAACTCCTTCGCTGTCATGAATGAAACAATGAGAAAATTTTACATTTTAAAAATGCAATATCTAAATAAACGATTTCATATATTGAATTGAATTCAATTTTAGCAATAAAATCACATCGATAATTATCATAACAACAACAGCCATAACAACGACAACATTAGCCAGTAATTACGAAAAGAAAAAAAGAAATAGCTAAAGCTTACCTCAGTGGCTATAATATCTACTTGAAATTGCTTGCATTTTATGAGGGAATACAAAAGAAAAATTAAGTATGAATTTTCGGAAAAAAAGATGTCATCAAATAAAGCCATTGAAATAAAAGTTTAATGTAAATCAACAGGTGCATTTAGAGCCTAAATTAATATTTTATAAATTAATACTGAAAACATCATTTTGCTTTCGCAGAGAAACACAAATCTTTTTTAAATACATCCATTTAAGTTGACACCTACCTGGAATCCAGCCGGCAATGGATCATGCTGTATTGTCAGCTTAATGTCATCGCCTGGTTTTAGCAACTCTAATACAGCCTCTTGATGGGTGGCACGTGACACATCAGCATCGTTTACTTTAAGGATTCTGTCACCCATACGAAGTTTACCACAATTGGCTGCAATACCACCAGGCACAATCTGTTTAAAAAATAAAAAAGCAAAAGAGATGGAAAAGAATTTAAGATTAAAAATTGCCATGTTTATGATTGCAATTAAAGTGAAAGTATACTTAATAGGTGTTTTTCAATTATGAGGTCGTAAAAACGATTTTTTACTCAAGAAGAAAAATTCTTAGAATCATCTTAAGTATACATGTGACGTTTTTAAGAAATTTTTGAGACATACAAAATTTTTCAAAAATTTATGAAAAGATTAACACGCATTTTTTGGATGATTCTAAGCATTTTATGCCTTATATACTTTTTTTGTAAGATGCCTTGCTTTTGAGTAATAAATCATTTTCTCGACCAAATATCTTAAAAAAAATCGATTTTGGAACCGAATATCATTTATACTACAAAAAATTTTTAATTTTTTTAAGCTAAAATTTGTGTAAGAAATTTGAGTATCTATTTCGTGAAGCATAAAAGTTATGAGCAAAAAACATGTTTTTTTTTTTTTTTGCCAAAATGGGCCTTCAGGAGAATCCATTGATTTTTCTCAGAACGAAAAAAAAAATGATGCAGATATCGTCGGTGACGGGATAAATCTAAAATTCGACCATATCTATGAGCACTGGACATACATTTTTATCCTATACTAACATCGAGTAACTTAAAGGAGAAAAAAAACTAAGTTTTTGATTTATTCTCAATATTTTCCTTAAATCTTTTTGAAAGGTCGGTGAAACATGAGGAATAATACAATTGAAATAACATAAGAATGTGATGTCTTACATGAAAAGAGCTCTTATCGTCCCAAATCTTATACGAAAGTGATTTTAAAAAATAGGAGTAGAGGTATATTTTATAGTTTTTCCGATTAGAGCTAGTCTTACTGATCAGACATGTTGTAAACCCTATAGAATCTATTTCCGGGGAACTTTTCTCAGACTGCCGTGCATTCTCTATTGCAGTTTGAGAAAAATTTCCCGGAAATTTTGATTCACAATATCCCCCATAGTTTCAGAGCTATGATGAATTTTTTTCAGAGCGTGATGCCACCAATATTTTCGGATGACAAAATCCGTCCCCGGTGTCCTTTACATATGCATCAAATATTATTCATAGTTTCAGATATAAGTATGACAAGTTTTCCTTTTGAGGGCCGTGGCAATGCCTACTTTTCAATGAATGTTATTTATCTTGGTGCCTTTTACATATGCTTTTAATCTCATTGCTAAGCCTCCAACAGTTTCAGAGATGAATTTTTTTCTAACTCTTTTTTTTCCTTTAGTTTTTTGAACACATTCTTTCCTTTAGTTTATATCTACAATTTCGTTGCAAATAGAAAAACAAAACCTGAAACGGTTTACGGCTTTTAGCCGTGGCAACTTTGAAAAAGCAGTTTTGAACCCAATTTATATAGTACTAGCTGGCTCGGTAGCGACTTTGTTCGCCCGTTCCCGATGCCCTTTACATATGTTCCAAGTCGCATCCATCTCCGTCCTTCTCTTCCAACCCCTCAAGTTTTTCAACGTGAATATAAAACAAATTTATGTATCAACTTTTATAATGATAGCTACTATAGGCGCAGAAATATAGCATTTTGAGTATTTTTAGTGTACGGGGGGTGCAAATCTCTTTTGTTCAATCCCTCTTAAGCTTCACATGCTGAAAAGTAGACGCAAAAAATTTCCATATCCCAAGTTTCATAATGATAGCTGATATAGGAACACATTTTGTGTGTTTTTTTCATATGGGGGGTGCAACGTCACCTCGTTCGATCCCCTTCCAAATTTGCATGATTGATGGAAGATACATTATGCATAAGTTCACCAACTTTCATAATCATATAACTGCAGAGATATAGCTTTTTTGTATTTTATTCGTATGGAGGGTGCAACCCCCGTTCCCCTCAGCAGCATCTCACCTCCTTACGAACCTTCTACAGTTTGGAGTTGCACCATTGTCATTTTGAGCGGCTCATATATAGATTATAAAATTCAACCTTGAGCCAAACAAGCGAAACACAGATAGCCGAAAATGATAATTTAAACACAAGAAAACTGAATCCGAAGTTCATTTTTAGATATCTACAAAAGTCTAGGCTTAGGGGAGTGGCACCAAAAATTTTTACCCATATGAATAAACATACACATGAGCAAACTTCCTAGGAAATCATTTCGGAGGTGAAGAACATAAAATCACCTCTTCCATAGTGGTGTATGTGATCATTTACTTGAAATTAAAATACGGAACAGCAAAGGATTGGGAAACAATTTTTATTTATTTTTTATAAAATTCCCAATACTAGTGAAAAGCACTAAGCCAGTTCTTAAGTTTTGAGATATTTGAATTTTAAAAAATCAGATTTTGTTTTTTTGTGTGGAATTTGTTATTTTGCTTTAAAGGGCCAAAAATACCAAAATAACTCAAAATTAGAAAAAACTTATTTAATGTTTGTCTTCTGAAAAGGGATTATATGTCATGAGGTCTGATAAGACCATACTTGACTTTCCAGAAGATTGACTTTTTGGTCCTCCCAAAACAATGTTAAATAAATATTGATAAAATTATGGCATTTTGAATTCTGAAGTTTACAAAAAAAAAAAATAATTGAGTTTCTAGTTCGGAATATGGAGTAAGGCAGACTTATTTATATACTACGAAATCAGATACACTTTTCTCGAAATTATGAAATTATTTTCAGACTCGCAATCGATATTCGATAAGATTATATTGAACTCGAGTTTTTGAATCTTAATCTTAATTTTTAAGGTTGTTTTGGCTAAATAAGATATAGATTTATTTTAGTAAAGTTTTAAGTTTCCCGTCTTGCATGATAAAATATCTTTTCCCGGATAGCATAAAGTTTGAATTAACTTACATGAGAGATGAAAATGCCTGGTTCTCGACCTGCTCCAAATGGAACACACGAATGGTCAGTGCCACCAATGATGCTGAATCCTAAGGATCCTTGGTTTTTAGGTAATATTACTTCCTACAATTTTATTAAAAAGAAAAATAAAATATAGGTATATTAAAAAAATTTTAGTTTTTCAATAATTTGGTAATAAATAAAAAAAAATAAAAACTTAAAAGTAAAGAGCTAAAGCAATTAAAAAATTTTGATTCCGTATGTTGTACGTGATAAAATGTGTATGAAGAATTGTTGGTGATATTTACATAAAATTTCGTGCATATAAGATTTTTATAACAGATATAAAAAATATAAAAATAAAACTTAATTTTAACATTAGAGAAAAAAAAACCACCGCCAGAAATGCCTTAACATGTAAAATACGAACTAAATTGATACCAAAAGAACCAAATAATTTCCCAGGATACGCATAAAAGCAAAAACGAACCAACAAACATATGTTGTAGGTATAAAATTATACACATGTATGTATTAGTAAAAGCACAAGGAAAGCAAAACGTAAAAATCAACTAATTTAATAAAAGATCAATATTTTCCTTACTTAAAACAAATAAATGTTGGTATAAAATAAAATAATGCAAAAAAAAGGTACAGCAAAAGGCAAGACCATAAGAGGCACATCATCTTCACGAACGCTAAAGTCATAAAGTATGCATTAGTCTCGACTTCGACGGCGAGATTCAAAGTCAGATAGAATCATTTTTCGAAAAGTGAATACAAATAAAGTGTAAATTAGAGACCAAAGCTTTCAAGTCGAAGAAGAAATTTTACCATAAAACCGAAAGAAAAAAACAATGAAAATCAAAGAATGATAGAGATGCAGCAACCCACAACACTTCATTTCCCCAGAGATTGTCTACTGTGGCACTGGGAAGAGAGGATATAGTGTACAGGAGAAAATGAAAAGGATGAAAAGGGAAACATCTGAAAACCAAAAGCTCAACAAACTGTTGCTACTTTAGGAGTGCAAATATCTATACAAAAATTCCAATTCCGAATATGAAAAAGTGTATTGAGAAAACAATGAGCCCAACGGGAAGAAATGAAGCTGCTTCCAAAAAGAGCGCAATAGAAGCACATCTCTGGTAGCATACAAAATTTTTCAAATTCTATTTTTTTATTGCTTATAAAAGTTAACAAATCTACCAAAAGTTACAGAAAAAAAGTAATTTTTGTGAAATGGAACTTAAAATTTTGAAAAACTTCCACGGAAGCGTATTTCATATGCTTCCATGGAAGCGTATTTGAAGAGTATTTCATGTGCTTCTAAAGAAGTGCATCCCCACTACGACATGCTGTGTTAAAAAAGATAAGCAGTGAGAACAGCACTGGAAGCAGCTTCTTGCTTCCCTAGAAGCGCAACTGAAGTCGTTTCAATGCGCTTCCATTTCCCGTTGGGAAGAGATATTCAAATAATCGGTGCATGTGCGCGTGATAGCAATGCCGCCGTTGCTGTGTATTGGAGATGACTGTTTGTGTTAGTTTTTTTATTACAGGGTGATGTCTATGCCCTTAAAGCGAAAATTTCGATTTCTTTTTTAAAATACTACTTTTATTACTAAAATTGAGAAATGTGCATGTGGTCACAAGGTAAAATAGGAGGCCGTTCAAGTATTACATAAGCAGATTTTCAATGATTTTATACCATCCCATATAGGCAAAAAATCGTGAATTGTATAGTTCTCTCTTACGTAAGATTTTAGTCAATCCCCACTATTTACCACTGCTTAGGCAAAACTAAGAAAATCTTGAACCCATGCAAAAAGATCATATGAATATGTCGGGGCCTTGTCATATACACTTAGAAATATACGCCCTTTAATAAAAAACGATGCACATATATACATACATACTTCACAGAAAAAAAAACTGACGGTAAAATTAACTATAAATTTTGTATTCTATAGTTTTTCAAATTTTCTATAGGAAACAAAAACAAAAATTCAAAATTTTAGAATCAGCTTTACTTTTCTACAGTTGAATTCAACTGTACATTTTGTATTCCATAAATTTTTTTTTTCATATGAATAACATTTTGAATTGAGTTTTTAACAGGTTGATAAAATTCTCACATTGTTTAAGAATAAATCAACATAAGTTTGCTAGAGTTGTACTGTTGCCATTTGAAATGGTGTCGCCGTAGAAGTGGTTTGCTACAATTTCTACGAGTTTTTGGAAACGGCTAGTTACAGCCCTTCTGGGGTGCTAACTATTAAATCGTTCCAAAACAGTTTTAACTGTTTGGAACAGTTTATATTGTTAGCTGACCTTTTAAGAAGGTTATTTTTACTGTAACTGCGATTGATAGTTTCTAAACCGAGTAAACTGTAAATTTACAGAGTTCTACGGTCAAAATACAAAAACTCCGGGTTGGTGCAATTTCTATCGAAAATCTAGGTTAAATTAACTGTTTTCACAGTACATAAACATTTTAACAGAAACTGTACAGTACTATTTTTACAGTAATTTTACTGGACTGCACAGTCAATTTAACCTTTACTGCGGGTTGGTGCAATTTCTATCGTTGAAATCGGTTGGATTGACCGATATTTTTTTTTTTATGTTATTTCAAGTACGACGGGAAGTTTTTACGTATGCAGAATAAAAATTTATTTTTCCTGGTCATAACATTCTTCTGCTACCTCAATGAATTTTTCATTTCATTTTTCGGGGCATTAGTCATTGAACTATCGTCGATCAAACAAGTCAATCCCGAATAAAATCCCAAAAATGGAGCAAATCAATTGTTACGCTGTTATAATTTTCCTTCAAACCATATTGGAAGAGGTGTCATCTGTTTACGAAGACTCTTGTCCGAGTAAATCTATGGTTTTCAAAAGGCATAACATGTTCGAGGTGACCACTTTAGAAATTATTCAAAAAGTCCAAAAATTAATATTGGAAGATGCCCAACCAAAGAAGAGACAGCTCGCATAAATTGTTGGTGTATCAGATACAATCTTTTTTAAAATTCTTGACGATAACCTTATCTTGACTAAACTTAGGTTCATCAATTTGAAACTGAGTCCAAACAGGAGTGGCACAAAAAAACACACCATCCATCACCTAAGAAGTTTAAGGTTTCAGGGTCGGCTGGGCAAATCATGGTGGCAGCCTTTTGGGGCTCAGAAGGGAATTATTGATCGATCACAAAGATGAAGGTGTCTCCATACCGGAGAATACTACGCATGAATCTAAGAGCGGTTCAGCGAAGCCGTCAGAGAATAATAAAGAGGAAAAATGACCAAGGGTATTCTCCTTCTGAACGAGGACGCGCCTGTTCATAGGAGCCGTGTTGCGTTGGCCGCCCTGCAGGAGGTGGTCTTCGAAATTTTGTTTCACCTATCTTACGGTCTTGACCAAGTGCCCAGCGATTATTACCTATAACCAAACTTGACAAAAAAAAAAAAAAAAAAAAAATTCGTGGTTTCTTCCCATTGATGAAGAAGTAAAAGATTCAGTTTCAGCGTTTGTTTTTTTTTTTTTTTTTTTTTTTTTAAAGTGTATTAAGTAGGCTAGCAGAATAATGTATTGCACAGGAAAGTAAGTTTGTATTTTAATTTCCACTTTTTATTTCCCATTCCGCGGGCTTAAAAACTTTCCCTTTATTGAATATTGAACCATAACGATAGATTGTTTGACATCAATATCTACTATAACGCCGGGCGAATCACACCATTGCCATTCCCACTTTAAAGCAATTGAAAAATATTGCTTGGTATTGTTCAAAAATAATCTAAGATGTAAGAATGTTAGTTGGGACATTTCATTGTGACTCATTGGACAGTTTGCTATAGATTATGACAAAACTTTGGTCACAACTAAGTTTTTTAAGCCCTAAGACTGTGAAAAGAGTCTCGAAAAATAACTAAAGAACCCTTCCTTAACGAAGGATAAAGAAATTTTAAAAAGTTATTGTTTTCTGTCTTAAATTGTTGTTTACATAAATATGTGACTCATAAGACATGAAACCGAACGTTCTTTTTTATTTAAGGAGTGAGATCGAAAAAATCTTAATATATATAAAATTCAATAATTTTTAAACGGTTGATCTTAGTTTTGATTTTGTTTTTATTTAACTGATAATACTTTACAAATTACAGGAAAATATAACTTTTATAGTTCTAACCACTATTTATGAACTCGCGGACCTGTTTTGGTAAGCCTTCCATTAGAGATCTGATAGTTGTTTCAGACACCTTTTTGGAACAGTTTGCCCATCCCCTTTTAAAATCTTCGATATTGTGGGGCGCTTTTTTTGTGCTCTTTAAGTTTCTTTTCCCAAGAGACCAATATCTCTCCACTGGTCTTACCTCCGGACAATTTGGAGGATTGGCCTTTCTTGGTACAAAAAATATGTTATTACTTTGGTATTACTCCAGAGCTTTCTTGCCGTAGTGACATGATGCCAAATCAGGCCAAAAATATGTGGACACATTGTGCTCCCTTATGAAAGAAAGAAGTCTTTTTTCAAACATTCTTTGATGTATATTTCGGTATTTATAGAGCCCACTGTAACATAACTTGCTTTTTTTTGCCGCAACTGCATCAGCGAGCATCAGCAACATAAAAACTTTGACCCGGAAGCTGCGTAAAATCTGCCAGTACATTATACAACATGAATATTTTTGTATGAAATTCGATATTTATTTCCAAGCCTTATGCTTTCAATTTTCTTGGCTTTCCCAATATCATGTGGTCCTTGTTTTTTCTCCTGAAACTGTTCAATAACATTGAAAACAGTTTGACGGCAGACCTTCAATTCTTTGGCCAATTTTTGAGTATTATAAGACGTACTTCTTTTTCTTAACTCATTTTGATCAAACTCACAACAAATCAACATGTTTGTCATTAAAAATAATAACTGACATATTTTTCAAAGATAACTAGATGAAAGAAATTTTTAAATTTTACACCCAAAAAAAATTATTAGGTAAAACGTATGTTAAAATTATTTCAATCTCACTCCTCATTAACTTAAGGAAGCATTTTAGGCAAATTGCTTGTGACTTGACGGGACATTCTGTTCTGTCTTGCGGCACCAGAATGAAATCAGTGAAATTTTTGTAGTGTATAATCGAATTTTTTTTTGTTTTAATGATGTCTTTTGCAATAAGCAATAACTGCTTAAGACGATTTTTGGTCACAAATCACATCCTTATAAGCCATGTGGTCACAAATCAAATTTGGACCAATTTGCTTTTTGATCAAAAATCGGCCCAAACTGCTACTCCTTATTATCACAGACAATAAGAGAGGATATCGTTATGATAAGAATTCAAGTAAAAAGCCATGTCTCATAAGAAATAAAAATTTTATGTTTGATGATGGAATATAAACTGAGCCGAATTGAGATAAATATGCTAGAAAAAGGTATTTTTTATAATTTTTTAAAACTTCTTTTAGAGATAAGTGGACATAAATGGATATTTAATTTAATTTATTCTCATTTTCCGTTTTGATATCTAATGACCCAGTTATTAAGTAGAAACTGTCGTAAATAAGTAATGTCTATTGCCTAAATGGGCGGAGCTTTAAATTTTGAAATTTTTTTATAGCTCATAACTCTTACTCTACTGAGCTGATTTTGGCAAAAACGGCGTCTATTTTTTTCTTTTTTTTATTAAGAGGTGGAACTTCAATATATCTTTTTTCATATGATTTTCAATACATATTTTCTTATTTTGCTGTTTTTCTATAGTTTCAATATTTTTAAGACTCTTTTCGATAATTCACTTTCACTGTTTTCCGAAACTATTTACAATTTTTGAAGAAGCGAATAGAGAAGAAAAAAAGACAACAAATAAAAATCTTTGCTTTAAAAGGTTCAGATCTGATTGCCTTAGTAGTCCTCCACGTGCACACAAAAATTCTGATAAAATCGATAAATTTCGAAAAAAATAAAAAAGTTGGAGAAGTCAAAAACTGTGGAAAAAACTGTTAAAAAAACTGTTAAAAAATAAGCATGCCATTGGCCAGGAATAACATAAAAATTGAATTTTTTTTAAACATTTTTCATGACGCTCCGACGCTCGCTTCAATTCGTCTATATATTCGATAGGAGTTCATAAGAATTCTTATATTCAAATTTTTGAATTTTCCCAATTATTTCCTCTAATTCTTATTTTAAATTTCATGACAATTTAACACACCGTTCATTGATATAATCAATTAAAAAAAATTATTTTCGTTGAAAAATAATAACTTTAACTATTATATTTACTATAACGATAAAATAAAAGAATTTATATTCGTAAGTACAACTTAATTAAATAATAGAGGGATAACACTTAATCAAGTTTATACATAGATAAAACTTCTCTATACTATAGAGTCTATAGCATGTTATCATCGAGTTTAGATTGTACAATATAAAGTTAAAAAAAAAATTGGCCCTCTTGTAAGGCTTCCTTTTTTTAGAGACTGTTTTCAGCTCAAAATACACTCCGTGTTGTTAAGACTTTTTGGATTTCTTGAGTGAGCATAAGAAAAATTTAATCGATGACTTTGATTTCTCTCCAAGGTTGGATACCCATCTGAAATGACCCTTTCTGAGTGACTTTTGATCTACCACGTCCACTTCTACTTTTTGGATTCGAATCAATAACTCTACTTCATTGAGTGTATTCCGAAGTGTGTGGCTTAAACGATCTTATTTGTGTAAATTGAATGCGTTTGCTATGGGAATCTGTTAACATTTGAGGTGTAAATTGATGTTTGTTTTTCATCAATAAAAAAAATACCCAATGAATTTTTTCTCAAACATTTTTTTTATTTTTTAATTAATGAGTAGTATAGCAAATATAAATAACCTTAAAACTATTAACAAATATTTATTTTCTTTAAAAATATGTTACTTTTTTCTTAAGACCCTTCATTAAGTTTTGTACAGTTGTTTTGTCGACAGTATCTACCGTAAGACCGTCGCCCCTTATTTCTGAAATCTTGTAAATTTCCAGTATTTGTACTCTTCCGAAGATCTGATTTCATTAGAACCCAATATCTTTCAATAGGTCGAAGTTCTGAGCAGTTAGGTGGTTTGCATTTTTGGGAACAAAATTTATATTATTGGTATTGTACCATTCTATTGTGACTCTAAAGTAGTGAGAGATTGCTTAATCAGGTCAGAACATTGCAGTACCTCCGTGCCCATGAATAAATGGCAAAAGACGTTTTTTAAGGCATTCATCAACAAAAATTTTCCAGTTAATTGTGTTCGTGTTACAAAAAAACTGCTTCTCAATCCGCAGGTGCATATGGTCGCCAAACCATATACCGCTTGGGAAATTTTTTGATTTTCTTCTCTTTGGGTTGAGTTGCGATATTTCTATGAACACAAGAAGTGTGGAACAATACCACAAACTCTCAAAAAATTCAACGTCTGTCATAAGTCTCGTGAGGTATACACTTAATGGTGTTATGCTTGTATGTTATACTTATGAGGTGGGCCATAAAATATCGAGAAGAATTGAAATGAATCGAAAAAAAATTCGATAGAAGTGAACAAATGTGTATCGAACACTTTTATTATGATCGAAAACGGTTGATAAAGTCGAAAAATGTTATGAAGTATCAAAAACTATTGGAAAATTTTATAGGGTAAGGGAGGGAAACATGGACTACGCGGGTAATATGGACCACACGGATATTTTCGATTGCGTGCATAGGATTTACCGTTATTCATGTTCAAACTTTACGCTAATACCTAAAGCTTATGTCAATTAAAGGTCTGCACAGTTACCAAAAAATTACTTGTTTGCGTACTCATTCAGTTTTCGGTTAGATAAGTTGCGCGTACAATTTTTTTAAGCTAAACAGCTACAAGTTATAAGGTGAAATAAAAAACCGAAATATGTGTACGCATACGTACTACGTAATTATCGGTTATATGTATTGGATAAGAAAGAGAGAATTTACTTATACGAAAAGGCGTTGCCAGAAGGTGGTAATTGTAAAATAAATTGTAAATAAGAAAATAAAGTTAACTTTTGGCTACACATGGTGCAATAAAATTTTTTTACAAAAATGGGCCCAAATCGGTCACTTAGAGGGATCGGAGACGCCCCTGGTCATGTCCAAAATCTATTTTCGACCTTTCCTCATCGATTGATGAAATAAAATTTTTTTACAAAAATGGGCCCAAAACGGTCACTTACATAGAGGGGTCGGGGACTACTCTGGTCATGTCCAAAATATATTTTTGACCTTTCCCCATCGATTGGTGCAATAAAATTTAAACAATAACAACCAAATTAAAAAAATAAATTTCTAATTTTGGCGTAATTGTCACAAGCTGGCAACTTTGCCTACAATCTCAATAGCTATAAAAAAAATAATTGTTATAATCTTTTACTCATATTATTGTACGCTAGTTATAGTTAAAAGAGATATGAATAACTAGGTAACTGAAGTACGTAGAAAAAGAAAACGATTGCGTTTTTTAACGTAATCTATTGCTTTCGGTAACACTTATATCGGTTAATGATTTGACTGATGCAGACCTTTAATGTCAATGCGATTTTAGCGTTCGGTGAAGTCCCATGCTTCTGTGAAGTTGTTTTTTTCAAAAAAAATTTTTTGTGATTAATTTTTTCTAGAGAGTAGGTATATTTCATTATTTAATTTTAAAGATATATTCGTTTTAAATAAATCATTAATTATATAAAATCAGTGAATACCATTTATAATTTATTAGCAAAAATTAGTTCATTAACCACAAGAGTTTTTGATAAAAGACCATTTATTTCACCAACACGTGCTGCGGATAATATGGACCACCAAAGAAAAAAGCCTCAAAACAAATGTATTTATCATCTTCTTCAGATGAGGATTCTAGCTGCAGTTTTCATAACGAGTTTAATGTTCATTATATGTAATTCATAAACTACAAAGGAAAAGAAGACGAAAAATGCATCTAATGGAATACCCCTTATTCAGAAGATCGCCGTGGCGAATTTTGAGTTGAATATGGAATCTGACGTTCTTGGAGTCATAAAGAACGTGCCGGATGTGAAAGTGACATTTTTATATGCAACTTTTGTACCAAATAAATATGTGGGGCAATATGGACTACATAGTCCATATAACACTACACTTTTTTTTATCTTCATTTTGAGCATTTTCAGTTTTTTAATTTTTTATTTTTTTTTTTATTCTGATGAGATATGCATCTAAACGTGAATCGGAATTAAGGTGAATTGTTTCCTTTAATGAATGAATTAAAATTAATTCTTTTGTTTTATGTATTTTGAGTTTTATTTAAAAAAGAAAGATTGGTGGTCCATATTTCCCTCCCTTTCCCTATATATATAAAAATGTACTGTGCGTGTGTTTGATACCTTATAACTTTGAAACCGCTTAACTGATCGTAACCATTTTCGCACTAAGTATTTGTTTGGAACTGCAGGTGGTTCATAGCTATGCTAAAGAGAGTTTGGGAGGGGGGATTTTTAGCCCCCATAAAAAGAAATGAATTTAAATGCTATATCTCTGTAGATGGCAGCTTTTGTTATAAAACTTGGTACAGAAATATAAATAGTGTCAACCATTAGCTTTGCAAAAAAATTGCACGGATAGGACATGAGGTTTTTGCGCACGTTATACAAAATAATTTGTTTAAATAAATTTGATAAAATTGATAAATCTCTGCAACTACAGCAGCATTCGTTCAAATCGAACTCATCGCGCCACCTACAGAAAAAGGGCAGAAAAACGTTGCCGGGACCACTAGTTAAATATATGTTAAGACGAAACTGTCGAACAAATTTATATGCTGAAACATTCAAAAAATTTCAATAACTAAAGAGATTAGGAAATTGTTAAAAGTGTGGAATCACTGGTTATATTTGGAATAATTGGTTATTGTTGATAATAGCCGTGTTTTTTTTGACGAGTATATACAATTGTGGATATTTTTAAATTGCGATAACTCATGAACAGTGAGTCGCACAATAAAACTCTAAGGAACGTTCTCTACAAGTACTTTTCATTTCATTTTTAAAAAAAATTATCCTTTAGGAGTTATTCTATAAAAACTGGTTAAGCGCCGATAAACGGCAAAAAATCACTTTTTTTTTAAATAACTTCTAAATAACCATTTTTTTTCTACAGAATTACTTGTAGAGCATGTGGTTCTCAATGAAAAAGACCCTTGGACTTTTTATCGTACGACTCACCGTTCATAAGTTATCGCAATTTGAAAATTACCACAATTGTATATACGCGTCAAAAGAAACACAGCTAATGTTGAAAATGTTAAAACTGTCAAAAAATCGAGTAAGAACAATAATTGTTAGAAAGTGGTAAGAGTGCTTGAAATATGTTTAAATCAACGATTAAAGTTGGTTATTTAAATTATATAAAAATTCTTGAACTGACAAAAGAGTCTGTAAAAAGTAAGAAGTATTAGAAAGAATCTGTGAAAAAGCAGGTAAGAGATACTCAGAACTGATATTAGGGCAACGAACCTTGCCTACACCATGTATAATTTGGTAGCAACAATCTCAAGAACAACATATTGTCTTAACAACACAACAAATTCAATTCTCTATTGGATTTTGAAAGCGATGCCGTCACTCTAACCTCCCTCCACAAAACCCACCCCTCTACGCTCTTTCTCAGCCATACACTTGCCGAAAAGAAAAGACAAAGATTCTCAGCAATATCAACCCACACAAGCAGAAATAACAAAAGTAAACAATTTATTTACATTTTTAATGAATTTGTATGAACGCCAATGTGTGCGAATGGCTCTGTATGTGGGTGAATGGATGTATGTGTGTGTATGTGCAAACGTGCGTGCATCACTGTATGCGTAAAGTTGTGTGCAAGTGTTTCCTCTTTGCAAAAACAGAGTATGGGAGGAGAAAAAGTGGTGTGGGTGCTCACACGAAAGTATCAAGTGCTCGAAATAGAATAGGGAAGATTTGGCAAAACAACCGACTTTAAATTTAAACTTTTGAATTTAAAGCAATAAAAGTTGCTTGCTTTTTGATGTTGCCGTAGCTGGAAAACTGCAGTTGTTACAATTTATGATTTCGACTTACAAATTGTTTCTTTTATTGCTGCTGTCGTTGTCGTTGTCGTTATAAACATACAAAATACTTAAGAACATTTACTCGAATGTGTAAGACAAACAAACACTTAGACAACAACAGCAATTGGATTAAGAAAGTTACACACTTAACAGGATGTTGAGTTTACTTAAGTGATTGGAAAATGATTGGGAAAACAGGAAATTAAACAGAATTTCAACGAAAAAATAAAAGCTAGTAACATAATATACTCTTGTACATAACGTCAAATTATACATCATTTATGAATATTGATGAAAATTGAATTTCGGTACACAACAGACTAGCAGCAAGTTACGCATTATGTTTATTTTGAGCATTGAAAACATCATATTTTCGATCAACCATGTCAGAAAATCTTGCAGGAACTTATACTTTAATGTTCACAATATATGTAAATATTATTAAACACTTTGAAATAATAATAACTGAACGAAGGTAAGTAGTTTCTGAGTAACTTGGCTCATATCTTTAACGTAACTGAAAACTAGTAAGTGTGAAACCTTTCGCATGGCCAAAAATTAAACTCCATACACTGAGTCCTTTTGAAAATTTTATTTCTATGGGAGGTGTCACGCCTTCCTGTCGGAATTCACTTAGTTTTAGCTCAGAGCTTGAGCTAAATTATAGCTTGAGTATCTTTGGGAAATTTGGTTGCATTGCCTCAAAAAACGCTTGCACTGCAGAATTACGAAAATATTGCTTGTAAGGGACTTGCTACGTCTTTTTGTCCGAGCTCGCTTAGTTTTTGCACAGAACTTACATTTACTATCCTTAGTGTCTGAGTAAAATTTTTTGAACTATCTCAAAAAACGCTATTAAGGAGTGAGATCGAAAAACACACGTTTTACCTATTGTAATAATTTTTTTTGGTGGAAAATTTAAAAATTTCTTTGATCTAGTTATCTTTGAAAAATTTTTCAGTTATTATTTTTAATGAAAAACATGTTGTTTTGTTGTGAGTTTGATCAAAATGAGTGAAGAAAAAGAAGTACGCCTTAAAATTATTAAAAATTTTCAAAAAAATCCAAATTAGTCCTACCAAAAATTGGCCAAAGAATTGAAGGTTTGCCGTCAAACTGTTTCCAATGTTATTAAACAGTTTCAGGAGAATTTGACCATTGATAGGAAATCTGGTTCGGGAAGAAAACAAGGACCACATGATATTGGGAAAGCCAAGAAAATTTAAAGCATATTGAAAAGATCTGCAAACACATCTGCTAGAAAAGCTGCCCGATTAGCCCAGTGCGCTGACTATTTGGTGCGAAAAGTTAAAGCTAATGCAGGTTTGAAAACATACAAAGTTCAAAAAGTTCCACACAGGAATGCTGCAAAAAATTTAGACGCCAAAAATAGGGCTCGGAAATTAAAATCGAATTTCATACAAAAATATTCATGTTGTATAATGGACGACGAAACGTATGTACTGGCAGATTTTACGCAGCTTCCGGGTCAAAATTTTTATGTTGCTGATGCTCAAAGAAATATCGAAGAACAATTTAGAATCCAAGAGAAGACAAAATTTCCTAAAAAATTGCTTGTATGGCAAGCTATATGCAGTTGCGGTAAAAAAAGCAAGTCATTTGTTACATTGGGCTATATAAATGCCGAAATATACATCAACGATTGTTTGAAAAAAAGACTTCTTCCTTACATAAGAGAGCACATTGTGTCCACATAATTTTGGCCTGATTTGGCATCATGTCACTACGGCAAGAAAGCTCTGGAGTGGTACCAAAGTTTTTTTACCAGGAGAGGCCAATCCTCCAAATTGTCCGGAACTAAGACCAGTGGAGAGATATTGGTCTCTTGTGAAAAGAAACTTAAAGAGCACAAAAAAAGTGTTTCAAAATATCGAAGATTTTAAAAGGAGTCTGAAACAACTATCAAATCTCTAATGGAAGGCTTACCAAAAAAGGTCGACGAGTTCATAAATAGTGGCTAGAACTATAAAAGTTATATTTTTCTGTAATTTGTAAAATATTATCAATTAAATTAAAAAAAAAAATCAAGACTCTAAGATCAACCGTTTTAAAATTATTGAATTTTATATATGTTAAGATTTTTTCGATCTCACTCCTTAGTATAGCATTTTGAAAATTTTGCATATAAGGAAGGTTCACGCCTCACAGTAGTACTTTAGTCAAATTTTTACTCCGAAAAAATGAGCCAGAGTCACTTAAAAGTTGTACGTGTAAACTGATTATCTTTTTCATGCATTTTTAATGCAAATTTGCAATGTAAGTGATGGTATGTACAAGCAAACTAGGTGAAGATATCTAATATTATTGAACATGCACCGATCATGAAGATATCTTATATTGTTGAACAAGCACCGATTTTGATCGGACAAGGCTAATTTTGTTCGTCATTGAATTTAGAAAAAAACAATACTTAAGACTTATGCGATTTTTGAAAAAGGTTGAAAAAGTTATGATCATTCTAAAATAACTATCATGAAAGTAAACTAGTAAGGGTATAACCTTTGGCCTGGGCAAACATTAAATACCCTACACTACAGTATTTTTAAAATTTTCTTTATATAGGATGTGCCACGTCCTCTTGTCTAAGTTCACCCAGTTTTTGTTCAGAGCTTATATTTATAGTACTTGGGGTCTGAGTGAAATTTGGTTGTATTATCTCAAAAAAGTTTTCAGTATAGCGTTTTGAATCTTCTGCTTATGTGGAAGATGCCACGCCGTCTTGTCCGATTTCACCTAGTTTTTGTTGAGAGCTTGCATTTATAGTTCTAAGTGTCTGGGCTTTTGCTTTTATGGGAGGTGCCTCGCCCTCTTGCCCGGCTACATTCAATTTTTGTTGAGAGCTTGCATTTATAGCCCTTAGTGTCTGAAAAAAATTTAGTTCGATTACCTTAAAAAACGCTTTCAGTAAAACGTTTGAAGCTTCTTCTTATATGGGAGCTGCCGCGCTTTCTTGTCCGAATTCACCCAGTTTTTTTTAGAGCTTGCGCTTACAATTTGTAGTATTTATGGGTATTTTGGTTGCATTGTCGTGAAAAATACTGCTAAAATTGCATTTTGAATATATTTTTTGTATGGGTGGTAGGCGTGTCCGTTGGCAGATTTCGCCCATTTTCAATCCCACGAGCTAACTTTGACGACGGAGGCTGTGTACCAAATTGCATTGAATTATTTTCGTCAGTTTTCCCAGAAAATGTATTTCCACGCACACCCAGCCAGCCAGACAGACGGACATGGCTTTATCGACCCAGGATGTGGCGCTTGTCAAGAATATATGGGGTCTATAACTTAATTCCTG
Source organism: Calliopum simillimum (assembly GCA_951812925.1). NCBI lineage: Eukaryota > Metazoa > Arthropoda > Insecta > Diptera > Lauxaniidae > Calliopum > Calliopum simillimum. Next base: position 106,102,473 of record OX638368.1, read on the forward strand.
CGGTTTTTTTTTTTTTTTTTTTCAAAACTTGAACGTTTATTTAAGAAAAACATGCACAATAGTATTATTCAAAGTATTGTCCATCGTTAGCCACTACTTTTTCCCATCTTTCTGGTAACATATGGATTCCGCGCCAAAAGAACTGCTCCGATTTTGAGGCCAAAAATGAATCAAGCCAATTTTTGATACCCTGTTCTGAAGTGAAGTGTATCCCAGTGAGAGCGTTTTGCATAGACCGAAATAAATGATAGTCGGACGGGGCAATTGTCCGGGCTATAAAGCGGGTGAGCCAAAACTTCCCATCCAATATTTTCCAAATAGTTTTTAACGCGTCTTCCAACATGTGGCCGAGCGTTGTCATGTTGAAAAATTATGACTTCGTGTCTGGTAGCATATTCTGGTCGTTTCTCGCTCTTTACACATGTATTAAACCTCACTCGCACATTAAATAAATATTTTCAGAGATATCATGAAGTGATTTTTGTGGGGTAGTGATACCCCCATATTTCCCAGTACAGATTTTTTGTCTTAGCGCTTTTTACTTATGTACCAAATCTCACCCATGTGCGTCAAACAGTTTCAGAGATCAATTTTGGTGCCTGATTCGGATTCAGCATCTGGGTCCCCAGATACCAATTGTGGGATTTATTAATGCAACTATTAGTGATTTCATAAGAGCAGAAGTTTGGCATGATGTCATTCTTATTGTCGCTAAAACCATCGCAAATAAATATTTCGTTTTATCTTCTGGTTTCCTTATCTAACATTTTTTTTATTATGACGATTGCAGAATGAAATCCAAACAAAGTGGAAATTAATAAAATATTGTATCAGTTCCGATTTTTTTTTTTTTTACTTCTCCATGATTCTTGATTTTTTTACCATAGTAATGGGACAAAAGATTGATATCCGGTACTGAACGCGCTAAATTAAAATGATCCCAAAGTTCTTGCAATGTTAAATATTTTGTCTGTAGTTATTGCAGCTAAATATAATTTCACCTTTTTTCTCACTCTCAACACATTGCTTTTACTATAACAAGATTTCAAACTTTTGAGCAGACATGCACACGCGAACCATCCACCTGGATCGAAAAAAAATATATTATGACTCCGATGTGGGGTTGCACAAGTCGTTGAGTTGCACAAATCGTTCTATAGGAAAGGCATATGAATGTTAGAGCAGCGAAGAAATGGAAGATACTAAGTATGTTGATGATTAAAGTCGTTGTTAATTTAGTAGTCATCTTGCGAACTTATTGAGTAATATATAAAGATTTTGAGTTTTCTACAAGTTGGTATTTTTTAACTATTTTAGTGTATAATAATAGAGGTCAATGGCATATAAGCCTTGACTAACCGATGTAATAAATTTGAAAGCAAGTAAGACCACAGCCTACATTTTGGAACAATATCACAACTAAGATGTGTTGTTATTCATTCATAAACAAAAATAGTTATGCTGTGAAAAGTTAGACAAAAAAGCAATTGGATAAAAATACCTCAGTTTATGTCGTTTTAACCCTTTCGACCCGGCTGGGACAATATATCCCATTTTTCATATATGTATTGTCCCAGCCGGGTCGAAAGGGTTAAGAGATTGAAGACGAGTAGCACACTGTTGATGTTAAATCTCATTTCTGACATTTTCTAGGAGATAAAATTTATTATTTCTTTTCTTTTCATAAAATATATTTTGGAAGTTCAAAAAAGTAGGTAATGGCGCATTTTTTGTAATTTTTGTACTAAAATAGTATAGTATCTTTGTCATATATAAAAAAGTTCACTATGTGCTTATAGCCGTTCCAATAATGGTCTGAACATGAAAATCGGTTAAGAAATATCCAAGTTATGTATAATTATATGAAGGAGTGTTTTCCTCAACTTACTGAAATTTTATTTTTTGCAATTTTTATCAGTTTTGGCAATTAATGAAACCACATACAAAATTTCAGCTGCATTGGAGGAGGTATGGTATGGTTCGATTATTAAAAACCCAGCAACGTTCACTTGATTGAAACAAATTCGACAATCTCCAAATTTTTTATCGAATTTGTCAATAACTTCTTTGAGGAGTTGGTTCAAACTTGGTTTATATCCTCATCAAACTCCATTCTACTGAATCGCAAAACATACAGAATAATAAATATGTTCATCTTCAGATACACGTTTTTTTAGTTTTTACGAAAATCAAAAAAGTGGAGGTTGCTGACTTTGTTTTTATACCTCTCATCTAATAATTTGCCACCTTAGCACAGGTAATGTACGATTTACAAAAAGTTTAAATGAATCAATCTTTGAGTAATCGATTAAGATTTGGGCTGACATCTCCGATTTTTATGAAAATTGGTGAAAAGTTAGTATTTGACATACATACACCTATAAATGTAGTAAAATGTTTTTCTGAAACTCCGAAAATTTCCAAGATGGGTACCAAAGGAAGTTCGATCCAACCCCTCGGCTTTTAATCCGATTTTCATGAAATTTTCAGGGTTGGTACAGAAAGGAATGAGCTTTTGAAAAAAAGTATTGTACTGCGAAAAAAAAAAGATTTTATGTGGAAAAAAGCTTTTTTATTTTTTAAAGCCATTTTGGGGCTTGGAGCATCTTTTTTTAAATATTTTTATTTAAAAGTAAATTTTATTATAAATATTTTGTGACTATCAGAATCTTACAGTTTTTAAGTTATGAGTTTTTGAAGTTGTTCAATGTTGAGTTTATTACGAGTCCTTGGCTACTATTTGTTTTTCGGTGGTTCCTAATGAGACTTTGTAGAATATATAAACCAAGTTCTTGGATAAGAGGGTCAAAAAGACCCATAAAACGGGATATAATGGGTTAAGATGTATGAGAAGGCTGACATGAAATCAAGAAAGGCACAATTTTTTACATTATCTGAAACCATTACATCCCGTTTTTATGGGTCTTTTAGACCCCCTCTTCCTAAAATATTCTACAAAAATATTGTACGAAAAATTTTTTCAGAAGACACCAAAAGAAAATACCATCTGGGCGATGGCAACCTTATATGGTAACTCACATGAACCAAAGGATTATTTTGTCCCAGAAGGCTTTAAAAAAGAAAACCTTTTTTTTCACATGAAGTAATTTTTTTCTCAGTGTAATATTTTTTCAAAAGCTCATACCTTTCTGCACCAACCCTGAGAATTTCATGAAAATAGGATAAAAAGCCGAGGGGCTATGAATTTGCATATATCTTAAAAATCATTTTACCACAGTTATGTACTTTTGTCAAATACTAACTTTTCACCAATTTTCATAAAAATCGGAGATGTCAGCGAAAAACTTAATCGATTACGCAAAGATTGACTCAGATATGTTCTTTTTTTTTCAATTAATATTCTGACATACATAAGGACTTACCAGATTTTAATTATTTACATATTAATATCTTGTTGGAAAATGTAATTTTTTGACCCTTGCGTAATTTTAGAGTTCACAATCAAAACGAAAATGTAAATTTAATGCCAAAAAAAAACATTTAAAACTATTTTTACAACATGTGGTTCGAGGTCGCCACGGTTAAAAGTCGTAAACCGTTTAAGATTTTGTTTTCCTATCTTCAACAAAGTTGTAGCTATAGGCTAAAGGAAAGAAAATACTGAACGGTTTGTTAGCTATGACCAAAAATGGTATAATATTACGATGTTTTTTTGGGATTTTGAGGCCCAAGACCCAATTTTTTTCGGGTCAGTTTGTCGAACACTTTTTTTTAAAGAGCCAATAATTAACACTTTGTTGAAGACAGGAAAACAAAATCTCAAACGATTTACGAGATATAGCTGTGGCAACTTTGAAAAAGGAAGATTGAACTAAAATATTTGCAGTTCTACACATAAAATCCGACCTGGAGCCATGAGTTTACCATAAGTTAAATCCCTTAATTTTATTGGATAACTATTAATTTTTTGCACCCAATTAAGATTTAGTGCCCTTTCAATAATTTGATCAGAAAATTCGTTTTTGTTATTTTGTTTCCTCAACCAACTTTAAACAAAATCTACAAATTTTTCCCGTGCGGTAGTGTTTTTATTTTTTTTATTTTTTTGTTCAAACTGAACACTGAAACTTTTAAACTTAAACTTTTGTCATGAGTTTGGATAACTAATTGATTAACTAATGTTCTTGAATCCAGACCTTAATCGTCAAAGCGCGGTAGTTAAGTTACATAGAACTATATTTTTCCTGTTTCTTTCATCTGATGGAATCTCCTTTATGTACCGTCAAACAGTTTTATGTGTGTACTTGAGTTTATGATCACCGTTATCTTTTAAATGGAGTGATTTATGCAAATGTTTGACATGATAAAAGTCTGCTTGTACCGAAGCCAATTTTCGCACTGTCTTAAAATACGTGCTCAAGCAATGACTTCATCAGAGTTCCTCGTACTTGTTGTCCTGCTTATTTCTATTTCATTATTTATTTTTTCTCTGTAGGCCTGTGCAACAATTTTAAAAAAGTCTGACAGGGACAAAACTTGGCTATACTTGGACGATGGCCCTTCCATAGCTGAGTAAAACTCCCAAATGTAAAGTTAGCTGCATAACAGTTTTTATCGACCTCTGCAGTTGTCGATATGTTCTGCACTCAAAATAGGATTTGACCGTTAAATAAGAATTTTCTGCTGTTGAAGGTCCCCGGAATATATTCACTTTGTCCTTCCGTTTGTAAGAAGGCGTGGCAAGCATGGAAAAGTAAATATATTCTTGATCAGCATCACCTCCTGAGTGGATATAGCCATGTGCGTCTGTCTGGCTGGCTGTCTGTACATGGAAATACATTTTTTGGGATAACTGAGCAAGATAATTCAATGAAATTTGGTACTCCAAATGGTACTGGAAATGAGCGAAATCGCTCGACGGACACGCCTACCTCCCATACAAAAAATATGTTCAAAATGTAACTTTAGGATAATTTTTCACGACAATACAACCAAAATATACAAACATGCTAGGAATGGTTAGCGCAAGCTCTGAGCAAAAACAAAGCGAATTCGGACAAGAGGGCGTGGCACCTCCCATATAAACTAAAGTTACAAAATGCTATGCTGAAGGAGTTTTCTGAGATAATCCAACTAAATTTCACCCAAGTTCTAAGGAAGATAAACGCACAATCTGTGTAAAAAGAAGACGAATTTGGACAAGTGGGCGTGACTCCTCCCATATAGGCACAAATTCAAAATGCTATAGTAAAAGAGTTTTCTGAGATAATCCAACTAAATTTTAACCAAATACTAAGGACTATAAATGCACGATCTGTGCAAAATGTATATGAACTCGGACAAGAGGGCTTGAAACCTGCCATTTAAGCAAAGGTTTCAAAACACTATACTGAAAGAGTTTTTTGAGATAATGGATAATTCTAAGCATTTTATGCCTTATACACTTTTTTCGAACGATGCCTCGCTTTTGAGTAAAAAAAAAAATCGTTTTGCCGACCGGGGACCTTGAACAGCAGAAAATTCTCATTTTACGACCAAATCGCATCTTGAGTATTTATAAAATTTATATGATTTACAGTCTTGTACAACTTTGCTAAGGAAAGTTTTGTGAAAAACTTACATGTTGTGAGTTGTGGTCGAAAAACTAAAAGAGACCGAACATTTTATATCAAAATACCACCTGTGAAAAATTTTTTACGTAATATGTTTCGAAAAGTTACTTGTTGAACATTTGGCTATAATTTTAGTAAAACAAAATAACAGTTTCTGGAATAGTACAGGAGCTATTGCTCGAAAACTGAAGAGTCTCTAACAAAAGCTTTAGAGGTCGATAAAAACCGTTATGCAGCTAACTTTGCAAAACCCATCGGAGATTTTACTCAGCTATCATCCCAGTATATTGCTCTTCAACATAATAAGGATATTTGCCGCTGTAGATTATAAAGTGTGTTAGTTTTGCAAGAGCATCTCATAACTGTATTTGGAAGGTTCTAGTTAATTTATTTTTGTTGTTAACGATTTTTTTAATGAACGTAAATATTGTTTTTGTATTCGCGCAACATTAGTTATTTTGCTACATTTATTTCGATAAATGTTATTAAATTTTTTAATTTATGTAACCTTATTTTGCATTTACCACACAAAATGTTTTCCCGTTCAGAAGACAAAGGTGGTAGTAACTATACAAAACTCTGCAAGCTTAAGAAAGAAATGAATATTAAATATGCAGTAGTTTTCCGATTAAACGAAGGCTAAGTTTGCAGGCCAATTCGTTTAATTCAGATTTTTCGTCAAACCGAGTACTAAAACCAAACGTCTGTTTTTCTTAATTAAAGTGACTTAAATGACCAGAAGTAAAAATTTCAAATTTTTTATTGAAGTACAGCGCAACGGACATGCATCAGTCCGGACACTCCAATAATTCGAACGCTTTTGTAGTTCGGAGAATTTAAAATTTTTACCTCTACAATGTGGAAAAAAAATTTTTAAGCAAGAAAAAAATTTAATACGAGGGCTGCTAGATATATTTCTGGCCTAATAATGAAAATGCGAATATTTATCGTCAAAAATGGTTTTATTGATTTTCAAAGTATTCTCCAGCATGATTTATACACTTTTGCATGCGCTCAAACCAATTGTCGAAGCACTTTTCCCACTCCGATTGAGACACCTTCAAAACATGGTTTTTGAACGCTTCAACAGCATCTTCTGGCGACGAAAATCATTGACCACGCATTTTTTTCTTGATGTGCGGGAATAGAAAGATGTCATTGGGTGCCAAGTCAGGGCTGTACGGCGGATGACCCATCAATTCGACGTTTTGGCCGGTCAAAAAGGCGCTGGTTTGAGCCGATGTGTGAGAAATCACATTGTCATGGTGAACAATGATTCGTCTTCTCTTGTTCGTTTTTCGAATTTCTCCGAAGACTTCAGGCAAACAAATTGTGGTGTACTACTCAGAATTGACCGTCCTACGTTGCTCAAGCGAAACAGTCGCCACATGACCAGTTTTGCCGAAGAAACAGGCGACCAATTGCTTCGAAGTGCTTTTCTCACGACCAACTTTCGTTGGATTTGGCTCGTCTTCGAAGACCCACACGGTCGACTGCTGTTTTGTTTCGGACTCATACGCATAGATCCATGATTCGTCACCTGTGACGATCTTATAAACGTCATTTGAAGCACCGCGATCGTATTTTTTCAACATTTCTTTGCACCAATCGACACGAGCCTTTTTTTGAGCGATTGTCAAATTGTGCGGGATCCAACGAGAAAAAACCATTTTTACGGCCAGGTGTTCATGCAATATCGAATGTATTAGAGTGGAACTAATGCCCAAAGATGCTTCTATCTCACGGTGTGTCACATGATGATCTTGCATTATCAGTTCACGCACGGCATCAATGTTCTCAGGCACAACGGCCGTTTTTGGACGACCTTCACGGAATTCGTCTTTGAGCGAGCGTCGGCCACGATTGAATTCATTAAACCAATTTTTCACAGTGCTATAGGATAGTGCTCTTGTCGTGATAATCCACGTCGAAAGTTGTAAAAAATGATCGCACGAAAATGTTTAGGAGTTAATTCAAGTCACTGTAAACAACACAAATGATGGTCGTACGTTAAAACGTTCTGAGTACGTTTATGCTAAAAAATGTCAAACTTTCCAATGGCAATGTCAGATTGCACCTAGCAACACTTAGTGTTGCCTAGGCCAGAAATATATCTAGCAGCCTACGTACTTTTGTTTTACCGTTTTTACCTCCGTTGTGGTATTCGCACTTTGATTCACATTTTGCACTGTCATTTCTTCAGTTTCGGATCTTTTCCTCGAAGCGTGTTTGTCTAATTTCGTACCAAGTGCCATGTTTTTTAATAATAAACACTAACGTCAAAGGAAAAGTGTCATATTTTACAAAGTCTTTAACTTTAACTTGAATCCATTGATTCCACACCATCAGGAAAACGTCAACCAACTCACATTATGTCATTAATTTTGTCCTTTTATGAACTTAAGAAATTACATTTTCCGGTGTTCTACCGATTCGCAACAACACTTTATACGTACTCTGTCTTCACTTCGATTTATTCCGTTGAAAAACACTGATTTTGCATGTTGTTCGTTAAGCTAAGTACAGCCAAATGTCTGTTCCACGTTATGTAAGGTACTCAATGGGAAAAAATTGGTTGTTCCTTAAATGCGGTTTTCGTAGAATCGAATGTTCGTTAAATCGGAAAACTACTGTATATATATTTTTTTTTTTTTTTAACTTTAATGACAAATTTCGTTTTGATTGTTAAACTTTGCGAACTTACAATTAAAATTAGACATTTTCATATTAAAATAAATGTTGAAGAATATTTTTTTCAAGCAAACTTTTTTAAAATAAATTTTTTCGAAATATTTTCTAACAAATTATGTGTCCAATAATTATAAAATACGATAATCTTGAGCGGAAAACCCCCTCAAACAATTTATCTGTGTTGATACCGACATTTTTAATATCTAAAAAGGTCATAATACCGTGAAAGAAAAAAGATTGAAAAATTTGACTGGAGACGCTTCAGTACTACTTAATTTCAATGAATTTGGACCCCCAGTATAAAAAAAACTTTGAACCCCTGCCCTAAGCATAGTCATGTATGTGCGTAATGCTTGAAGGCCCCCTATAGAATTATATCATTTAGGTAAATATATTACTGTTTGAGTCAGAAAATTATCAAAAATGTTAGTATCTGTTTATTTTTAAAGATATTAATCTCAATAGTAAAAAAAATCATTAGAAATTTCCAAGTACCCGAGAAAGATTATGATTTCGAACAGAAGTTAATTTAAAAAAAAAAAAAAAAACATTATACGTAAGAATGTCAGTTTCATAGCGTTAGATGATAAGTTTCAATCCTTGCTCTATAGATTTTATTTACAGTTTAAATAAATTTTTGTTTTAGTATGTAGTAGGAATATGAATTTTTAAAGTTAATGTGATGAAAATGGTGCAAATTCAGATGAAAATTAAGTTAATATTTTTTTGGTATCTACTTAAATTGTCGTAAAAGAAAAAAGTTGGCTTTAGAAAAATTGTGATTTTTTTTTTTTTTTTTTTTTGCTTTTCAACTTTTGTGTATTTGTGCTGTTGTGATAATCACCTCACTAATCAATGGCTCCGCTAAATGATTATCGGTGACACGCGTCATCACAGTCTCTGTAAACGTTGATTTAGTTATGGTTTCGGTTATTTGTCCCAATTCGGTGGGCGCTGCAGGAAACATGGGTAAATCGGGTTCAGCCTTATTAACGGTCACAGTAACGGCGGACGCTCCGACTTCATTATTAGGACGTGCCACATGCACCTGATGTTGGCTACCGCCACTAAGGAAATGTGCTGGTATCATAGCCTGGAAGTCTTCGCTAGTCAGTGGCCGCAGTGGCGGCGTTGCCGATGACGACTATATTCGGTAATGGTGGTGGTGGTAGTATGGTGAAGGAAGTTGTAATTTTTTTTTTTTTTTTTTTTTTTGGGAAGAAATGGTAATTCAAAATTGTAGAAGCGTTGCATATTTTTGCCAGCAGTAGGATTTTGTATATTCAGTTTTCAATATGAAAATTAATTGTTTTCACATATATTTTGTTCAAGGTTTTCAAGTGTTAAATATTTGTTTTTGTTTTTTGTGGTTTTTTTTTTTTTGTTTTTGTTATTGCAAAAAGAGAGAAAAAGAAGAAATTTTTTGTTTAGGTTTTTTGGTTTCAATTTTAAAATACAACTTAATAAATAATAAAAAAAAAATAAATGTATTAGCCAAACTAAGACATAATTGTATGCATCTATAAGTTAATAGCCTTATCAGTTTAAGTCAAACTTTTCAAAAGTGATTTGACCAAATTCTTTTAATGAAAAGTTTGACTTAAGAGTAACAATACTATATGAATGCCTAATGATATTATATTCCTAGCGGTGTGAATTAAACTAAAACAATTAATATATTTTTTGGTTTTTATGAAATAAAAAAAACAACAAATTCAATGCTAATTGAAAAATAAATAAATAATAGCTTAGTAATAAATTCAATATATCACGAAAAAAAAAATATTTATTTAATAAAAACCAATTACTAAAATGCCATACAGACAAAAGTAAATATGTTTTAAAAAAGTTATATTTGTTATGACTAATTGCAGTAGTTGTAATGCTCATGCAACACAAATACAAACAAAAATAAAAATACAAATACTCATACAATACATGTTAGTACATACGTATTCTGATATACCTAAAAATCAAAAGTCTGCCGAACCGAATTGTTAATTTAATCAATCATTTAATAAATGGTTTTAATAATTTACTAATAAAAAAACACATATATGAAATATTAGCACATTTGGTGTAAAGAAGTACCGTTATATGTTTCAATAATAAATATCATCAACAATTGCATTTCAATTCAAAAGGTTGTTAATTATACGTCATCAAAATGTGATCATTTATACGAAGTTATAATTTGCCAGTTAAAGTAGGAGCCTCAAGAACTAAATTATATTCTAATAAGGGGTTAATATTTTTTCAAATTCTCATGATTCTCAGTTTGCAAATCAGAAAAAACAAAAAACTTATTTGAAAAAGTTTTTCTTGTAATGGTCAGAAAGTTTGTTGGTTTAATCTAACACAATACATACTATGCATAACTTGAGCCCAGATTCACAGTCATTAGTTAACTAATGAAAAGGGTTTAACTAACTTTAGTTTATTTTATTTTCAGTCATAAGTTAAACATTAGTTAAACGCCCAAATTTCATTGGTTAACCATTAGTTAACCAACAGCTCATGAACAGCTACGCAATGGTTTCTACGCGAGCTATTATCACAGTGTCGGTTTTTTTGCGCTAAATTATATTTTTGTGCCCTTTCACTCATTTGATAACAAAATTCACTGCATTAATAAAATTTGTTATTTTTGTCATTTTGTTGTCCCTAGCCTTGAACAAAAACGTGTTTTCACAAAATCCACAAATTTATCCCGTGCTGCCATATTTTAGTTAGCCAAAACTCTATTTATAAAAAATAAGTTAAGCTCTTGTCACCAGTTTAGTTAACTAATTGGTTAACTAATGACTGTGAATCTGGGCCTAAGCATGCCAAGTGTCCTGTTTTGAGCAGGATGATATTGACACAGATCATGCTTTTTCAATAAAAAAAAAAAAATCCTGAAAGTATCCCGTAATCATCCTGTTTTGGCTAGCTCAAAAAAATTTGGTAAACCATATTTTCATGTTTTATTTTTTTTTTTTTTTTTTTTTTTTTGAAAATCGAAAGGAGATGAAGTATTAGCAATCGAAATAGTTCAACATTTAGACGAACTCGCCACAACTTTGAAATTGTAATCATCCTTTAAAATAATGACTTCTCAGAACGTAAAGGTCATATTGGAAAATTAAGTTAAAAGGTACAGTTTAATGATGAAAATAACTTCCGATTCCATTGGCAAAAGTATTTTCTGAACTCTAAAGCAAGAACTCGAAATCCAAATCCGATAGAGAAAAACGGTTACCAGATTTTAAATAAGCAAATTTGATTACTAATAAGAATTTGAATTACTCAAGGTGTAAAGGGAGAGTTAAAGATAACTCACTTTAACATAGTTATTTGTGTCTTTAGTGTGACCAAAATCGGTGCTTTCGAAACCTATGCAGAATAGTTTGTTTGTTCCCCAAATGAGTCATTTAATTCGAATAAGTTTAGAGAGTGGACTTATCATAAGAATTCTGCAAAACATCAAATGGTTCAACTTTATTAAAATGAGCAGAAATTTTAAAGAACTAATAAAATATAAATAAGCTAAATCTTTAAGACTTAAACATATCTTAAGCGCACAAAAGATTTATTCTTTTTTTTAGCTTATACGAGTTCAAATTTTCTTACATTTAACATGGCAAATTATGAATTCACTTTTCGTTTCTTTTAAGAATTTAATCTAAGCCTAAGTGAGTTAAATAATAAATGTCTGCATGAATGTTTGTAGCATATGCGAGTCATATAATTATAAGAACACAAACAACAACAAACAAAATTTTACATGAAATCCACAATATGTAGGATACGAAATTTTTAAAAAAGCAAAAATTAGAAAATTATTACAAAATGCACAAAAGACCAAGCACACGTCTTTCGCTATACGTATAAATGTCTGTGGCATTTTGACAAAACAGCCCAACACGAAATTGGCAACTTCTCAAGAGCGCTAAAACTGCTTCTCAATAATGTGACTGAATTTCGTTGATGCAGCGCTAAGACTGCTTTTTGAATGCATTTAACTAACTTTTAACTGCCAGCTTTCAAACCGTTCCATTTTTTTTATGGCAACACTTTATCTCACGAATGGTGACAAATTGAAATCATGGGACACACTTATACCTCTGAAACTATAAATCAAAGATACATAAATCCTGGAAAATTTTCATATCTCGCATTAGGTTGTTTTGTCAAGAGTCCATAGATATGTACGTTGCTGTTTATTGCTGTTGTTGTTAACGTTTGATGATGATGATGGTATTGCAGACAAACAAACAAGCAAAATTAATTTAAAAAACGACAAAGACAAAAATGACAAGATGATTGACAAAAATGAAATTCATTTTTTTTACATGAATCAAAAACATTTTTAAGTTTTTAAATTATTACAGAAAAAACTTAAAAAATTCCAACAAAGCATAACCGTGGGCATGATACGCAAAGTATAATTTATTTCATTTTAATGTTTAAACCTCAAATTCCACAGTATGAGGTACACAAATTAAAAGAGAAACACATTCGTAAATATTTTCACACGTAACTCTGATATCATTCCCATGGATATACCCATTACAATAACAATTTTAATGTACTATCAAAAATTAAAACAAATGCGTGCAATTTAAAGATCTCAAACTCTATTTTTGTTTTTTTTTTTTTTTTTTTTTCGTTTACTAAAACTAAATATTTAACCCACAACCAACGCCATAATTTCATACCTGAGTCTCTGAGGAATCTGTTGCTGATGTTGCTGCCGATTTGCTGCTACTACTGCCGCCGCTGCCATTCTGAGGCACTGTCGTGTGTGATATATCCTCGTTGACGCCGCCAACACCACCTTCGCCCAAGGGTATTGAATTGGTGCGACGTGGCGCTGGCACTGGTTGACCCGTTGCTTTGTCTATTTGTTGCTGCTGCTGCTGCTGCTGTGGTGGATATCCTGTTGCAATTGCTTTGTTGCTCTTGTTGACTGCAAAACCATTTGTTTTTGTTGTTGCATACAATGGAGCGACATTCGCAGTAGTCGTGGTAGTCGTTGGCGCTATATTTCTATTTGTATCGTAGGCAAAAGGTTGTGTTGTATATTTGTACGGTTGTTGTTGTTGTTGCTGTAGTTCTTGTTGCTGTACTAATACAACGGGTTGTTGCTGTACCTGTTCACCTACATTATCGCCAATCGATCGCTTGTAATTTGCTAAAAATAAAAAAACACAAATACAAAAACATTATTATCTGCCAAAGGCTTTTTATAACAAAAGCAGCAAACTCACTTGGTCGATTCGCAAGGTAACCTGAAGGGCTCAAAGAATTCAACACCGCCGGGCTGCGTGGACTTAGTGGTGGCTCTAAAGGACCTCGATACTCACGTTGCAATACGAGGCGTACAAAGAGCTGGGGTTCGGTTAAGCATGCTACGGCAGCATCATGGTGGGCATTTGTCATATCTTTACCGTTAATCTGCAATTGAAGGAGAGAGTAGTTAGTTGATAAAATAAATTTCAAGTGATAAGTTGTGCACTAACTGCATTTGTATATATCGATACATCCAACGTAAAAGTTTGTAACTGAAGTTATCAACTTTTTACGGGACAATGATTTTCGAAATCTACGCATTAGACTCCATCTTGTGTCAAATTTTGGTACCTCTAGCTTGAAATTTGAAGGGTTGGGACCAATTTTTGAAGTTACAACCTGAGTATATTTTACTGAGGTCTCCATGCAAAAACTTGGCAACTTAAGTTGATAACTTATGCACGGGACAAAAATGACAAATTGCGTTGGTAACTTAACTTACAAAGTTATGTTTTTTTTTATTTCAAAAATCAGTGGTTGTAAGTCCTAAATACCAACGTATTGTCCTTAAAGTATTTTTAATGCTAGTTGGCAAGCTAAGTTACCAATTTTTCATATGTATTTATTTTATCCAAATTATAAGTTGAAATCGTTAATATCTCTGTTAATCAATTTGGAATAGTCACAAGGATTTAATAGTCGAAAAACCTTTATTTTGTCTACAGGTTTTAAAAATATTTATTAAATTTTTGTTTTTGGTTTCTTGTTTTAACGAAAACAATACAAAAATTATCATAACTAAAAACAACGATTTTCGAGTTACCAACTTTTACGTTGGACGTATCGATATAAATGGTCTCCTTTGATTTATCAGGAGAAATAACTAGATGTCAATTAAGAATATGTATGTATTTCAAATAGTATCCATCAAAATGCTCGGAAAAACTATATGAGATGGGTATTACTTCAGTACTCACATTGATTCGTTGGAAGTTGACTGATAATATATTCAAAGTACTTTTTGACCATTCATTATATACCGTTACATACTTAGTTATACATTATTTTACTTTCAATCATAAACAATTAACAACTAAAGTGTACTTACAGCAAGCACTCTATCGCCAACCATGATTTTACCATCACGATGTGAAAGGCCACCCTCAGTTATGCGTGAAATGAAAATTCCATCGCAATCGTCCTTAAAAGGTGGTGAACCTTTGCCACCGGCAATGCTAAAGCCCAGACCTTGTCCAATCTGATTGCGTATCAGTGTTGTGTGCAATTGTATGTAGCTTAATGGTACATCCTGTAAGAGATAGAGAGAGAAAAAGAGATGAGTTAAAAATAAAACTTTGCAAAAGTACAGTTTAACAGCAATCAATCAGCCAAAGGACTTTTAATTATTTTGATTTAATGCTGTAAAAAATATACACGAAATCAGAGACGACAGAGCAGCATTAATGAGTTTGCTTTAAGCAAGCTGTAGATAAATACTATCCACATTAAAATAAATTCATGGAAAAATCAATTTTGGTATCTGCTTATTTTTTACAAAAATATTTTCATATTACGCATATAGCCCAGGAAAATTAGACGGAAAAAAGCTGCTGTGCGAAAAAATTCCAAGTAAATTTTTTTCACCGGAATTATCTTTATTTATGCATGATAAATAAAGTGTAAAAAGTCCTTTGAAGTCCATTGTGAGCATAAAAAGTTATTCAGGCTTAAAGGTCGCTAAAATCAGTTTTATGCAAATATTTTGCTAACGCTAACTTTTACAGAAAAATTTTGTAGCAAAGGAAATTTCCTATGAAAAGATGTACGAAATTTTTTCGAAAAATCAATTTTTTGGCATTTTAGGGTTTTTTAATATCTTCTATACGGTCACTTAAATGTGTACACATATTGCTTACTTTTTGTAGATCTTGTGATTCTCTACATAATTGATTCAGATATATCCTTCAAAAACTAATTTGTCGGTAGAACACAGGAAAATGTAAGATTCCTGGGACTTTTCTGAACTACTTTTCTGGGTTCCATTTTTCGAAATTAGCAAAATGAACGGAGATGCAGCCATTGGAAGATCGGGATATAGCTTTATGAAAACCGGTAAAGTTCGGAATTTTTTAAAGGATTTTAATAATATTTGTGACATATGAAAGGTTTTTTCATTGGCTACAAAATCGGAGTATAAAGGTTTTAAATAAGAGTCATGATTTTCGAGACATGGCAAAAAATTGATTATTGTTTTCAGTTGTTGACACACTGATTTTTGGGGTTTTCATTATGTCATCTTAGAATGGTCATAGCTTTGCAAAAAAAAAATCGAAAATGAACACTAGTATACGTTCCAGCTCGACATAATGCGCATTAATATGGGTGCAAAACAGTCAATAGTTTTTTTTTTTTAGATGCTTTTGTGTTCACCATGAACACATATTTTTCACATATTGAATAAGAGGGAAGATTAAGCTTTGACTTAAACTTTTTTTAGTCATTTAATTAGAACATACGCTATAGCAGTATCTTGGAGAATATAGCAAACATGTTTAAAGTTTTGCTTCACACTGTACATTCAATTTAAAATTTTAGTTAAAAACCAATATTTGACTACCAAACTGGGGACTGGTGAAATTCGGAAGAAAGAAAACAACTTAGCCGAGGTCTCAATCTTGGCCATTTGTGCTTGCAAAGTTACAAAATAGTAAATATTTGCACTCAATTGTGAACAGTCTTAAAAGCAATAAGCATTGCAAGGTATGAACAAATTTATTTCTCTGAGAGAATTTATGAGCAAAGAAAATGACTTTGTGAGCAAATAAGTTTTTCTAGAGAAAATCAGTGTTGAAAGTGCACACACGAAAAAAACTAAACCGTAAAAATTCATTGAAAATCCCAGTATTTTTTACTGATTTTTTCAGAAACTGTGCGCCTGTAAAGAAAAACCGTATTTTTTACTGATTACACACGGTAAATTTTTTAAAAAATATTAGAAAAAATTTATGTTGATGGTGTCGAACTGAAGACTTTTGTGTTTCAAGGCGACGCTCTAACCGGTGAGCTACTGTAGCACTTTAATTTCAATAAAATTATTTACAATCTCAATCAGTAAAAATTGAAATGTATTCTAGGCAAATATTGCAGAGCTCACTGGTATTTTTTCATGCGACAACTTTTCATTTCTCTATTCAATATTTTTTACAGTTTGTCTCAATACTTTTTGAAGTTTAAACTGTAAATTTTACTTTCGTTACATTACTTTTTCATGAGAATTCAGCAAACTAATTGAATTACTGAGATTATTATCACTTTGTGCTATTTGAAAATCAATTTTTCCGGATAATTTTTTTTGCGTGTAGCATTTTCATGCTATAGGTTCTGAGTATTGCAGATATATATTTTGTTATTGAATAGCAGAACTTTGCAACCATTTGCACTGGATCGTTAACATGGCTATTAATTTGTAAAATATCTACTGAAAATTTAATTAAAAAAAAGGGCAACCCAGTGTGCCAGACGATTAAAATCTCCGCTTTTTTATCCGTAACGGATCCGTTACTGATCCGTTTGCTGGAGAAATTCCAAAAAAAAAAACGATTCGCTTTTTTTTGGGAATCTCTCCCGCCAACGGATCAGTAACGGATCCGTAACGGGTAAAAAAGCGGAGATATCAACCGTCTGGCACACTGGGAACTTTTAAATTTTTTATGTGCAAAATTGTGTGCAAAATTTAATCAATTAAAAAGTCAACTTTAATTTTATAATTGAATTTTAAAAAATTATTATATATAAATATTTTTTCTTTTTTAGTGACATACCTTTCCATTCTCTAAAATGCCATTTGTTGTAGCCGCAGCAATATGTTGCGGTTGTAAATATTGCTGTTGTTGTAATTGCTGTGTTGTTGGCACTGTTGCTGCAGTAGCTGGTGTTGTAAATACATTTGCTTGATAACTGTGCACATTTCCAATTTGTTGTTGTTGTTGTGGAAGGATTTCAATTGGTGGTGGAATGTGTTTTTCATGTTGTATTTGTTGGAGTGCTTGTTGTTGTTGTTGCTGCTGTAGTATTACAGGTGATGTTTCAACTGTTGGTGCAGCTGTCAATGGACGTGTTTCAACTGAGATCTGCAAATGAGGACAGAAACAAAACAACGGTATTTTAATTTTAATTTTTAGTGTTAATGACACAATATGTAAATATGTTTTTAAATAAATAAAATCATTACAGAACATTCATTACATTTTCAGTGTTAAAAAGTCGAAAAAACGGAAAACAAAGGTATACGTGGCATGGACGTAGGTAGGTTTTTACATCGGCGGGAGCCCGACATGCAATTTTGTTCAAAATTACGCAATAAATGTTACTCGTAAGCCTTTTAGCAAAGTAATAAGAAAATTTTGTGGGTGCCTACAGACTTCTAAGCGCCCCCTGATACATGGACACCACAAAAGAAAAACGGACAGTTCCCAACTATCGCATTCATTATGATACTTTGATGAACAGGAGAATGCTGCTGATCCTAGTACTAACTACTTAAGTCATACAGAATATAGAAAAACTATGACCCAATCGCGTAAGCCTACTAACTTAAAAGTTAGAGAAAAAGATGTTCACTACACTTTCTTCTTCCTCCACACAATGGTAACTTTTGCAGAAGTCTTTGTAGGGAACACCCAAACGTCTAGTAAGTTTACCCAAAAATAAGTGTTTGTCTAAACCATTCCTTCTCAAAATCTAAACTGAAGAACGCTTTTAGAGAGATTGGCAACATGGTATGGTAGTCAAGTAGCCAAAAAAAAGGGGTGACTTAGCAAGTGCTTCTCAGCGCAACACAACGCGATTCTAGCCGATCATAAGTCTTTCTAGGTTACTTTTAATAAAAACTTATATCAGCTTTATGTTTTTGACTCCAAGTTCGGGATCAACTATTTGAAAACAAAAGGGTAGTCCCAAAATGGCAGACAATTTCTCAAAAAAAAATTATTATATCAAAACTTAACTGTAACAGTTTTCTAAAAGAATGATTATATAACAACAAAATTGTGGCCAGAAGAGTTTTTAACATTATTGATTCTCGATTCGAGGTCACCTTTTTTGAAAACAAAATGGCGGATTTTAAATGGAGACTGAACATTTTCTCAAACAATTATTATATCAAAAAAAAAAAAAATTGTGGATAGGTGTTTTTGAGCTCGCTGATTTCAAAATTTAGATACAATTTTTCGAAAACAAAACGGTGGAATATTTCGAACAGTATGGAACATGTTTTAATATTTCCGAAGCTATTGCGATTTCAAATTTTTTTCTAAATGGAAGTTCTGTGTGTTTAACTAACAGATAGACGCTACTTAATTGTATCTCAGATATCAATTATTATTGTTGTACTTGAAATATTTCAGAAGTTATGGCGATTTCAAATTTTGGGCTATATGGGAAGTGGAAGTGGTCTTTGGTTCGATCGTACTTATTTTCAGCGAGTAGCTAGATACTACCAATTCAGATATCGAATTTTATTGCTATAACTCAAATAGCTTCGCTTTTACTCGTTTTACGAAACAGGCGCATTGCAAAAATGCAGAAAATTCTCTGAAGAAAAATTCATTGTACTCTAAAATGCGGTGTGAAAGGGGTGGCTTATATTGCACAGAGTCTTGAGAGAACCTCATATTAAAGACTTAAATGATCGAGCCGTTGCAATATAAAAAATTTAAAACTTTTAAGTTGTAAAATTCATAAATTTGGGAAGTTAAAAATTTCAGAAGGTCGAACCATTTAGTTTATATGATATATACTTAATTAAATTTTAACATTCTTTAAAAGAATTTTGGAAGAAATTCTTCTGAATTCAATAAGTTCAAGATGCGAAAACTCATAAATGGTATTATTTTTGTAAACTAGATAATTTACTTTAAATCTGTGCAATAATATTATTATTTGGACATTTATATAGTTTCAGACTAATGACCGGCTAGCGCTCTCGCACAGACCACAATGCGCCATTCAGAGTAGGTACTGACTAGTCTCCTATTGACCCATTCAAATATGTAGGTTTCATACAATATAAGTGAAAATTTAGATTTAAAAATTTTTTCACATTTTTTCTTTATCTACCAAAACTATGTTAACCTACATGAATTGAAACACAAAAGGACAATTAACAATTTAAAACCATTAGGTTGCACAAGAAACAACGACAATTTCATTAACTTTTAATTGAACATACAGCATTCATGAAAAATTTGTTTACCTGTGACACTGAGCCATCCTCACTGAATACCGGATGACCTATTAACCTTGTAATCTCACGCTGCACCACCAGCACTAGCACAGCGCCGCATGCTTTTAGCACTTGCACGGCCTGATAATGGTCAGCATCGATGACCAAAATGCCATTGACTTTCAATACTTTATCGCCAACCTTAAGGCCAGCCATATCGGCAGGACCACCTTCGGTGACACGTGATATGAAAATGCCTTCATCATCGCCCTTAAATGGTGTCGAACCTCTACCACCGGCTATGCTCAATCCTAGGCCAGCTGATGTGCGCTCAATGTGAATTTCATATTGTTCCAGGCGTAATTCGGTAACGCCATCAAGAGCATCTGAAAGTGCAGAAAAAGAAAGAAAGTGAATAAAAAAGGAAAATTAAAGGAAATGATGATTATCGGTACTGCTTTTGGTCTTTTTTTTTTTTTTTTTCAACTGTATACAGCACCACCATCTTTCTCATTCTTATATGTATGTATATAAGTAACATTTGAATGTTCCGAGTTGGAGGAAGATGGTGTTAAATAGATTTGAAAGTGGAAATTTTCGAATTCAAGTCACGATTTGCAATTACCAACTAAGAGTATGTTGGGAATACGAGCAACGAGCGGCGTACGAATGAAGGGCAGGCAGGCAGGTGGTGAAATTGCAATGGCAATGGCAGTGGTAAAAAAGTTGAGAGCGGCAAATGTGGGACGGACATTTCCAGGCAACAGAACAAGTTGGTGGCAAGAGCATTTCGAGTTAGTCAGTCGTTTGGATGTTGTTGCTGCTCGTTAAGTTGGTTATGAAGCTAATTAAAAGCAATACGGTTACGGTTTTGTTTCTGAGGTACATTTGTGGCTGAACTGAAGATTTTTCTATGACTAACTTTAAAGTAAATATTATAGTAAAAGTTACGACTTCTTGTAAAGCAACGAAAGTTCATTTTAAGCTTTAAAGTTGTGTTTGCTTAACTTACGCGTATTTTGATATTCATAATGAGTAGCTTGAAGTTTAAGGACCAAGATTTTGTATCATATCAGGTCCTTAACAAACTTTGAATACATAATTGAATTAAACGAATACTTTAGCCTTAAATTATGCTAAGCAATATCTTGAAAATTTTCAGCTGAAAATGTCTGATGTTTACTAGATAAAAACATTGCATAGTTTTAGGCATGCAATCGTTTAAGTTTATTTGTCTACCTTATGCTGTATTGCCATTTGCGCTTTTTTTACTGCCGTTCTCATGACGATACGAAAGAGAGTTGCCTTCTATTGAACACTTTAATGATATTTTTCCATTAGCAACGAAAAAGGTAATGTCTCCCAAATGGTAAAAAACATTTTTTTTTTTTTTTTTTTTTTTTCCTTACCATAATGTCGATCTCTGTCACGTGGGCTGTCACCATCATAAGTGGTCACAATACGCACACGTTTGTCCTTGCGTCGCAATGAATTGCTTGGGCTGCGATTCGATGATGCCAATGAGCTACGCAAACTTGAGTTCGCTGGACTATTACGACCACTTGTGGCAAAACCCAGTGAATTGGAGCGATTTGAGCGTGGCAGCGTGTTATCGCCCTCTTTAACTTTAAGCTTAATGCTGAACATTTTGTTCAGTCGTAGTGTTGTCGTTAATTAATTTATAAATTTATTTTATATGTTATAGTTTTTTTATTATTATTCTTTGTTTATTTCATAAATTTTTCGGTTCCATTACATAGCAAGAACTCATTTTTTCAATCAACTGCTATAGTTATAAGAAAAGTTTAGAATTAATTTTCTTGTTTGCAGTAATCTCCAATTCAACGGATAATGCTAGGGAGCACCAATTTGGTACATTAATTTGCATTGAAATTCTTAATATCCTCACAAAATTTCAGGTATAATTCTCAAATGAGTCCGAAAATATGTCGATTTAACGAAATGTATATTGTATACCTACTAGACATATCATATGTTATACGGAAAAAATTAAAAATGTGAAATACCTTGCTCCCAGGGGCTAAAAAGTTTCCTATTGGTAAGTATCAAGCATACAAATTTTGGTCCCGATCGGAAAATATTTGATCGTGACCCCAGGCCGTTTAAGGTCGAAAAAACGTTATTTAAGTATATGTGGCTTCCCGACAAAAAAATTAGTTCAGGAATTCCGGATTAGGATCAGATCTGGATCAGGTATTCCTTAATACGGCCATCTGATCAGTTTATCAAAATTCTTAATACGGGTCCAAGTGCGCTGCTTAAATCAGTATCGCATCAAATTTGCATAACTAAATAAATATTCCATATCCAAACGACCACAGAAAGTTTTCTCAAACACATTTTAGGTGGTTAACATAATTATATCATTTCAAATGCTACAACATGTTTTAGGAAAGCTTTATATGGATATGATCCGATCCTGAATAATAAATATATTACTTTTCTGATGAGGACCTGAAATATTCTAATCCGTTCCTAAAAACTTTATGGGATCCGGATCAGGTCCGTTTCATATGAAGTGTGACGTTCCTGAATCGTCCCTGATTATTCTTTAGGCAAGCCTGATCCGAATCGGATCTCAACCTAAACTTTTTTCTAGTCGGGTTTAATCGAAAAAATTAATAATATCTTTGAAACTATTTGACATAATTGAACGAGATTTTTTACATATACGAGTATAAACAATACTTGAGTTAATAGCATTCAATATAAAAATAGGCGATGCCTCGCCCCCTCCATCCCAAATTCGTAGAATCTGTGGAAATATTTGACCCAGATGAAGGAAATTCGGGACATAAGAAAATGGTACTGGGAAAAAAAATTTTCAATAAAAAATGGGCGGGACCACGCCCCCTTCTTTAAAAAAAAAATTGTTAAATCTTTGTACCTATTTTACACATGCGAATAATAAGATTTGATTTCAGGTAAAGTGAAGCGAACACGAAAATGCCTTTTTTTGTTTTTTTGGCGTAGGCGCTAAGCAAAAAAATGTTGGTCGGAAAATATTTGACCGTGCCCTCAGACCGTTGAAGGTCGGAAAAACGCTATTTATATGAAAATAAGTGGCTTTAATCGAAACAATCAAACCTAACTTTCAAAATATTTGACTTATGAGAATGACATTTGGTACATGTAAGAACAATACTTGAATGAATAGTATTCAATAAAACAACGCAGGTAAATGAGATTTGAATTAGATTTTCTCCAAAACAGAACTTAATTGTAATTTGCAGCAAAAAGTAGATGAACAAAATGCTATAAAAAAAAATCAAGCAGGAAATGTGGTAGCTATTTTTTCTGGATATATCATCTAAGATATCTAAGAATTGAAAATTACATAAAAACACTGCTCGTATGTTCGTATCATACTAGACAAAATCACAAAAAAAAAAAAAAAAAACAAAGCAAATTATAAGAAAAGTCTACATAAATACAATATAACGCTTAGATAATTGCATACCAATTACATGAAACTTCTTCAGAAACCCATCATGCAAATGTCTGCTAGATAATATCTGAAGGATAATAATAAAAGTCAATGAACCAAGTACAAGCGACAATGAAGACATACATAATTAAGTAAACATTTCAAGTGAAATAATTATAAATATAACAATGTAAAGAAAACAAAATAGAAGCAGCCAAATCATTACGGACAAGAGATACGAACTCTACTTACTGTCAATCAGCGATAGGAATGAAAAAAATTATATATCGACACAGGATGAACGATTATTTGTGGTATATTGTATATAAGGAGTACTTGAAATTGGCATCGTTTATTAGTACTACTAGAAATACTACACAAGTAGTGATACAGACATTTCAAAAAAAACTTCACAAATCTATCAAATGAATTTGTGTTGAGAAAAGATCCATATTTTTGAAAATCAACATGTCTCTAAATAATTGTAACAGAAAGACTTAGCAGTTGCTTGCATTAACAACAAGTGAACAAAAAAGTCTAATAAGGAATCTGACCATCCACGGATTTCCTTCTGCATTAGTTTATGGGAACTTCAAAGAGTCAAAAGTCAATTGAAAGAAATTTCGAACTGCAGCAAGTTTTGAGAAATACCAAATTAAAAATTTTTAATGAAATATATATTTACATTTTCGATAATGTAAAATTTTCCTATCCTCTTAATTTCACAACATGGATAATTGGAAATCGTCTCTGAAACTATAAGAATCGATGGGAAATTTTCGTATATTTCAATTCTGATTTAAGCATTTAATCCTCCTGAATAAAAGAAATGAAATAACGGAAATTAGATATTAAATACTATAAATTAGAACTAATTCACGACCCAAGAAATTAAATCTACGTAAAAAATTTCCCATCAATTCCCGTAATTTTGACACTTTTCCAAATACAAATAGGTGCATACATTACTGCAAAGTTATCACGATGCCGATGTTACGAAATTATTTAAGCGCTCAGCTTTAGTTCTTGACAATTCAAGTTATCAGAATCAGACACAAATTAATCCAGACAGATAATTTCTATGTACAATAAGGGCAGGGCAGCAGCTCAACGGAAGCCAAACAACAACAAAGTAGCGCTGCAATGTAACAAGTAACAATTGCAAATCATGTCGAATGGGCGACAATATTGAATGGGGGGTGTAGGCGGGCGCGTAGCTAAAATAGTTCAACATTGAAATCAAAACAAATCCAAAGTAAGCTGTTGATTAAGTAGGATGTTGAGTAGGTACTCAAGTTGTCAGCAGCGCCCAGACAACAAAAGATAAGAAATTCCAAAAAAATTCTGAAGAAAACGATGATTTTGATTTGTATACACAAGGATAACATAGATATGAAGAAGGAAAAGAACAGAAAAATTAAATAGTAGGTACAGGTACATTTAACAAAGAAAAATACAAGATTTTAAAGAAATAAAATAAAACTCTCATTACAACAGACATAATCAGATTTTGAATGCAAATGCGTTTTAATAAAATTTTCGATTTAGTCATTGCTAAATCAAATAAAAAACCCGTTTCAAAAATACTATTTTGATTTTTCCAGTAATCTTCAAGAGGAATTTTTAAGAATTTAAAAAGTCAAAACTAAATTTTTGACAAAATGCCAAGAAAGCTTAAACAGAATCTTTGTATAGTTTGAAAAAGACATACCACAGCTTCAAGCAAATCTTGGAAGCTTAAATTTGGCTTGTTGATGTTAATATCATATATTTCTTTAAACGTTTTTCTACTTCAAAAATAAAAAAAAAAAATAAAAATTGCTTATGAATTCCAATTAAATGAAGCGAACATTATAATTTAAGAAGAAAAAAAATCACAAAAGAAACTGCAAGAAAATACTTCAAATGTCAAGTATCAAAAGTAAATGGCAATAAAAAGTAATTGAGAAAGTGCTGTGAAAAACTATGACAATGAAAAGTCATTGCTTATTGACAGCTAAAGATGCTTAAGATCTTATAAAAAATTTATGAATAAATGCTTAAATATCTTGCTGCTGAAAAAAAAATTTAAGGAGAAGAGAAAAATTCTTAATGTATAAAAAAAAATCGCACTCGTAGCACTTTAATGAAAAATTTCTAAATTTGCAGCAATTTCAAATTTTGCTAAAGAATGTTACATTTATTTTGATCAGGAAAACTTGAGAAAACACGATTGTCTTGAAGAGTCGTTAGATGTTATGAAAATGTATCAAAAATCAGCTTTTAGGGTTTCATTTGTACTCATTTTAAGGTCAAAAAAATGCTAACTCAGATATCGAAGATGAATGAACACTGAAATCTATAAATTAAAACGCAAGATAAAAAAATTCTCCTACCTTTTTTGCTATGTTAGAAATGGAGCACGACTTTGAATTATAAACCATTAAAAAGGTATTTGTGTTTAAATGTGCACAAAGTAAAAATTATTTTAATATTTTGCCATTAAGGCAGGTAAAATTAAAATTAATGCAAATTTTTCAATATAAACAAGGACAAAATACGCTGTTACACAGAGCTGAAAAAAGGATACAGCACAAAGAGAAAGACAAAAGGCTGACTGTCACTGACTTCATGTTTTTTTGTTTTCTCTTCGTTTGACATTTGTCATTGTTCCAGGGATGACTGTTCAAAAATTACCAAAATTATTTAATACATTTGTGGTCAAATTTTGAACACTGGGCGATTCTAGCAAAAAGTAAAACAAAAAATACTCATTTTCTTTGTATTTTGTGATGCTGAATTCGAATACGGTCTTACAATTGCTCTATCTCGTATGGTTTTTGAGATATCTTAACATAAAAAAGCATATAAGACCGTTTTTGCCATTTTTTGGAGCTATATAATTCATCCATAAATTTCGACAAAGCAATTTAAAGATCATAATCTTTTCCTCTAAACCTAATTTAAATTATTTCGATATTTTTATTTTGTTCGGAAATATCCTAATATGATATGAATTTTAAACCTAAAAAAGTTTTTATAAAAAGTGCAAAAAAAGTTTTTTCATTGTTTTAGTCAAAGAAATTTCGGAGAAAAATAAAGGAATCAAAATCATTTTAAAGAAAAAGATTAGAGCTTTCAATAACTTTATCGGAATTTAGAGATGAACGTTCGTTTTAGGTAAGGTTATCTTAAAAACCATACGAGATAGAGCAAATCTAAGGCCGAAAGTTATTTTTTTGAAAATAAATTTTTTAAAACTTAATGTATCCTTTTTGCTGAGTAAGTGCGAACGCTTAAGTATTACAAGGAAAATCCAATAAAATCAATAAAAAATTCAAGGGTGAAAGAGTGAGAAAAAAAAAAACAAGCAAAAAAATTTTTTTAAAAAACATAAGGAGAAAATAAAACCAAAACAGATGCAAAATAAGAGGATCTGAACAACAGAAAGCATTAAGAGCAAAAATACGATTTTAACATGCAAGCAAATGAATAAAAATATTAAAAAACATTTCAACATGAATCGAACAAAAAAATTTCCTTTACTTTCCCTACTTTGGGGATGAAGAAAATGTTGATGACAAGGAAGGTAGCTGGGTGTTGAAGATGTTATGGCGAAAATATTTATAGTTGATGAGCTTATTGAACAAACAATCAGTAAGAAACGTAGACTATGATGCATGCAGAAAAAACTTTACTTACAATCAACAGTTGTACAATAAATAGAGAAGATGAAACCGTCGCACCATATTTCAAATTTTACCAAGACCATAAGGAGATAAGAGTATGTTCCTCTCGAGTAATTTAATCATGTTGACAATTTCGAAAAAATTATTTAACTGTACTTTCAATTAAAAGTAGTAAAGGTTCTTATATACTATGCATATATGTATATGACCTTAGTTCAAGAGGTTATCCTTTGTTTATTATTTTGAAAGAATCATATATTTGGTAATAATTACCATATTCAATATATTATTTCTTATTTTCTTGATATTCTTTAAGTTATCGATAAGTTAAATAGTTTAAGTATAATATTAAGACCACCGAAAAAGTTTTATTTAGAACAGTCGTTCTATAGGCCATGGACCACATAACGAGATTTTCTGTTTTTCGTCCCATATCAAGCAAGAAAAAAGTTATTTTTTTGAAAGTTAAATAGTTTTTTTGAAATTAAATTAAACAAAAATTCGTAAATTAATTAAAATTCGTCATCGATTGGTAGGGTAAGGGAGGGAAATATGGACCACCAATCTTTCTTTTTTAAATAAAACTCCAAAAACATAAAACAAAACAATTAATTTTATGTCATTAATTAGAGAAAAGAATTCACCTTTATTCTGATTGACTTTTCAATAAATATCTCATCAGGATTAAGAAAAAAAAAAATTAGATATCTGAAAATACATTCTTCATGATTCCAAGAATGTTAGATTACACACTTAAACCGAAATTCGGCAAGGCGATCTTCTGAGTAAAGAGTATTACATTATATGCATTGTTCATCTTCTTTTCCTTTGTAGTTTACGAATTACAAATAATGACCATCAGATTCGTCATGAAAATTGCAGCTAGATTTTCCTTCTGAAGAAGATGATAAATACATTTGCTTTTGAGGCTTTTTCTCTTTGGTGGTCCATATTACCCGCAGCACGTGCTGGTGAAATAAGTGGTTTTTTTTTATCAAAAACTCTTATGGTTAATGAACTAATTAGAGCTAATAAATAATAAAAGGTATTTACTGACTTTATATAAATGATGAATCATTTAAAAACACTATGCCTTTATAGTGAAATAATAAAATTTATTCACTAGAAAACTTGAATCACTAAACATTTTTTTTTAGAAAAAACAAATTCACAGCAACATGCGACTTCACCAAACTCTAAAAACGCACTATTATAAGCTTTAGGTATTAGCGTAAAGTTTGAACATGAATAACGGTAAATCCTATGCACACAATGGAAAATAACCGTGTTGTCCATATTACCCGCGCATACCATATTGTTCTCGCTTACCTTATAATAGGGGTAAGTGGGGTAAGGTGGGAAGTGGGGTAAAGTGGGAAGTGGGGTGAAGTGGGAAATGCCCCTTTTCGGGGAAACTAGCAAAGCAAGGTAAGGTGGGAAGTGGGGTAAAGTGGGAAGTGGGGTGAAGTGGGAAATGCCCCTTTTCGGGGAAACTAGCAAAGTATAGCTGTCATGCGCTTCTGACATGTACTTGCAATGACCGTAAGTAAATTTTTATGGAATAGCGATGCGTGAATACGTGGATTGTAAGTACACAAAAATATTCTTTGTAGTCTTAATTTTGATAACGCAAAAGGATTCCGTGTAATTCATAGAGTGAAAGAATGAAGCTCACATTTTTTGCAAAATGTGGTATCGGGGTAAAGTGGGAAATTTTTTATGGGGTAAAGTGGGAAATGTTATTTCACGATTGCTAGTCCCCACTTGTCAACGTATTATACTATTTCATGATCCAAATAAGTGTTGTACAGAAAGTGGGAAACGAATCACAAAAATAGAGTACCAAGAGCAAAAAGCACCACCAGCAAAGAAAGCGTCTAAGAAGAAACAAAGAAGTTCTAGCCCAGTTGAAAATCGTGAATTTTGCACCATTTGCATGGAACTCATGCCTGAAATCATGACCAGACACAATACCATCAAATGAAACCTAAAGAATTGTCAACGCCCATTTCACTTGAAATGCGTTAATCTCACTACAAGCTTCTTTTATTACTAACACTGTGACTCGGACTTTAATGTTTCATCAGAGAACGACGAATAAGCAACTATTTCACAAAATTTTTTTAAACACATTTTTTTTTTTTTTCATATGTTTTTTTTCCAGCAAAATCATTATTTCTTTTCATATTTACTCCTATGAGTGTGTTCCTTGAACCTTGTTTGACTTACAATATAGATATTAGAACTTTTTTCCAACATTTGTATTAGTTTTTATGAGTTTTGAAAGTTTCCCACTTTACCCCACGATTTTTAATTTTTGCCATTTTGGGCATCCTCGATCAAAGCGTCGTACTCAACAGAAAATCCATATTTTCGGTTCGTTTCTTCGGCAAAAATATAGCTTATTTAATTTTCTTTATTATAGGAAGTTGAAACATGAAAAAATAAGAAGTTTTGTTCATTTTATGGAGCTTCGAAAAAAAAATTTCCCACTTTACCCCACTTTCCCCTACATTTTTACAATAAAAAAAGGCTCAAAACGGTCATTTATAAGGGTTGGAGACACCTCTGGTCAGTTCCAAAATATATTTTCAAACCTTCCTAATAGATTGATGCAGTAAATTTTTTTTTTTTTTTTTCGAAAATGAGCCCATAACGGTCACATTTTATCTTCCAGCTCCAATTTTTAAAAAACTTTTATTTGTAAAACTTTTTGAATAAAAGTATAAAGATCCAAGGTCTGGATAAAATGAATAAAAAGAAATTGAGAACTCGAAAATGTGGCGAAGGTCAAAAATGTCAAAGGTATAAGGGAATAAGGGAAAATGAAAGTCCAAGTACATTTCATCAGTTTATTCTTCTTGTCCACAAAACACAAAATGTGGACTTATTAAAATTTTATACAAAAAGTAATTTTCTAAAGTGTAATACATACATATATGAGGACGGACCATAAAAGCTGTTAACTCTGGAAAAATCTTCAATGTAGGCACTCACTACAAAAACAATGAAGCAAATCAAACTTAATTTGATTCGAAAGCAATTTTCTATTCGAGCATGAATTGTAATGTTCAGCAGGTAAGATGGTGCAATTGGTGGTAACAAGAGGCTCACACACACAAACGCACAACATAGATTCAAAAAAATATAAAAAAAAATTCTTATGGATAGCAACGGAGATTTGAAAGAAAACAGCAGCAAAATACTCGTAATAAGAAAACAAGGTGTCTGGAACAAGTGCAAAAAAGACACAACACAATAAAGCGTTTGTAAAGGTCTGTTCCCTGTCGGTTATCCAGGAATTTTATAACAAGAAAAACAGGGAGAAAAAATAAAAGTAAATGTTTATGCTTTGTATTTGATGGATGAATGGTTATTAAAGAGGGCTCCGGCTAACTAATGTTGTTGCAAGAAAAAGTTTCTTGTTTTTTCTTTATATCAATAATAAGTTTGGTTACATGGGGTGTTATGTTGTTTTACAAAAGTCATAAATTGTTTATTAATATTGTTTTTGTCATTGTCTTTGTTGCTGTCATGTTCTTTGTATTATAGATGATAATAAATGTGTGTTAGATTTTCTTAGTCAGGGAGAAAATGCAATAAATCTTTAATATTTCGATAGACGTAACAAGTACACTACACTGAAGATACCTGTGGATGTATTTTTCCCTAAAATAATTTTATCTATTTGGTTGACGATTTCAACAAATATTTAATACCTGATAAAAAACAAATTTTGCTATATATTATTATGGAATGGTTTGAAAGCTATAGTCGAAAATTATTGAAGAATATCAATAATGCTAGAAAATAAAAAAAAAT
The DNA here is from genome assembly GCA_951812925.1 of Calliopum simillimum. NCBI lineage: Eukaryota > Metazoa > Arthropoda > Insecta > Diptera > Lauxaniidae > Calliopum > Calliopum simillimum. Next base: position 106,133,172 of record OX638368.1, read on the forward strand.
ATGTATTTAATTATATTGTTGGATTAAATGGACTAAATACTGCTAAACTGCATCTATTCCCATCAAAGTCGTTTATGGGAGTTTCTAATGTTGGTTATAACGAATCTGAAATTTTTTATTTTTTTTTTTTTTTAAATACAAAATCAACAGAAACCAAGTTTATCGGAGTTTTTGAGGCCGCTGATAAGGAATATGAAATATGAATATGATGAAATGGTGAATCCAAAATGGTGAACAAAATGTGCCAAACAGCATCTTTTTCTACAAAAGTTTGGTTTCTGCTATCTTTATTACGAATATGAAAGGAAAATGTACCCTGAATACGATGCATGTACAAATTAGATGGCTTTCTGCGGGTTCGTTAACTTTTGCTATGTTTGAAATTACTTGAACAAATTGTTTTGTGTTTATACTAACATATATTCACGAAATACGAGTAGTTGCCTAATTATATAAAAAGTTAACGAGATAAGGCAGTCCGGATTTGAGAAATATATTAAACGAACCTTCACAGAAGAATTCCACTTTGTTGCATTGCAAAATGGTTAACCGAAGCAATTTTGTTCACTTATTTACAGAGATGCTTTATACAAAAAAAAAAAAAAAGGAAATCTTTGCAAGAATTGGTGAACCTTATACTCACACGTGAAGAGTTTTTTAGGCATAGAGATTTCCATCAACTCTGAAACGAACGAAGAGAATTATACTCTACCTTTTGCAACAGATAAATGCGCTAAAACAACAACATTATTTTTTGAATATTGGCCAGCTTTTTCTATCTCCGGACCACAGTGCGCTGGAAAAAAGTCCCTTGACAAAAGAAAGAAAAAAAATTTATATGCGAAAAATTTGCAATTCCAGCAACTTCACATAAACGAAGAAAGAAAGAAGTATATATAAAAAGTACAGCATTTTGTAGAGATTTGGCCGATTTTTAAAAATGCTGATATTTTTATTTTATAAAAAAAAAAAAAATTGATTTCATGGGCCTGATGTTTTGCAGTATTTTTTATAGCCACATCACATAATTCCTATACACATGCACACATTCAACCCAAATCGAATTTCTATACAACTAATGAAGTTATGTAGTATGAATCAACAAGCGAAGCAACACTTTGGCACTACAACGCATATTACTCCTCTATGAGTTGTTTACACTTGACTTCCGCTTCCGTTTCAATCTCTTGATAATAAGAAGGAAGAAAGAAAGCAAACTTGCTTATATAACCACAAGTTCTTCTTCTTCTTTTTTTTTTTTTGTCTCGTATTTGTATTATTATTTTGCACTCGATATACGACTATGACATTCTTATATTTTTGATATACGACAAGTACGAGACTACAAATTTTATATTCAAGTCGTTTCAAAAATTAGTTTATACACTCGCATAATAAATTTTCAGTATGTTTGATATTCATGCCGGAAAACAAGAAAATGCAAATATTTTGACATTTGTCTATACTATTGAGAAATGAAGAGCAGGAAGTATTAAATGTCAAGAAAAAGGAAAGTGGTTATGATAAATAAATTAAGATTTAAGCCACAAGTAAAACTGAATAAATTTTAAATGGAATTCTGTCATCTGATAATTTAATGCGTATTATGTAATTAGGAAAAGAGTTACAGGCTAACGAAATTAAAAAGTTATCTAAATGTTTCAATTAATAGTCCAGTATCTACAGCAATTTTTTTTTTTTTTTTTTTTTTTTGGAACAAATATTAATGAAATAAAACAAACTTCTGGATAGTATTTTTTAGTTGAGTTTATTAAGAAAAAAATTAATTTTTTATGCGCGTTTTTAGAAATTTTTACTTTCAAGCTTGATAGTTTTTACTATACTATCATATATATAGGCCATGATCATCTCAATTTTTTCGAAATTTGCAGTTGGGTTCTCAGATTTTTATAAAAATTCACAGAGCTGTTCTAAGTGCTCAGCATGGAGACCTCTCATTATTAGTTTTGCAAACAAAATTTTTTGGCAAGTTATGGACATGGAAGTGCTTTCCAAGTGCTGTTTTTGCGAAAAATCAATGCAATTTTTTTTTTTCTAATTCCGGCCATTTTGTCAAAAATTAATTTTTTAATATTTGTTTTCGGACTCTTGTAGCATTTTAATTTCCATTTTTAAATTTGGAAAATTTACAAAATGGCGGCCATTTTTTGAAAAATCTTAAAAGTTGATTATCTCAAAATAATATATTTTTTTTTTTTAACTTTTTTCTACAGACAGGTAGATTAAAAACAAATATTTTGTAGGAGACTTGTTTTGCGCTAGATGGCTGCGAGAGCCAAGGGAATTTTTTTCTAAAGAGTCACGTCACAATTTTTTTAACTTTATATTGTGCTTTGATTTTGACTAAGCCTTTTGAAAAAGGAATGATTTTCATCCACCTTTCAAAAGATTTCTGTAAAAAAAATTTAATTTTTTCCGACCTCAAATTAAAAAGTTGGTATGACAAATGTACTACCAAATTAAAGGAAATTGAACGAGGACTTCAAAAAAAAAATATAAAAGAATATGTTAATAGGACCTTTTTCATACTAAAATGGCCACAAAATTCAAAAAATAGGAAAAAAAAAATTTTAATTACAACTTTAAGCGCCCAAAACTTTTCGAAATCCTTTTAAACCCTATAAACCATATACACTATCTGAAAGCTCGCTATAGAAATGTTTTCTCTAAAATGTTAGGGTGATACAAGAACATTTTTTTTCTGAAATAAGTCAGAAAATCAGTTTTGACCCTATAACTCCTCAGGGTAACATTTTAGACTCCCCCTCCAGGTGAAATTTTTTGTTTATCTAGGCCTCCTTTATCACCTCCCAGAAGCTTCGTAACCTTATGCAATACTCCCTGTATATATATCACAGAGCAACAATAATTTTGCGGGGTTGAATTTCCAATAATTATGACCTACTGAATGCGAAAATAATATCAGATTCACCGTTTCAAGTTTCTCAAATGTCCTTGCTTAATGTTGCTAAAATAGGTGTTTTGAGGCATATTTGAAGTTATATCACACTTACAGTAAACAGCGTAAATAATTTTTGCTAATAGAATTTGATAGCCCATACTTTCTTCATTAAACCTTACCATCCACATTTTCTTTTTATATGCATAAGTTCTGAGCAATCTACATTGAAGTAAAGGTGCTATTTCAACTCTACAGAAAATATTCAAATTTTGTTTTTAGTTTTTGCATGGATTTGAAAAACCTATGCTTCAATGGAAGATAACTTGAGAAGTAAGGATACAATTGGAAAATTTCAAAAATAAGGCTTAATGTAAGGTAATCTCTATCAGCTACCATTATCAAAAATAAACTACACCGTTTACTGTAAGTGTGATACACATACAAAAATTAAATATGCCTCAAAATGTCTATTTTTGCAATTTTAAGCAAGGATGTGTAAAGAACTACACTCAATTTAAACAAAGAAAGCACACCATAAGTATTTAATAACTTTACTTGGATTAACTCAAAAAACTAAGGCCGCAGAATGAAAAATTATTTTTTGTCGCACTGTGTAAATATGATGCAAAAAAATCAGGACATTGGTTATAAAAATCTGGATTTGGCTATTGTTTATCTACTTATCAAACATCGGAGCTGTCAAGATTTAAGCTCTAGTCTGAAAAATTATCAAAAAAAAAAAAAAATAGTTGAAGGTCACATCATCCTACTCCATTTAGTTTTGACTCAATTTTGTAAGGTGAACCTAAAAATAATACAAATTTTTGACCGGAACTGATAATAATGAAGTTGAATGATTGGAAATTTTCTGAAAAAAAGTGATGAAATATGTTCTATTTACACAGTGAAAACAGAACAATGCCAAAAAGGAATTAATTTTAAACTATTTTGGAATATTATTAGCTACCAACAATGAAAATACATTGATGGTTGGAGCTTACTGTTCAGTGTTTTTCTTGTAGCTGTGATTCTCGTTTAATCTATGCTAAGAGTTAAATAAAGTATGCTTGCAAAATTCTATAAGATGTCGGCAAAGCGTCTGATGAGGAATTGACTTATTATAGTCAATTTTGACCTGTGGTGGGTCCCGAAACTAGTAACGCAAACCAGCCTTCCGATACATTTTTTTGCTTTTTTTATTTATGTGTATTTTTGCCTTGTTTTTTGTGTTTTTATTGTTGTTTTACTCAAAAACACTGAACAGTAAGCTCCAACCATCAATGTATTTTCATTGTTGGTAGCTAATAATGTTAATCATCATCTGTTCCAAAAAACAAAAAATTAGAAAATCTCAGAGAGCCAACTGATACACATACGAATGCGCTTGCTACTTCGTTTTGTCTCGGCAAAAAACCTTGCAAACGAAGCGCTATGCAAAAATAGTATAATATCGATGACTCACAACGGCAGGGCAATGCATATAAATGGAAAAAACAAGGAAATTGGAATTTTTGCATGTGCTGTGTTTTTCTTGTAGCTGTGATTCTCGTTTAATCTATGCTAAGAGTTAAATAAAGTATGCTTGCAAAATTCTATAAGATGTCGGCAAAGCGTCTGATGAGGAATTGACTTATTATAGTCAATTTTGATCTGTGGTGGGTCCCGAAACTAGTAACGCAAACCAGCCTTCCGATACATTTTTTTGCTTTTTTTATTTATGTGTATTTTTGCCTTGTTTTTTGTGTTTTTATTGTTGTTTTACTCAAAAACACTGAACAGTAAGCTCCAACCATCAATGTATTTTCATTGTTGGTAGCTAATAATGTTAATCATCATCTGTTCCAAAAAACAAAAAATTATTTTGGAATAAATTTCATACTTTCCTGGTATACTTTCAAACTATTTTGGAAAAACAACAGTGTTTCTTATTAAAATTTTAAAATAAGATGAGAAATATATAACTAATTTTCAAAAAATAGCTAAAATGCTTGGAATTGTAAAAAAAAAATCGAAAATTTTTAAAACCTAAATTAATTTACCTAAATTCCCGATCAAATAGCGCCGGATTATTATACCAACAACTGATAAGAAACCAAAAAAAAGGAAACTTATTGGAAAATTGATCAACTGTAGTTTCTTTGAGATATTACTTTTGTTAGAATTTCTCTTTCGATAATTTGATTTTCTATAATACATAAAACCATACAAAATCAAATAGTTTTTGATTTTAAACTATTCAAAGAACTCAAACTTTATCTTTTAATTTTTTCAATATTATCATGTTAAGAAATTTGAATTTTTGCTCTCCATTTCAATTGGCATATGCTGTGGGCCAACGCTAGCGACAGTGTCAAGTTCATAAAACAGAAGTCAGTTTACTAGTAAATTTTTCCTTCAGGTGGCATTTGGCAATTTCTCACTCTTCCTTTTTTACCATACTACAACTCTTTTCTTTATAACTACAATAAAAAGGTGCTCATTTTTCATGCAATGTAATTTTTTTTTTTATATATTATGAGTTCTTCCTTTTAATTTTATTTTACCTTCCCTTGAATTGATTACGAAATTACAATGCTTTTGATTTTTGGAGCTTTGTTTTAGGTTTTTAGAAAATTTTTTGTATTATTTTTTTATTCCTTTATTTGTGATTCTTTTTGTATTCTAACGAAATTTAATACATCTTATTTATTGGATTGAAAATTTCTTCTTTGATTTTATTTTTTTATTAACTTGTAATCCCTGTTGAATTTGGGTTTACATTGCACTATTTACCTTTTTCGATACGAATTTTTATTGTTTGCCTTGTGGTATTTCCTGTTTTCATTTCCTATGCTTTGTGTAATTTAACCATGACAAAATAAATAAAAAAAAGAAAATGTTGCGTTAAACTTTAACATTTTTGAAATTCGGACACTTTTACAAATATTATTGTAAAATACTATACGTAGTACTAAGGAAGACTTCAACGGTTAAGTGAATTCAATTTAAGAAGAAAAGCGCCATTAGTTATTTATTTATTTCTTTTCGTCCCAACGTAATAAGACATACGACTTTCACACTTAAAACATTGGTCACATTACTGTTACATTCATATAGATTTTTTTTTAACATTCGTACAAAGTACAACATGAGTATAATGTAGTATAAAATATCACATAAATTTAGAAATTGAAGACCAATTATGAAAACAAAATAACAGTTTTGATTTTCAAAATAAAAAATGAAAGTCTAATTATCACAATAATGTTTGACTAGTTCTCTTCTAAACTTCAGAAGCTGACCTTTATGTCCCATTTGGAACTTTACAAAAAAAATGAAGCAATTTTAACAAAACGTTAAGTTTTTGGTACCATAAGCAGTTTTAATTCAATTAAATAAAAGTAAATAAATAAGCGAAAGGATAATAGAAAAGTGAAATAAAAAAATGTTGAATAAAAAGTATTTTAATAAAAAATAAAGCAAAAAAAAAATAAAGTAAAAAAAATTACCCGGGTTGGGTTCGAACCCATGTTGTTCTTCTTACTGCAGCCTTATATGGAATCATTGTGTAATCAATATCAATTCAATTAAACAAAATTAAATAAAAAAGAGAAAGCAACATAGAAAAGTGAAATAAAAAAATGCTGAATATAAAATATTTTAATAAAAAAAAAAAATGAAGCAAAACATAAAAATTAAGTGAAAAAAAAAAAAAAAAAAACTAATAAGGGTGTAAAATTTGGCCTGGCCAAACATTAAATACCCAACACTGCAGTATTTTTAAAATTTTGCTCTTATGGGAGGTACTACGCTCTCTTGTCCGAGTTCACCCAGTTTTTTTCCAGAGCTTGCATTTATAGTTTTTAGTGTCTGAGTGAAAAACGTTTTCAGCTTTTGCTTATATAGGAGGTGCCACGCCCTCTTGTCAGAATTCGTCTAGTTTAAGCTTAGAGCGTGCATTTAGTCTTCAGTGTTTGAGTGAAGTTTGGTTGGATTATCTCAAAAAACTCTTTCAGTATAGCCTTTTGAAACTTTTGCTTATATGCGAGGTACCACGCCCCCTTGTCCGGCTTCACCCAATTTTTGTTGAGAGCTTTTATTTATGATTCTTAGTGTCTGAGTCGAATTTGGTTCGAATATCTCAAAAAACGCTTTCAGTATAGCGTTTTAAATCTTTTGATTATATGGGAGGTGCCACGCCCTCTTGTCCGAATTCGTTCAGTTTTTTCTCAGAGCGTGCGCTTACAATTCTCAGTATTTATGCGTATTTTGGTTGCATTGTCGTGAAAAATACTCCTAAAATTGCATTTTGAATATATTTTTTGTATGGGCGGTAGGCGTGTCCGTTGACCGATTTCGCTCATTTTCAATCCCCCGAGCAATCTTTGACGACGGAGGCAGTGTACCAAATTTCATTGAATTATCTTGCTCAGTTTTCCTAAAAAGTGTATTTCAATACACAGCCAGCCAGCCACCCAGCCAGACAGACGGACATGGCTATATCGACTCAGGAGGTGACGCTGATCAAGAATATATATACTTTTCTATATCTGCCACGCCTCCTTCTCTGCGTTTCAAACGGAAGGACAAAGTGAATATACCCTGGGTGTAGGGTATAAAAAAACAGAATTTTCAAGTTTAGGAGTTTATAATTTCAACAATTTTAATAAAATTAATGGATCCATTGCTCTAAATTTTTTGTTTCAGCTTATATATCATGTGATACAATTTTTACGAAGTAAATGCAGTTATTTCAAAATATTTTTGTATGTGGGTTAAAGTCACCTCAAGCATTGATTTAACATGATATACCTTTAACTATCAGAGTATAAGGTTTTTTTAACTTAAGTTCTCTCAACATTTTGGTATATTTGTATAGGCAATCAGCCTAGGTAATGGGATGTTTTCAAGGACGAGATTAAAAAAAAAAATTTTGATAAATTCGTTTTCAGCCTTTGGTATGTTTTACTTATTTGTATATGGGCACTTCACAGGTGACGAACGGGACCGTCGTACACATTTAAAGTGCAAAAAAAGTGGAAGTAGAACATATTTTTATTTTAGTTTTTACTTTAAATTCTAGCTCTTAGGTAGCACTATGATTAGTGCCAACGTTAATAGCAGGTGAAAGCCTGGTTCTAAGATACACGCAAAAAAAAACGCAGAGCGAACGTAACAAAAATAGAAGAAGTTTTCATGCCTATTCAAAGAAAGTCAGTATTCAGCGAAACAAGTCAGAAATTTTAGTGCGACTTATCCTAGAATCTTATGTAATAATGTTACTTTATAATGCATTTTGTTTGATTCATATATCTTCTGTACTTTTCTTTGCTGTGATCATAATCTGAATCGTTACGTGACAATATGAACGTGACATTTCCACCATACAAATTTTAAACTGACAATTTTTCAAAAAAACCGGGATTTTCTAATAAATGTTGGATCACCTTATCATGTTAAGTTGACGTGGCATCACAAATTTTTCCAAAGGATGTCATTTGTCCCTATCCATTTTACATGTTGACCAAATCTCATAAATTATGAATTTCTTTTATTAGGTTCGTGGCACATTGTTTGTATTTGTACGTTAAATAGTTTCAGAGATATGATGATAACCATCATTTTTTGGCTCATGGTGGACCTTTTTGGCAGGAATGCCGATATATGTCACATCAAATAACAATACTTATATTAAAGGCTAAGCCAAACCTAAAAAATCTACAAGAACAAGTTAAAAATCCATTGAAAATTGGGAAACAAAAAATTTTTGATTCAAAAAATTTAAAAAACAAAAGAAATTCTAAGTAGGTAACTTTAAAAATGCGTCTTTTGTGAAAGGTCTCGGTGGTTTAATTTTTTGAAAAATTTCGCTAAATAAATAATATCATTTCTGGGTGGCCATTTCCAGTATTGTTTTACAAAGATCAAAATGAAAAAACAATTTCAGTATGGCGAAAGACTAAAGTTTATTTTCACTACAGTTCACCATACTTAGTGACAGGATGTCAATTTGGCCCCGAGCTTGGGCTTCTTTAGGGCCAGCCTAACGACACAAGGTTTTTTGGGGATGTCTTTGGACCGGTCCAATAACCGTAGTTGGATGCAGAAGAAACAAAGTGTTAAAATTTTACTTACTTTACAATCGGTGAAAGTCTAAAAGTATCGAAAAACATCTAAAATATCGGTAAAAGAAGAAAAGTAGCTGACATCTAAAATATCGGTTAAAGTTGAAAAGTATCGAAAAACATCTAAAATTCCAGAAAAAGTGGAAAACAATAGAATATTTAAAATATCCGTTTAAGTCCTTAAGTACCGTAAAACTTATGAAATGTCGGTAAAAGTCGCAAAAATAGATACGAACTTCTTAAATATCGCTAAAAGTTCAAAACTATCGAATAACATCTAAATTATCGGATGAAGTAGAAAAGTATCGAAAAACATTTAAATTATCTGTGTAATACAACGATTTAAATTTAGTCTCAAAACAGGCATTTTTTCGGCGATCACTTCCTTTTTAGAGCCAAATCTTTTCCAGTGAACATTTTTTTTTTAGTTCTGCAAACAGGTAAAAGACGCTGGGAGACAAACCTTTAAAATATGGTGGGCAGGGAATTCATTTACTTTAATCATAGTTTTCATCGACTTGTGACACGGTTTATTGTCTCGGAAGTAACTTTTGCATGGTCTAATTTTCATGTTAAATTGTGAACATACCATCTGCTGAGGTGCATTAACGCATTTTTAAATTGTTAAACATCTAATCTAAGTACACACAAAAATGAAAAAAAAACCGCTCTATGCAAAAAAAAAAAAGAAAAAGGAGAACACTGAAGAATCTATACAAAAAACGAATTTCAAAAAACTCAAAACCCTTTTTTCATATTACCAAAAATGTACTAGATGTCTAGTTATGAAATGATGCCAATGAAATTGTATGCAAAATTTTATGATGACAAAAATCCAATATCATGTTAATAAAATGAATAAAGCAGGGTCAATTAACAATTTAACTTCTTTGTCTCAATTTAGTAATTTACCAATTATGTTAATGAGAAAACAATAATTGATGATTATTGAACTTTAGAATTTCTTTTTAATCAAAACATACTTAACAGTTTGCCGATTATAATTACGTTATGTAGGTACACTCAGTATGAATTTGATATCTGTAGGTTGATGCTTATACGCGAAAGAATTTAAATTTCATATGAAAAATTTTATGTTTAATAAATTTTTCGCATATTTAAGCAAAAGCTTAAAATTTTCGCATTAAAACTTACAACTGATGATTAATGAACCACAACAACAAAAACAACAAAAATAATTTCCAACAAAATTTCAACAAAAAGTTTTGTAAATTTTTGTTGTTGAAATTTGACATTTAACAAGAGAAAATAACAAAAACACACAACTATTTATGAGTCAAGTGGAAAAATAAACAAAATAAACAAAAAAAAATTTTGTGAAAATGTGGCGGGAAAAATTAATGAAGAAAGTTTTATTAAAAATCCGAAAAGTTTTTGATTTTCCACAGCAATGGCAATCCCAAAAAAAAAAAAAAAAACGCACCTAACGTAAATGAAAATCCAGTGAGCGGAATTAATGAAACTTGAAATTACAGAAAAATAGAAAAACAACAATTATGAATTTGGAAGGGGAGGGGGAGGGGGAGGGAAAGCGGAATTGAATAGATTCCAAAAAGGTGGAAAAATTGCAAAAAAGAAAACAACACCGATAGACTCGAAAATAAAAGTCAGCAATAACAAAACAAAATGAAGAAGTTTCGTCACGCCTTAACGCAAAGCTAAAAAAAAAATAGAAACTTCTATGTAACACATAAAAATTCCAGAGATAAGGCAAGATATGAGAAATAGGAAAAAAAAAAAATGATCCAATTTTTTCTGTTATCAAATATAAAGGTTGCAAAAGAAGAATTAAGAAGAGAAAATGTTGAAGAAAAATAACAAAATAATCTAGAAAAGCGATAAAGAAGAATAGTATAACAAAACTAACGAAGCACAACAAAAGACAATAGATTCGAACGATGAATGGTTTTCATCAACCAAATCAATGATGTTGAAAGAATGAATACACCTATACTACATAGTACACAATAATTTCACTGGTAAAACATATTGTTCTATAAGCACAATTCGGATCAAGAGAGAACCGAAAGAGTAATAAGTTTGGTTTTAGACTCGCATTGGTCGTACGACTTTGCCAAAATTCTAACTATCTCGAGGAAAGTTGTCATTTTCATTAAACATTTTAAAAATGTGGACATCCAAAAAGGCTTTGATCCTTCACTTGTTCACTTTTGTCAGAATTTACGACCTCCTCTCACCGTCTGAGGACGCCCTTTATGGTGGAGTGAAGTGCATAAACAAGAGTACTAAATGCAATAATACCCTTCTAGTTGTTTTATGTTTTATTTTTGGGCCTTAAATCTTTAATGCCTTGATGGCTAAAAGTATCTAATGTACAAAACACCAAATTAACAACATTATACGGGTCAGCATTTTTTCGAAATATGCGCATTAAGCTCCATCTTGTGTCGAATTTTAGTATCTCTAGTTTGAAACTTGAAGGGCTATGAGCTATTTTTGAAGTCACAATGTAACTTAATTTTATACGTACGTACGTAGGTTTTCATAAGAAAAAAATAAAAAATTTTGAGTTACAAACTTATACCTTGGACGTATCGATATGCAGGCTAATTAGAGCATTCATAATGAAGCTATGAAAAGAAACTAATTTTCAAGACGATATTTTTTTTACGTCATTTTATTATGATCTAACATCATATACAGTGTGTCACAGAAGTATTTTGCATACGAAAAATATTTAAAAATTCGAATTAATACTCAATTTTTAGCCGTTTCATTCTTAGTAAAGGATTATTTTTTTTTTTATAAACTTCGAGTCAATGGAACGTTAACTATGATACCACTTGATAAAAAAATTAAAATAATTCGTTCTAATCACTTAAAAAGCAAAGAAATGATTTATTCATCTTTTTTATAAGGTCACAAAAGTATTTTGCTTTTTAGTAAAATTTTACTTTGATATTATTTATCAAGTAAAATAGGCTTTTTTAACAATAAGCATGGTAGCCGTTATTTGAGGAGACATCATCTAAACATCTTTGCGAGGATTCTATCCCTTTAAGGCATTGTCGGTCGGTGTTTTTTCCCATTTTTCTTGCAGTACTTGTTTGAGCACATTTTATTGATAAAATATGGTATTTTTTGACCTTTCCACTTGATAAGACCAAAAAAATTCTATTGAATTTGAAGAAGAATATCGCTGTGGTGTTTTAATCTCTTTGGTGTTGTACAGAAGTGTCCCAGGATGTGTATTTAGGGTCATTGTCTTTTGAAAATAAAAAGTCATCTTGTGGTAAGCCCATTTTTAAAGTACTGGGTGCAAATTTTTTCTGGAAAATGAAACCTGATATTCATGTCTATCCATATTGCCAGCATTAAGTTACAGTTTCCCTATTCCATGAGCCAAGAACAGCCCACGACACACCATCATGTAAAATTGTTGCTTTTAAACTACAAAAGTTTAGGGTTTTATTTGCCTTATGCCTGACCATAGGCGTCTATCGATCAGATAAAAAGCAAATATTATATTATTGGATCCATTAGAAAGCAAAAATAATATTTTCGGATCCGATGAACGCCGCATGGTCTGGCATAAAGCAAATAAAACCATTAACTTTTATAACTTAAAAGCAATAATTTTACATGATGGTGTGTCGTGGGATGTTCTCGGATTATGGAATGGGGAAACTTAAACTTATCGGTGGCAATATGGATAGACATGAATATCAGTCCCATTTAACAAAAAAAAAATTGCACCCAGTACTTAAAAAATGGGTTTACCACAAGATGACTTCTTATTTTCAAAAGACAATGACCCTAAATACACATTCTGGGACACTTCTGTACAACACCAAAGAGATTAAAACACCAGCGCGATATTCTTTTTCGAATCCAATAGAAATTTTTTGGCCTTATATAGGGTAAGGTCAGAAAATACCATATTTTATCAAAAAATGTGCTCAAACAAGTACTGCACAAAAAAATGGGAAAAAAAACCGACTGAAAATGTCGTAAAGGGACGGAATCCTCGCAAAGATGTTTATATGATGTCTCTTCAAATAATGGCTACCATGGTTATTGTGAAAAAAGCCTCTTTTACTTGATAAATAATCTCAAAGTAAAATTTTACTAAAAAGCAAAATACTTTTGTGACCTTATAAAAAAGATGAATAAATAATTTCTTTGCTTTTTAAGTGTTCAGAACGCATTATTTTAATTTTTTTATGAAGTGGTATCATAGTTAACGTTCCATTGACTCGAAGTTTATAAAAAAAAATTACTTTTCTAAGAATGAAACGGCTAAAAATTAAGTATTAATTCGAATTTTTGAATATTTTTCGCATGCAAAATACATCTGTGACTCACTGTATGTCGCAATATACGCCAAGCGTACCAGCTGAAAATTTTTTGTCTCCGATTTCGCTCAAATTTGGCAATATGGTACTTCCGGTGTGCAAGAATAATAATCCGGGAGGGTTTGGTTCTAAATAGTAATACCATTTGTTATTGAAGTACAGGGTGTTGAAGTTGGCGTTTTTAATCATTTTCATGAAAAGGATGTTTTTTCAAAAATTTATAGCTTACACCAAAGTTCAATTCATTTTTAAGTGTTCTATATAAAAAAATATTACTTACTTGGTGAAAAAATTTTTTTTTTTACTTAAAAATTTTTTAAACTTAAAAATACTTTTGAATTTTTTTCTAAAAAAAACCCCCCTAAATTTTTTTTAAAAGTACTTTTAATAAAAGTATAATTTATAAGCTTTAAATTGATGTATGACTCAAGATAGGATTCGGTCGCCAGATGGGAGTTTTTGGCTTTTGAACGCCTGTGGCAGGGAAAACTCTTGTTTACTCAAAAGGAAGGCATCTTACGAAAAAATATACTAGGCATAAAATGCTTAGAATCGTTCAAGAAATACGTGTGAATTTTTTTTAACTTTTTTTGGAACAAAATTGAAAAATTTTTTTCAAACATTCATAAAAAAAAAAAAAAAATTACTTTTCAAAAAATTTCGAAAAATTTCAGACGAATTCACACAGTTTGATTTAAAAAAAAAAAAATTTAAATAAATATTTTACAAATTTTAAGATAATTTTTAGAATGGGCAAACGATGGGATATACTTTTTTTATTTATTTTTTTTTTTTTTCAATTAACAAAAAGTGAGTGAAAGAGCACTAAAAAGCTCCTAGATGCATCTCGATTGTATTATTTCTTCCCTATATGCCCACTGTCAAACTAAGTTCAATTCATGACTTTTTTTCATTTAATGTTAGGACAGTGCCATTGAGATTTTTAAGATATTTTTAAGCAGTTTTCAAAGTTAAACGTTACATGTTTAAAATTAGAAAATACCATTTTCTATAGACAAAACCAACAAGAAAACCATTTCAAAAAAAAAAAAACTCTACAAAATATAAACACAAACAAAGTTAAAATATTTCGTTATCAATAAATAAGCTCACTGTTATCAGTTAATTTCATATAAATTGAAGGGGAAACAGCAATACAACAGGTATGACACACTTTGTTAGAGTTTACATACCCGAGAGTAAACATTACCTAAATATAAGTTTATCAGTTATGTATAGAGTTTATGTAGAACGACGTGTATAGGTCGTTTATGTTTAATATATTTTTATAAAATTACGTTGACTAACGCTCCTACTGAGTTCCACCCTGTGCAATGGTTGCCTATAAAATACATACATTGACCTTGGTTACCTGTTGTGCCAACATTGACATTTCATATATGTATATATTTTATGCTTTAATTTTTTTCATCATTTTAATCAATTTTTTCGTTTTTTATCAGTAAATGGACGCACGTTGTAAATCCACTTAGACCATTATATCTTAACAAAAGATTGATATTGAAAATAAAAATTGAAAAAAATAGATCAAGTTTAATGGTGAATGTTAGGAAATGTCAATAGAAGAGAAAGAAAATAAGCGTTTGTAATTATAGCGGTGATATCATTTAATTAAAAAGTTATATGTTATGAAAAAGAAAAAAAAAACAGCAATAATATTTTGAAACTTTTTCGAATTTCAGGGAAATATGTATTTTTGTACATACGAGTCGTTAAAAGATGGAGATAATGCCGCAATTGGAAAAGGAGCTTTCTCGAAGGAGGCATTTGATCGGATTTTCTGGCAAATGGGAGAATGATCGAAAATCACTCTAAAATCACTTCTCATTTCAGTTTTTTTTTTTTTTTGTGTAATAATCCTGTTTTTCAGTCTAACTATGACTTAAGGTAGGCGTAAAGCTGAGTACATTATTAGAAATACTAAAAAAAAATACAAAAAATAATGGCAGATATTACAAAAAGAAAGCTGACTGTAGTTTTAAATGCCAGTCTTACTTCCCACTAAACAAGATCTTAGAATGATTTATTTTTATCGTTAGAAAAAACCATAAAAATTTTTATAAACCAAAGTGTGATACAACAAATAAACAGCCACTGGTTTCCAATATCTACTACTTAGTTACACTTGTCATTAAACAATATAGGAGATAATATTTAAAAAAAAAAAAAATTCAAATACTTTTGTAAAAAAAAATCCTAATTCCTACTAAAGACCTTGTTTAGTGAAAATTAAAATTGATATAAATCACAAAAAAAAAATAATTTTATGGGTAGGTTTTGGAGACATTAGCTTTTGAAAGATAACTCAACCACCTTTAAACGCCTCTTACATAATTTTCCTAGCGTATTAATGGTTTAAATGTAATGGGTCAAAATAAATGAGGAAAGTCGATTTTTTGGACAAAATAAAATATTGAAAATTCACTCAATAAATACGCAAAAATAGAAAAAAATTAAATAAAATTTGTTTCTTATCAGGAGCACCACTGTTGACAAGATACTAAAGTTTATTTGCAAAAATATCTATCGATAAATATCGAAGTAAGAATCGACTAAGTGAAGCTACCGAAATTCAAATTTTACTCAATTTTTGTATTTTTCTATTGCATGGATCCACAAATTTGAAAAATTTTCTTGTTATTCGAACGATTCATTTGTATTTTGATTAATTGACCGTGGTTATTAAAACAAATAATTTTGAATTGTTTTTTACTCAAGCAGTATTGCCGTTTTGAAAAAAAAAAAAATATTTTTCAAGGTATTTCTTAATTTGAACCTTAATCGGTTAGTCCTCCGATATTAATCTATAGATTTTCTGCAAATATGCTTTAGTATCTTGTCACAGGTAGAGTTTATGTGCTCCAAATAAGAAAACATTTTTCTTTAATTTAATTTAATTAATTTAATTTTCTTTAATTTTTTTCTATTTTTGTGTATTTACTACGGATGGCCTAACAAAAGTTCATTTTAATTTTCAGAAAGATCGGTTTGCTATTCTTTTTTCTTTTCTTTTCTTTCTTAATACTATGCAGTAAATAATAAATTATTATTGTTACAGAAAGTACCCTATGAAGGAAAAAAAAATGTCAAGCAATATTTACGTTACATTTTCCTCTCCTCAACATTTGTTTCTAAAATGTCCATCTCTTATCTCAATCTTCTAGGGGGGCTCTCATACAAATTTACCTGAAAATGTATACTTTGTTGAAAACTCCTTTAGGGAATGGAAATATGGGGCATATAATTTCCAGTAAATACTAGGGAGAGGAAAGTAATAGGGGCTGATTAATATTTTTGTTTACCCCCAAGCACTCCTGGCCACCTGGTCACTTATTTTTACCATATACAATGCCTTTTTAAAATGATCATAGCTTTGTAATGCAAAACAACGCGAGCACATTTTATGACTCATTTTGAAGACTGAGAAAGGTACTAAATAATGCAATTAATGTAAAATAGCATAACAATTTCATTCGTCCTATATTGAACCCCAAATATAGCCAAAAACCGATTTTTAGCCCTTTTTCAACTTTTAAAGTTTAGATATTTTGGAAAAAACAAGGGATATTGATGTAATTCAAATTGAGTTTTAAAGAAAAACAATGGATCTTATATCTTCTGCATCAAGTTTTATGACTAAAAATTATCTGGTCTTATTATATAACATCAAAAATTACGAAAAATCGTGATTAATTTTTTTTATAGGTATGGGCATTTCTCAGAAACTTTTAACCTGTAGTTGTCGTCAAGTTTTGATGTCAAACGCGTAACGTGCATGGTATTAATTCAGTAATAGTAATGATTTTTTGTGAATATTGGCCCGCGCACATATTGTTCAAACATTAACAAGTATGTGCATTAAATTTTTTTGTAGAAATATATGGAATTCGCGCCAATTCAGAGGTTGCACGTTACGCGTTTGACATCAAAACTTGACGACTACCATAGGTTAAAAGTTTCTGAGAAATGCCCATATCTCAAAAACTATATGCAATAGAGCAATTCTGTTACCGGATTCAAGTTTAGAATCGACAAATCAATTATAAATGACAATTTTTGCTTTAATTTCTTGTTCTTTTTAAAGGTTTTGGGCCAATTTATAAAAAATTAATTTTTTTACAAAATTGCAAAGAACTACCAATGATTTGATTTCAGAACCCTGTTTTTTAGATTACATTAGTGTAACTGTAACTGACGAAACCGATCAGCTCCGATTTTACTTGAAGCAGTTTTATAATCCTGAAATGAGTACGAACACATCCCCATACCACGATTTTGTCGTCAATAAAGTCAAACTCAAAACACGTAGGAGCCCACTGTGAGAGAGAAAGTTGTAGCTGCTATTCCTTTGGAAAAAGGTCAGACGGTTACCGCTAAGTGGTATACTGAAACACTTCTTACCAAAAGTTTTCCAAAATTTATTGGGAAAACGCCAAAAATGGAGCTACGCCGCTTCTTTCTACATAACGATAATGCGCCAGCGCACACTGCTGCACTGCTGAAAAAACGATTTTATTGCGCTTTCAGGCATCGAAGAAATTTTCAATTTTAATTTTGACCTAAAAAATTAACTTTTCTCAAATATTTTGACCTATTACACTTAAACCAGTAATACGCTTGGAAAATTATGTAAGAAGCGTTTATAGATGATTAAATTACTTATAGTTTAAAATTGAGTACAATCAAATCACACGCGTAGGGCTTGAGATATTACTTAGAAAGTGAACCCACCTCCGATAAAAACGACCAAAAATTTCAAAGATTCATATCTCGAAAACCTATTCATAGTAATTTTTTATTTTTTTTTTTTTTTTTGTGATTTTCGAGTTAAGGGTATCAAAGTGTAATCAATTGCATTTTTTTTTTTTTCACACAAAGAACAGTTATTTTTTCAATGAGTAAAATAAAAATAATTAACAATAAATTTTTGTTTCGTAAACTTGAATTTTATAAACATTGTGAAACGCTTTAATAACACCAACAAAAAATTGTATGTTGTATTTGGTATTTGGTATTTAAGCCGCTAAGTAGTGTGCTATTCAAATATACATTTTATTTTAAGCCTCTCAGTTGAGTATATGTAACACATTTTTACCATTTAAATTGCATTTCAATAATACAAATAGATACTACAAAATATGTTTTATACGCATACCATCATAGATTCAGTGAACAAAAACAAAACTAAAGCATATAAAACGATTTGTAAAAGATTAAATTTACAAAATTTAACACCACTCAGAGCAGTTGTTGGAAAATATTTAAAAAATCCAATGAGAATTAGAATTTATTTGTTCGTTTTGTTGATTGATTGACTAACCAAAAATAACAATAAATAAATTAGCAGTCAAAATAAAATCAAAAAGCACCAATGAATTTGTATGCAGTTTTACACAGAAATGATATATGAAGGTGGTAAATTTCGCAAAAAACTTACAACTTGATATTTTGCGTTTAAATATTGATTGATATTGTACCCTTGTTAACAAATATTGTTTATAATATTTATTGAACGATAGAAATTCTACTTAGTATAGTAGTTTAAGCTAATTTTTAAGTAGTTGCAGTTAGCTATTTAATTTGGTATTTAAGTATTGTATGGGATAGCTGAAACTGCTTTCAATGGATCTATAGAGTACTATTTGTTTACCTAGATCGTCTGATCAAAAATTTTAACTGCACGTTTGTCGATTGTCTTCTTTTAATTGATTTTTTGCGTGTGCACAAACATAAATCGATGGCCTACTACTATTAACAAATTAGTTATTGTCAAAAGAAAATTTGTGAAACATAAACCATTGCTGTGCAATCAATATATTTCGTGTTATAGCATACCAAACCAAACATTTTGAAAAATATTATGAATCAAGACAGACGAAAACACTCCAAACAAAATAAGCTGAATTGCATTATCATACACGAAAAATTCTCACAGTGTATGCAATGTGCTAAATTTAGCTGTTAAATATTTTCTATTTTTCGCTTTTTGTTGTTGCTCCTGTTCTGTAACACATACTGGCTGGTAAGACTTTACATATCAATGTGAAATATAAAAAAGGTTTTCACGTTGGCCACATCTGATTGGTTTCAATGCAGCACTTTAACAATATATTTTTTTTTATTATTGAGCATATTGTTGTTTATTGTAATGTTATATTTATTAGAAATCAATAAATTCAATGAAACAGAAAATTTAGAGTAAATAGTAAAAATGTATACTGAAAAATAAAAATAAATATAAAAAAATGTGTGATAAAAAAGACCGTGTTTGGAAAAGGTACTTAAAAAAAGAAAGACATTACTTGTTGCAAATTTATGCATTAAATATTTTATGTATTGTATATAAATAAAAAAAAAAGGAAAATATTCCGATGGCATAAAAATGACAAAAGTTTCCTTTTTCATGACACCCAACCCTGTAAAATTGTTATTTGTGTTTGCAAGTGTAGAAATAACAACAAGTGTAACGTCATCTAACGTGATATTGGTCGGTTGCTTGGTTGGTTGTCTGTTTGATTATTGGGTTGTTATGATTACGATGATGGTGTTAATAGGATTTACAATTTATGAGTGAGTAACCGTAAGCTGATGATTTCATTTATGAGTTTTATAAGTAATGGTATAGGTGAAAAAAAAAAATCAATTTTTTGAGATAAAATACTTTTTGATAAGGTTTATTGTACATTAGACAAATATACATAGTACGTAAGTACGTTGGTGTTGATAGAACGATACTGCAGAATTTTAAGCTCTGGGATGAATTTCTGATAATTATTTCGCCAAACTATACGCTGCAGTAATATTAAATCAACATGTCGTATGAGCAGCATTTGAAGCAGTTAAAAATTGTTTTTTACTGTCGAGTTTTAAAGAATGTAAGAACAATGTAATAAAAAAAAAGAGGGCATATTTGGCTTTGTAATTTTCAGTCCTAATTAAACCAGCCAAAATGAATTTTTTTAATTCTTTTTTAACTCATAGCGCGTTAACGTTTACGTTTTTGCAAATTTTGTGAATGTCAAATGTGCCCCGTGCTGTACACGTTTGGAAAAATTTATTTTCTTAAAAAACAGCTAAAATTGTTCGTCTAATTTTAATCCCGAGTAGTATTTATGCATGGCAGCAAGTAAAAACTTCTTAAGTCGACTTAAGCAAAATAGGATTGTTTGAGCTTAATTTTCTAATAGTTTTGGATAAAATCACTTTTTTGGTTTTGAACATGATTAAAATCTAGAAAGCACTAACCCAAAAACGAAAGTATACACGGTGCTCTTGAACGGTCGATAGGTTTTTTGGCTATGTGGAGAAAATCTGTGAATGGGGTTTCATTTGTATTAGTTTAGTGGTCTGGAAAATGCAAACCCCGAAATAGTAGCTGATCATCCCCGCAAAATATCGCAAAAATACATATCCCATATAAAAAAAATAAAAAATCGGAAAAAAGGGCAACAAACAAATATCAAAATAGTTGTATTTAATGTATTTTGCAATGCTGAATCTGAATCCGGCCTTAAAATTGCTATATCTCATACGGTTTTTGAGATAACTTAGCCTAAACAAGGAAAAAAGACCGTTTTTGCTATATTTTGAAGCTATATAACTAGAAATTGATTTTGAATTGATTGAATTTGATACATTATCTGAAAGCTCCAATCTTTTTCTTTAAAATCGCATTAAAATAATGTCAATAGCTTAATTTTTCTCTGAAATATCGTAGACTGAAATAATGACAAAACACGTTTTTTGCACTTTTTTAACTTTTTAGGTTAGGATATCTCCGAGATAAATAAAGATATCGACATTATTTGAATTAGGTTTAGAAGATTGATTAGAGCTTTCCATTTCTGCATCAGAATTTACGGATATACGTCTTGTTATATAGCTCCAAAACACAACAATAAAACATAGTGTCGGCTTTTTTTCCTTGTTTAGGCTAAGATATCTCAAAAACCGTATAAGATACAGCAATTCTAAGGCCGGATTCGGATTCAACATTGCAAAATTCATTAAAAATAACTATTTTTATATTTGTTTGTTGCGTTTTTTTTCTGAATTTTTTTTATTTTATATGGGATATGTATTTTTGTGATATTTCGCGGGGATGATCAGCTACAATTTCGGAGTTTGCATTTTTCAGACCACTAAACTAATACAAATGAAACCCCATTCACAGATTTTCTCCACATATTCAAAATACCTATCGACTGTTCAAGAGCACCGTGTATAGTTGCACCCAAAACTAATGGCAAATGGAGCCCAAACCCATTGAGTCGGCTTAAGTAGTTTTTTTATTATTTTTTGTTTTAGATGAATTTCAAATGGTCCTCTCATAAAGTCAATTGTGCCCGGTATTGGGGACATTTTTGACAAAATGACTTTTTTGGAAAAATACCAGAAAAGAACCTTACCAGTAAGCCGCTTTTTTATCCGTTACGGACCCGTTACTGATCCGTAACGGATCAGTTTGGCACACTGGGTTAACACAGTTTTTTTTAAAAAATTTTGTATATCCTTCACCCAGGTTATATTTAATTTGTTCTTTCGTTTGTAACGCAGAGAAGTTGGAGTGGCAGATATAGAAAAGTATATCAATTCTTGATCAGCGTCACTTCCTGAGTCGATATAGCCATGTCCGACTGTCTGGCTGGCTGTGTGTGGAAATACATACTTTGGGAAAACTGAGCAAGATAATTCTATGAAATTTGGTACACTGCGTTCGTCGTCAAAGTTAGCTTGTGGGATTGAAAATGAGCAAAATCGGTCAACGGACACGCCTGCCGCCCATACACAAAATATATTCAAAATGCAACTGTAGGAATATTTTTCACGACAATGTAACCAAAATGCACATAAATACTACGAATTCTAAGCGCAAGCTCTGAGAAAAATCTGGGCAAATTCGGACATGAGGGCGTGGCACCTCACATATAAGCAAAAGCTTCAAAACGCTATACTGAAAGCGTTTTTTGAGACAATCGAACCAAATTTAACTCAGACACTAAGAATTACAAATGCAAGCTCTCAACAAAAAATTGGGTGAAATCGGACATGAGGGCGTGGCACCTCCCACATAAGCAAAAGTTTCAAAATGCTATACTGAAAGAGTTTCTTGAGATAATTGAACCAAATTTGATGCAGACACTAAGAATTACAAATGCAAGCGCTCAACAAAAATTGGGTGAAATCGGACAAGAGGGCGTGGCACCTCCTATATTAGCAAAAGCTTCAAAACGCTATACTGATAACGTTTTTTCTCTTCGGTGTTCCAGCAGTTACAAGGAATGTTTATTAATTACCCTAAGTAGGTATCATCTGTTACATATATGGCAAAAATTAAAAATTTTCAATACATTGCTCCTAGGGGCTAAAAAGTTGATTGATTGATGTAAATGTCAAGCAAAAATATCTTGGTCTCTATCGAAAATATTTTACCGAAAATGAGTTCTTTTCACTAGTATAGGGACGATTGGGAAACAATTTTGCAAATGGACAGGGCCACGCCCCACTATCTAAAAGAACCAAAATTGTCATATATCTGAAACTATTTGACATAGGCGAAAAAGATTTGATTGCAGGTAAAGTCAAATGAACAGGATGGCCCTAGTTTTTCATTTGCCAAAATTTTAGCTTTATTTGGTATAAAATAAAATATAACTACTCTGGGTTTAAAATTGGAAGAGCTTTATGTACTATCCACTGGTTATTGTAAAAACTTTTAATAAAAACCGAAGCGAAAATTGGCTACAAAAGTTTTGGCAACCTGAGGAAAATTTTAAGGAAATTGGAAGGATCATATAACTACCAAGACTTGTCTACTTTGAATTAGTATCATAAAGACTTTTGTTCAATTCTCGTATGATACAGAAATAAGAAAACTGCAACTGAATTAAATTTTCTTCCAGAATGCACACATAAACTACTGAACTACTCGAACTTATACAATGCATATAAGAATGTATGTACGTATGTAAATTGTGGGGAAACCTTGATCATGGTTCATCTCATCTGAAGCAGATAAAAGTGAAATAAAATAGTAGATAAAACTTTTTTGCTTTCAAAGGAATACCTCAATCAATTGCATGCACAATTGCACACATACACACACACATGCACACATACACAAACAAGCGCACGTACACAAACAAGTGTCTATGTATGCAAAGGAAATCAAAAAAGATATGTGCGAGTATCTGTGTAAATTTTACTGCAGAAAAGTATTTTATTTCATTATTTCGTTTATTTACTTTTATTTGACAGAGATTTTTCCTCTTGCCAAACAAATGCAAATAAAAGTGCAGCACAATGCAATTTTCATTGTATTGATGACGCTACCGATGATGGGTATGTTGATGATGACAATGATGATGACGATGATGATGATGTGGTTAAACTGACGAGAATGTTGACATTGAAGATAAACCGTAAAAATGTTAAATGAAAATATAGGGGAAGTTTTTTCTAAAGACGACATTTAAAAGGATTTTTGATCACCTTTAATGAATTTTAAAATGAAAGTAAGTTTAAGTCAGGAAATAATTTAAGTACTAGAAAAAATAGACTTAAACAATTGACACGGAGTTATATATGATTATGATTAAATAATAATAATTGACCCTGCGGGTAAGGGGTCAGAATATGCCCGAGGTAAGCATGCCTGTCGTAAGAGGCGACTAAAAGCAGGTGACCAGCCAGGGTGTGGAAAGGCGTAGCGTTGGACAGCGTTGCGCCTTGAAAGAAAACCCACAATGCCCGTAACTGGCACTGACAAGGTGAGTCGATGCCGCCTTAAAATAAGCATCTTGTCAAAGTCAAAATCCTGAAGCGTCTGACCCAGAGTGGGCGGCTCCCAGGTCAGCGTCTGTTCCAGATTGGGCGGCTGAAATTAAAAGTGAATTTGGCCACTATATTTGCAGCGCTTGCCGGATCCAGCTTTAAGCTTATAACTTACTGCGTGGGGCGTTGCCGGGAAGATTATACTAATGAAGCATGGATCGAAAAACGATGGGAAATAACTCTCCAAGTGGTACCCACCAGAGTGTGGTTAATCCACCTGCCTCGGCAGCATGCACATCGGATTTGGAGGTACAAGAAACATGCGTAGTTAGGAATGATTCTCCTATAACTGGAACCAATATGGTTTCTCAAAACTTTAAAATCCTTTCGACTTGGCCCTATGCTCCTCCTAGGAGTTAAAGGAGAATACATACATACATACATACAAATAGACGAAATACACATACTGTAGACATAATCTAAGAACTATGAATATATGTAGACACAGCTTTTAACCAGAATAATATTTATTAATGAATGCAAATTAAAGTGTGAAAAGTCCATTGCAAAATTGTGTGCGTAAAAAAAGTTAATCAAGGTCAAAGGTTACGAAAATCTGTTTTTGGAAAGTATCTCTCTAACGGTTACTTGTAGAAAAAAAAAAAAAATATTTGTCAAATGATGTGAGAAGCGTTAAAAATCTTGAGACCATTAAGCTCAATGCAACAAATTGATGCAAAAAACACTCATGATGTGAGAAGTGTTTTCGTACTACTTATAGTTAAGAAGATATCCCAACTAAAGATATTTACTGCGTACAAGTGAATATTGATTGTCAAAATACTATAATACACACGGAGAAAAATAAGCATCATAATTTTTACTCCATTCGGGTAGTCAAAAATATTAAAATAATCAACAATAAATTTCAAACATAAATTACCTTACGTATGAACTATTTGATGGATCCGTAAAGTAATATTTACAAATAAAATGTAGTTAAATAATATTGACTCCAAATTACCTACATTTGACTTTATGTAGAGTAAATTATACTTAAAAAAAAAAGAAATGTGTGACCATTTTGATTTTAAAATTCTAGTAAAAATTATTTTTACTTTATATACAAATTTTATGCCACTTCATCATATGTGCAAGTAGCGCAGGATGATGTCTACCTACCTATCACACAGACGGGCCAGGGTTCGTACCCTAGTCAGTTCAATTTTTTTTTTTTTTTTTGTTGGTTGAACTTTACAGTAATGCAAATATCACGTAAATTTTTTCAAAAAAATTACTAGCATTCAGTGTGGAGTTGTCACTATTCTGACTTGAAATTCTGGTAAAATTTATGAGAAATAAAGTACTTTTTTTTCTCCGTGTACGATCCGGAAACCAAACAACATGGTATAAAGCCCGGAAGGAGCAAGTCCCCCTATTAAAGCAATACAAAACTAGGAAGGGTGTTACCTTTGGCATGGCCAAACATTAAATACCCTACACTGCAGTATTTTTAAAATTTTGCTTATGTGGGAGATGCCACGCCCTCTTGTGTGAATTCACCCATTTTTTTCTCAGAGTTTGAATTTATAGTTCTTAGTATTTGAGTGAAATTTGGTTGGATTATCTCAAAAAATGTTTTTAGTATAGTGTTTTGAAGCTTTTGCGTATATGGGAGGTGCCACGCCCTCTTATTTGATTTTATCCAGTTTTTGCTTACAGCTTTCATTTATAATTCTTAGTGTCTGAGTAACATTTAGTTCGATTACCTCAAGAAACGCTTTCAGTATAGCATTTTGAAGCTTTAGCTTTTGCCACGCCCTGTTGTCCGAATTTGTCCAGTTTTTGCTTAGAGCTTGCGTTTACAATTCGTAGTATTTATGTGTATTTTGGTTGCATTATCGTGAAAAATAATCCAAAAGTTTCATTTTGAATATATTTTTTGTATGGGCGGTAGGCGTGTCCGTTGACCGATTTCATTTTCAATCCCCTTAGCATTCATTGAATTATCTTGCTTAGTTTTTTCAAAAAATGTCTTTCCACACACAGCCAGCCAGCCAGACAGACGGACATGGCTATATCGACTCAGGAGGTGACGCTGATCAAGAATATATATACTTTTTTATATCTACCACACCTCCTTCTCTGCGTTACAAACGGAAGGACAAAGTGAATATACCCTGGGTGTAGGGTATTAAAAGTCAACAACAAAAGTGATGATGTCGCCAAAGCGAAAATATTGGAAAATTTTTTGAAAAAAAAAACAAAACATTTAGCTTTATAGTGTTGTCTAGGATCGAAGAAATTCGCCCAACACCATATTTTCTGGAGTTTTTTGAATGCTGTTCCTGAAACAACATTATGTTTTTAGTGAAACCATATCTGTGTTTCGCTTGTTTGGTTCCAGGTCGAACTTTATAGTGCTATAAAAATTGCTTCAAAACTGCTTTTTCAAAGTTGCAACGGCTATAAGTCGGAAACCGTTTGAGATTTTGTTATCCTTTTTCAACGAAGTGTTAGATATAGGCTAAAGGAAAGAAAGTGTTCAAAAAAACTAACCCGCAAAATTGGGTTTTGGGTCACAAAAATGCCGAAAAATTGTACCATTTTTGGTCATAACTATAAAATCGTTCCGTATTTTGCCAAACAATTAAAACAAAATTGTAGCCAAGACTAAACTGAACAACTCTCTAGAGTATGTTATTAGAGTACTCCTTGATACTAATTTTAATTAAAATAGTGTTGTATGAAAATATCCTTGGGGTCCTATGTGACCCCATCGGTCTCAAGGGGTTAATGCTACTAATGCTGTAGAAGCTTCAAATACACGATTTTGAGGACTGTTTTAGTAAGTGGGTCTATGGGCTGTTAAAATTTATTGAAATGAATGGCGTTTATGTAGGGAAGACAAAAAAGGTTGAAAATCGTAAGTAAATACACAAAAATTATTTTTCTATTTTTCTTTAAGCCTACCCGGCAACTTTTGCTAGTCCCACCAGAGGTAAGCATTAAATTTTTTTTTTTTTTTTTAAATAAAATTTCAATATTTTTTTTTTTTTTTTCAGTATCAGTGAAGGATAAAGGTAAAATTTTAACCAAGAAACATTAATTTTTCCTAACTTACAAATTTACCCTCAATTTCTTAAATAAAATTTAAATTAAATTCAAAGTCCACTGTGACAATTTCAGTGCAACTACCCAATATACTTATGAAACATGGATAGAAAAACGATGGAAAATAACTCTCCAAGTGGTACCCACCAGAATGTGGTTAATCCACCTGCTTCGTCGGCAGCATGCACATCGAATTTGGAGGTGCAAGAAACATGCCTCGTTAGGAATGATTTCCCTATAACTGGAACCAATATGGTTCGTCAAAATTTTAATTGGTCCTATGCTCCTCCTAGGAGTTAAAGGAGAAAACATACATACCCATGTAAGCAAGTAATTTTATTAAAAGATTTCTGATAATCTTAGTTTTAAGGTATTTAATTTAGATTTTTTTATTTTTACATAAAAGTTTTAAGTCAGAATTGCAGAATTTCGACGGATGCATACTGAATGAATAATCAAAACAAACAAATAGAAAATTTTCCGGTCAAAATATAATCAACTTGATAAATTTTTGCTTGTTTTTAGAATTATTTAAAAAATTAAAAAAAAAAAAAACAAAAAAAAAACAAATCGTAAAAACTGTGTATTTGCGCACAAATATTGAAAAAATGAGTTAATTGCTTTACAGTTCGTTCACTTGCATTGGTAGTAGATGGCTTTTATAGATGTAAACTTTTTTTATTTTTGGTAAATGATTTCATTTCATTTCATTTTGTTTCATTTCATTTCAGTTTTCGTTATTTATTTATTTATTTTATTTTTGAATCTTGTTCCATTGAGATAACAAAACAAACAAAGTTCTGAAAACTCTGTGACACAAAAATAACAGGAGCAGCAGCACCAGGGCAGGTAAATTGGAAAAAAAATGAAGTTAATCCGATCCAATGTTTTTTGTTTGTTTTTAATCAGAAACTTGTAATTTTTAAATGTTTATTATATTTTTTTTTTTTTTTTTTTTTTTTTTGAATCACATTTGATATTTACACAAATTTTTAATTAATTTAATAAAACTAAATACAAAAAAAAAAAAAAAAACAGTTTATTGAATTTGCAAAAACTATGTATTCAATTATAAA
Source organism: Calliopum simillimum (assembly GCA_951812925.1). Lineage (NCBI taxonomy): Eukaryota > Metazoa > Arthropoda > Insecta > Diptera > Lauxaniidae > Calliopum > Calliopum simillimum. The sequence continues at coordinate 106,161,520 of OX638368.1, forward strand.
AAAATCGTAACATTCGTATCAAAAACAACAACAACAACTGCAACGACAGCAAAATGAAATTTAAAAAAACAAACGTGTAACTCGTTAAAAAAAAAAATAAAACACCTTTTTACGTTGACAAGCGAATTTAACTAACTGAATTGAATATTGTGAGTGAATTTCAAGTTCTGAGTTGTGGGCGCACTCATACCACCACTCACTACCACAACTTAAACACCGTCGCTTACTCGCGGCGCTCAGACGGTGCTCTACAATCATTCAACTGATATTAATGAGCGCAACGAAACGCAACGCACCGCACCACCGCAACTTTTTGCGGCTACATACGACAGTCAAAGTACAAAAATAGTTGAACGTTGAGTGAGAGCTTTGTAAGACCAATTTGCAATATCATTCATTATTGAGCGAGCGTTAATAAGCAGTCAATAGGTAAGGGGGAGGAAAAAAAAGATTTTTTTTAAAGAGCAACCTGTACTTTTTATTAGTCGTCTGAAATACTCTTTAATACGCTTATCGCATTTTCATTTTGCAAGATTCTTTGTTAGATAAGAAAAGTTATAGATAAGCGCACAGCGAAAAAATACACAATAAAAATTGAGCGAAATTTAATTATGGTTTGCGGTGGCGTATGAGTAATCTGTTATTCGCCTTAAGTTACTACGTAAGAGGTTAACCCTTCAATGACTATAATTTAAGAAGTGATCAAAAGAAAACCCAAGATTTCAGGAAGAAACTGCCATCCGACAAAATTCAACTTTTTGATGCAGATATCCGTACGTACACAGTCGGTACTTACACAGTAAAAATTTTAGTTTAATTTAAAGCCAAAAAACATGTATAGAATAATGCCAAAAAAAAAGTATTTTAAACTATTTTGGAATAAATTTCAAACTTTTTTAGAAAGATTAAAAAAATATGCGTGTCCCGTCGTTTTTCTTCAACAGTTCAAGATCATGAGTTATCCTCGCTTCAAAGTGCAAAGATCGCTGTTTTGAGGAGTATTTAAGAGTATATAGCAGATATAGCAAGTAGTGACATTTTTTTTTGTCAATGTATTTGGATAGCCATAATCTTTTTTCAATTGGATCCTTACTTTTCAAGTTATTAGCTATAAGCTCTCAATTCCATAGAAAGGACTAATGATTTAAGAACTTTAAATTTTAAAACGACATATGTATCTCGTAAACTATACAAGATATAATGATGAAATTTGTTAGGTAGGGGGAGAACATTAGTAACATGCCCTGTTCGGTAAAAAAGTGAGATTAAACGCATAAGTTCCATAACACCCATTTTCTGACCACAGCATGGTACATACTTAAAAATTACTTATCTCGCTCAATTTTTACGCTTGAAAGATGTTTGCAATACAAAAATGTACAGAAGGACATCACCTGCAATATTTGCCTGGAAATTCTTCTTTCTTTTTTTTTCGACGAATAGTTTTTAAGTTAATTGTTAAAATCTAACTTTTTAGATCTTTGAACCCCAAGAAGGGCGGTTAGACCTCCCGTTGAGCTGTGGACTAATTTTTTGTAAAGTTGCAGAAATTTTTTCCAAGACGATTGACCGAGTCAATTTTATTCCTGAGAGAAATACTTGATCGATTTTGAATTCCGCTGGAAAAAAAAAAAACTAGTAAGGGTGTTACCTTTGGCCTGGCCAAACATTAAATACCCTACACAGCAGTATTTTGAAAGTTTTGCTTATATGGGAGGTGCCATGCCCTCTTGTCCGAATTCACTCAGTTTTTTCTCAGAGTTTGAATTTATAGTTCTTAGCATTTGAGTGAAATTTAGTTTGATTATCTCAAAAAACGCTTTCAGTATAGCGTTTTGAAGTTTTTGCTTATATGGGAGGTGCCACGCCCTCTTGTCTGAATTCTCCTGGTTTTTGTTCAGAGTTTGCGCTTACAATTCGTAGTATTTATATGTATTTTCGTTGCATTATCGTGAAAAAAAACTCAAAAAGTTGCATTTTGAATATATTTTTTGTATGGGCGGTAGGCGTGTCCGTAGACCGATTTCGCTCATTTTCAATCCCCCGAGCTAACTTTGACGCCGAAGGCTGTGCACCAAATTTCATTGAATTATCTTGCTTAGTTTTCCCAAAAAGTGTATTTCCACACACAGCCAGCCAGCCAGCCACCCAGCCAGCCAGCCAGCCAGACAGACGGACATGGCTATATCGACTCAGGAGGTGACGCTGATCAAGTATATATATACTTTTCTTCTCTGCGTTACAAACGGAAGGACAAAGTGAATATACCCTGGGTGTAGGGTATAAAAACAATTTTTTTTGGTGAAATTTTTAACAAAAGATGCCATTTTATGCGGACTGTTGCGGTGATTTTAAATCTAAGAGAATTTTGATAACCGGTTAAATAGATTTTTTTTTTCAATTTACACATCTAAAAACTCTAAAATTGCAAACAGATACGAGGAATGATTTAATCAACCTCTGTGCAAATACTAAACGAATTCAGACAGAAGGCCGTGGCAGGTTAAAAAATTAAAAGCAATATAAACTTTGCACTAAAAATTTGCCAAAATTGTTTAAAAGACTTTAGGAGTCTCGTCCTAGCGTACTCCGATTTAATTGAATTGAAATGAAATTAATGAAATTAAATTGAATTGATTGAATTGATTGAATTGAATTGAATTGAATTGAACTGAATTGAATTGAATTGAATTGAATCGAATCGAATTGAATTGAATTGAATTGAATTGAATTGAATTGAATTGAATTGAATTGAATTGAATTGAATTGAATTGAATTGAATTGAATTGAATTGAATTGAATTGAATTGAATTGAATTGAATTGAATTGAGTTGAATTGAATTGAATTGAATTGAATTGAATTGAATTGAATTGAATTGAATTGAATTGAATTGAATTGAATTGAACTGAATTGAATTGAATTGAATTGAATTGAATTGAATTGAATTGAATTGAATTGAATTGAATTGAATTGAATTGAATTGAATTGAATTGAATTGAATTGAATTGAATTGAATTAAATTAAATTGAATTGAATTGAATTGAATTGAATTGAATTGAATTGAATTGAATTGAATTGAATTGAATTGAATTGAATTGAATTGAATTGAATTGAATTGAATTGAATTGAATTGAGTTAAATTGAATTGAATTGAATTGAATTGAATTGAATTGAAATGAATTGAATTGAAATGAATTGAATTGAATTGAATTGAATTGAATTGAATTGAATCGAATTGAATTGAATTGAATTGAATTGAATTGAATTGAATTGAATTGAATTGAATTGAATTGAATTGAATTGAATTGAATTGAATTGAATTGAATTGAATTGAATTGAATTGAATTGAATTGAATTGAATTGAATTGAATTGAATTGAATTGAATTGAATTGAATTGAACTGAATTGAATTGAATTGAATTGAATTGAATTGAATTGAATTGAATTGAATTGAATTGAATTGAATTGAATTGAATTGAATTGAATTGAATTGAATTGAATTGAATTGAATTGAATTGAATTGAATTGAATTGAATTGAATTGAATTGAATTGAATTGAATTGAATTGAATTGAATTGAATTGAATTGAATTGAATTGAATTGAATTGAATTGAATTGAATTGAATTGAATTGAATTGAATTGAATTGAATTGAATTGAATTGAATTGAATTGAATTGAATTGAATTGAATTGAATTGAATTGAATTGGATTGGATTGTATTGAATTGAATTAATTGAAATGAATTCAGATGAGTTGAATTGAATTAAATTCACTCCCTGAAGTTAAAATTTATAAGTTATGTATGAATTGCGTATGTGAATATTTAAGTTACATTTAAATAGTTGCGTTTTGCACAAGTATAGTACGTATAAAGTTTTCAAAAATATGACCTGGTAAGTCATTTAAGAGTTAAGACCTTCATAAACTCGGTTATTTTTAACATTTGGAATAAGAAAAAAAAATTACATCTGAATGCTCAAATGTAAACATTAAAAATGAAAATAAAAACATGAAATTTGTGTACGTGCTGCATATAAAAATTGGAAACTTTTTACTTTTTATTTCTTCTTCTCCATCTCACTTTATTTGTTTATTTTACTCATTCAAACGTTATAAACTGTTGAAATCTTAAAATCGTTTTATGTGACCGGCAAAATGGCATTATTTTTATGACTGAAACTGTCTGGCTCACACTACCGCACTACTGTCATTTTCATGCAATTACCGCACGTAAAAGCTGAAAATACTCAACCTTAGTTTATCGACTTGATACGTCACACACTCAGGCTGGTACGATGAATGTCGTCATATCGCATGCAATTGCAATAAAATGTACATACGACACAGTCTGAATCTGAATTTTTTTTTTTTTTTTTTTTTTTACACGAAGTTTTGTTTACCATTTTTCATTTCGCTACATTAAATTTTAAAATAAAATTAAATTGCAAATGTACATATAAAGGTTCCATTTAAAAAAACTTTATATTGCAGCATTAAAAATAAAGCGCAAAAAATATGTCATAAAAAGGATTTCACTTTCAGCGTATTAATTGAGATAACTCATATGTATGTAATTCATAACGATACGGAGAAAAGAGGTTTTTATATTTTCATGGAAACTAGAGCTTTAAAGGAAATTTTTTTTTTTTACTTCTTTAATTTTTACTGTAAATTCCAATTACAAAAGTAACGAAAATTATCATTATATGATATATAGCGTAACAAGATTTGCCACACCCCTTCCAATTTCGTTGAAATCTGGTAAATTGTTGCGTTTCGTGCGTTTCTATTAGAAATGGCAAAAAAATAGTAAAGTTTTTTTTACTTTAGTACTAAACTACTAAGAACTCTCCGTTACCTACCTTTTAGACATTGCAAAATATATTTTTTGGATAGCAAAAAAATCACTTTTCATATGAAGAAAAAAAAATGTTATGTTCCGCGATTTAGAAGTTATGAGTTTTTGAACTTTTCAAAACATGAAATTAACTGAAACTTCTTCACTAAACTCACAAAAATGGTCCATAACAAGAACATTTCTTAGCCGATTTTCATTTTCTGAGCTATTTTGGAAAGGCTGACGGGCTAAAAGCACAAAGTAAGTTTTCTGCTATACGCCAAAAAGTACTATTTTTACCACTTTTTTAGTGTTAAGAATAATAAAAACGGTCATCGGTCTATTTTTTAAATCTTCTTAAATATTTTTTTCTGGAAACATGGAGCTATTTTTCATATAAATCCAGTGTTACTTTAGTAGTACTTTTTACCAAATTCACTTTGTGCTTATAGCGTGAGTCAATACCAGTCCAAAAATGGTCTGAACATGAAAATCGGTTAAGAAATATCAAGTTATGGACAATTATGTGAGGAGAGTTTGTCACAATTTACCAATTTTTCTACTATTTGGTCGGTGCTCAATAGGCTCTAGTCCCTACCGAAATTTTCAAATTAACTTGCAAAAAAAGCGTATGAGCAACATTTGTTTCGTGATTTTTAGTAAAAAAGCTTGTTGGGCCCCTCCCAAAAAAAATCCTATCTGCGCCTCTGTCGGGGTGTTGAAAAATCTTGTACGCTAGGCATGGAACAGCTGAATTGGCACATCTGTTTTTCACGAGAAAAAAACCGCTTGCCATTGACCAAAAATACCAGTAATGTACAATACTTCGATTCTTAAGATCATAGAGTATACGTGTGATGTCTAGCTGTAGTTTTAAGCTAGACATCACAGGTATACCCTTGAGGGTTCGAAGGATTTCATGCCTTCTACGCTTTTTTCGTAAAACGCCTTGTTTTTGAGTAAAAAAAGTGTTTTTTGTATGTATCCTTCATAGATTTCAGTGTGCAAAGAAAATCTGTGGTTCACATTTTTCTTTACGGCCTTTATTCCAGACTTTGGTCTTAAGGGAAAAGTGGGCAAAAATTTTGCACTGAAAAATCACTGGACTCGATTTAAAAAAAAAAAATCAGTCAGAATAAGAAATCAGCGTAAATTTCTGAAGAGTATATGTCTCTCATGAAAATTCTAGAGAAAACGCATTTTACGCGGATGGCCACTGTGGTCTAGAATGCAATTGTATTTATCTTTCTGGGGTCGCTAAATCCAAATGTGGAAATGTATTTTCAAAAATCCACATTAAACCTAAAATGGCGAACAATTTTTATAAAAAGTTATTATATCACAACAAAATTGTGGTTAAGGGTGCTTTTGACATCACTGATTTCGAATTCAGGATAAAATTTTTTGAATATAAAGTGACGGATATAAAATGGCGGACAACTTTCTCAAAAATTTATTACATCACAATAAAATTGTGTGTCAAGCGGGGTTTTTGAGGCTCTAATTCCGAGTTCAGGAACAACTTTTTTGAAAACAAAATGGCGGACAACTTCCTCAAAAATTGATTATGTCACAATAAAATTATGTCAAGAGGGGTTTTTGATGTCACTAATGATGACAAAATGGATGACAAATTAACTCAAAAATTATTATATCACAAAAAAAATTTCAAATTTGGGGCCATATGGGAGGTGGGTGTGTCGTTAACCCGATTATGTGCATTTTTGAAAAATGTCTAGTTGCAACCATTACTACCTCAGATATCAAATTTTATTGCTGTATCTCAAATAGTTTTGCTAATGTTAGCTTAAAGAAACTGGAACGTTGCAAGAATATAGAAAAGTTGCTGAAGAAAAGCTAATTGCACTTCAAAATGCGGTGTGAGCGGGGAGCCTGATGATTGCACAGTAAAAATTTTAGTTTACATAATTTTAAAACCAAAAAGTATTTATGTAGAACAATGTCAAAAAAAGTATTGGTTTTAAACTATTTTGTAATAAATTTCATACTTTTCTGGAATAAATTTCAAACTTTTTTGGAAAAAAATTGGAATTTGATAGGAAAAAAGTTTTAAATCAATACTAAAAGGAATCAAAACTAAGAAAAGTAAACTATAATTTTTTAGTTGTGCACACACTAAACACCTTGAGGTTACTTTATATTAAACACTTAAAAGATCGAGCTGTTACAACTCCATAAGACTTTTAAGTTGCAATCCGCAGAGTGCAAAATTCGTAAATTTGGGCTTTTTGTTATGATTTCCTTTTTATATTTAAAAACAAAAGAACTTATATCTAGGTACGCAAATCTTCAGCAAATAGATCATATAAATTTAACTATAAGTTTCAAGTGTAAGAACCATTCAAGGTCAGAAAACACAGAAATTGTATTATTTCTTGGTATTTTTTTAATTGAAATATGTTAGCGAGATATTTTGCTTTATATATTACTTAGATAGTGTTCTTTCACAGACCACTGTGCGACATAATTCAAATTAGGTTTTGAAAATAGCAAAATAACATCGAATTTGCTCTTTAAGGTTAGGATATCTCAAAATTCTAATGCGATTGAGCGATTCTGAGGCCGGATTCTAATTCGCCATTTATAGCCTTTATCGAGAGTTAAAAGACTGTATTCTAACAAAAGTCCTTGATTCTAAATTTATTCGGCTGTGGAGCTTTATCTTCTGTTTTATTGGCGCAACAAGTATATGACTTAAAATAAGTTTTAGAGAATGTTAAGCGAACTAAAATATTTGAAAATAAATTTGCATTAAATAACAACTTAATTATTTTGTAACAAAAATATTAAGTGTGAGCTTTAATAAATAAGTTTTTTCCATAACTCATAATTAAAAATTCCAAAAGACGATTTATAGGTAGATAAGCCTTAATATGTTGAAAATTAAATTTTCTTTGTTACCAATAGAATTGTCATTTGCAAACGATGAATAAATTGCAATTTTATGTAATTTAATTATGAAAATTAACAAAGTTATCATCATTGCGTAAAGCTTCAGCGTAATTTGTACTTTGTCATTAATGTAATTATGTCATTTAAGTGCCTTTTGTGCGTGTGCGTATGCTATTTATATTTGTAAGCGTTTATTTTTGTTTCAAAGATTTATCGCTATAAGAACATTTTTTATGTTTAAAAATATTCTCCCACTCTCTACAGCGATTTTGTCACCCTTTCAATTTCTAAAGAAAAAAAAAAAATTCGCTTACGTTATCGATTTTATTCAATACTAACATACATATGTACATTGTACATACATACATGCATATAAATATATGTGGATTTCGACAACATACAAAGAACCTGAAGAAAAAACAATTGTGACAAGTGTAATGATGAGTTGAATGGATTGGCATTTTTTTTTATTTTTTTTTTTTTTTTGAAGAAAATATGGTAATGGAAAAATCAACATTTTTATCATCATCAGTAACGTATTCATCAGTGAATGAATGCACCGCCAGCGCAAAGGAAAAAAATCGATAAAAAAAATGTTGACACAATGAAGTGTGAAAATGTGCATAAAAGTTGTTGGATGCTTTCCTTTTTTTTTTTTTTTTTTTTTTTTTTGTTTTTTAAATCTGTGCAATTGCTCCATTCGTGACTTGTGAAAATTTCCAATTATTGCAAATTAAAGTTAAATGCTTTTATTTATATTAAATTATTATATTTTTTTTAAAATATTTTTTCTTACCATTTGGCGAGTTCTCTGCAACTGTTGGTAGTGGCGTTGATGCTTGTGGTAGGATTGTCGATATTGCTGTATTTTCGAAAGGATGTATGGTTGCTGTCAATTGTTCACTTTGTTCAATTGCCGTTGGTTCCTCCTGTATTGGTGATTGCACTGGTGGTAGTGTTTGTAATTTAGTTTTTTCCTGATTAAGTGCATTAGCCAGAATTTCATTGGCCTTCTTATCATTAGGATCGTGTTGAACACGTTTGTTTTTCAGGTGATGTGGAGTGTCGCTGCAAAACGGAAATAACAAACGTTAGTATTAATTTTTTTTATGCAGATTTTATATAATAATACCCACCACTATTTTTGAATGTAAAAACTTATGATTTGTTTTTTAAATGGTATAATTTTTTTTTTTTAATATTGGGTGTACAACTTAAAAACCGGAATTTGACAGTGGATGTCCGTACTAACAAATATCGTGAAAGCTTCAACTTTATATATATGTCATTTTGAAGGTACATTTGACAGCTGTCAAAATCAGTCAACAAAACAATTTTATCTTGTGTGCATCATTATTATTTTTCACGATGAATAACTTCGAAAATTGGAGAAAAAGACAGCATTTGCGGGGGGGTTCTAGTGGGTCATTTTTTTGCAAAGAAAACAGCTGCCGAAAGTCATCGCATTCTTGTAGAAGTTTATGGGGACTATGCTCCAGCTGAATCAAGCTGTCGTGAGTGGTTTAAAAGTGGTTATTTTGATGTCGAAGACAAAGAACGTCCTGGTCAGGACCAGCTAGGTGTGATCCATTATGAGCTGTTGCCAGGTGGCCAAACCATTAATGCTAAATTCTATCGTCAACAATTGATCCAATTGAAGCAGAAAATCCAGGCAGAGCGGCCAACGTATGCGACCAGACATGAGTCAATCATTTTCCACCACGATAACGCTCGGTCACATATTGCTGCCCCAGTCAAAAATTACCTGGAAAACAACGGATGGGAAATTTTGCCTCACCCGCTTTATAGCTCAGACCTTACACCATCAGACTACCATTTGTTCCGATCGATGCAGAATGCCCTATCAGGAGTTCACTTAAGTTCAAGATATCGAAAATTGGCTCGATTGATTTTTGGCCGCCAAGCCAGCGCATTTTTTTGGGATGGAATTCATAAATTGCCTTAAAGATGGGGAAATGTTGTAGCTTCCAATGGACAATGCTTTGAATAAAATATATTGTAACATTTTTCCACAATAAAGCATCAAATTTCCGGTTTTTAAGTTGTACACCCAATACTTGAATTCATTTATTAAATCTTCTCATCTTAGGAGACTAACAATATGTTTAAAAATCTTAATGGTATGATTTAATTTGGTTTTTTTGAAAGTGAAATAAATTCATTCTTGCAGAATAACAGGTCAATTGACCAATGTCATTTTTTCAATTTAATGTCATCAATTCTACACCATCAGGTAAACTCTCCGTGTAAACAGAGTCCAAATTTATTCATTTCTGACAAAATTTCAACCATTTCATATTACTAGAATCGCCCAGTGGTCAAAATTCGACCACAAATGTATAAAAAAATGTTGGTACTTTTTGAACACTTTTAGTACTTTTTTTTTTGCTATTTGGTACGAAATAGAAAAACTCATTTATCATTCCTGGTATAATTCAAGCGAAACATAAAAAAAAACATGAAGTCAGTGCTATGCTTTTTGTCTTTCTCTTCGTGGTTTATCTTTTTTTCAGCTCTGTGTGACCGTGTATTTTGTTATTGTTAATATTGAAAAATTTGTATTTAATTTTACCAGTCTTTAAGGCAAAATGTTAACATAATTTTAACTTTGTGCACATCTACACACAAATACCTTTCTAACGGTGTATAATTTAAAGTTGTACTCCATTTCTTACATAGTAAAAAAAGATGGACAAGTTTTTGTCTTGTGCATTAATATATAGATTATATTACTTTTGCTTCTTCATGGACTTATTTCACTTTCAAAAAAAAAAAAAACATTCATGTATTACAGTCTAATGTTTTCTTAATATTACATTTGAAGTATTGTGGAACAATGCACAAAAGCTAAAAAATTTCGTAAAACTAAAAAGTTTGGTAAAACTAAAAAGTTTGGTAAAACTTTCTTAAAATGTTATTACTGAATTAACTCTTTAAGTGATTATAAGCTTATAATGTTGCACAATATACACTTTGCCTGGAAAGCTTTTTGTCTTCAAGTTTCAATCAATTTTAATCTAATTTGACTTGGCTACAATAATTAAAACTAAACATTAAAAATGACTACTGATTCGTATTCCTGAATATCAATGCCAAATGTTATTGTCGTGTAGAATTGGTTAATAAGTTTTTCTGTTAATTTTCAGCTCAAAACATTTCATAAATTTTGATTGTGCAAAAAAGTTGTCAAATAAGAAATCCACTTCTAAACGAAATAAATCTGAATTTTTGCACAATATATAGTGTTCTGACGATCTTAGCAGTTGGTAAAATGTCACTAAACAGCGTACTTCATATTTGCTGCTATTGGAATCAGATAGTTATAGGACTTTGTCATGAATAAACATTCTCGAGAATTTTTTCTATGATTGCAATGCATACTGTAAGGCATTTATGTGAAGGCCCATAATTTTTCTCAATAAATCCATACTTTCCGAGTTATCTTCCCATGAATAATGATAGCTAAACTAAATACGAAGGTCTAAATTACATTTGTATAGGGTTGAGTTAACTTTTCTTCGAAAGATGATAATTCGGAAAATCAGTGTTACCAAGTGTATGTACATATGTATCGAAAACTGTTTGTAAAGCATGTGATTCTGTTATTTATGTGTGTAGGAGTCGTGATATATCACGTAAGATTTCCAGGGGCAAGGAGGTTGGTTCATCATTTGTTTACGCTTGCTTAAAAAAGTGTTAAAAAACTATGAGCGATTTGTTACCAGGGGAAAAATATTTCACGTAATTTATGCACGGCCCCTAATTTGATCACTTTATTATTAGTTTTTCTTTTTCAGTTTATTGAGTGGATTATAAATATTACATATTCATATTTCACGATTACTTTACCTTTAAGTTACGCGTAAGATTTATTTTAACTTATTATATCTTCCATCAAATTTTAGTTTCTAAAGTGGATTGCAGTCTTGAAAAAGTTTTACTTGAAAGTTTGATGTGATGCACTTGTAACTTGAGAACATTCTTTGTTTTTTTTTTTTTTTTTTTCTTCTTTTTTATATTATAAATTTTGATGATATAACTTATTTTTTGGATCTAATTAAATATTGAAACTCTATAACATATGTATATTATAATAAATAATGATTAGAAAAAATACTCACCGTCTGTGCAGCTTCATTGGACGCTTATAAAAATCATCGTCATCGCCTACAACTTGAAAACCAACTTTCCGATCAGATGAGTCCTAAGCGAAACGAAAAGTTAATGTTAATTAATAGAATGAATATAAGGAATGGTATAAGTTTAGATTTATGAGAAGCAAAGCTTGCCAATGCAATAAATGTCCAAGATTAAGGGTGTTCATATGAAATCACTGAAGGCCAAAATTCACTATTTCGATGCCACAGACGAAAAGTAAGATGTTTCATTTCTTCCATGAAATTTTGGATGTTTAATATTCTTGGACGAAAAGTCGGACGCTTCGAACTTTTTTACGAAAAGTAGGACGTTTCATAATATGTATGTTACGAAAAGTAGGTTGTTTTAAACTTTTAGACGAAAAGTAGGCTGTTTTAAACTTTTAGACGAAAAGTAGGATGTTTCATATTTAACGACAATAAATAGGGTGAACCATATCATAAGCGTATTTAAAAATTTGTTAACTTATTTTATGTGTTTAAATGAATTTTAACCTTTCAGTGAGCTTCTTTTAGTTTATGCATGACATAAAATGCTCGTGTCATCAACAAATCTGCTTAAATTTTTATTGTTTTGATGTTCGAATTAAACATACATAAGCGGAGATGGCTAAAATAAGACGTGGATTAGCCTAAACAAAATTGTTTTTATGGCAAACCGTCTAAAAGGGTTAAAAATAAGTGTTAAGCGTGATAGCGTGCATACTATTTATGGGCGTGGCACACCCCTCTAAAAATTATCAACTTCTTACTAGCCTTCCTTAGTGTAAAAAAAAATCGGTGCAGCAGCTTAGCACTGACAGCGAAAAACTTTTAATACCCTTTCTTTCTTTGAATTTCATTAAAATCGAAGCAGTGCTTTGGCCGTGAAAGCGTTTTTCCCATCTAAGGGAGTGGCACTGCCCACTTATAAACGTAATGGTCATATTATCGTTCCTTAATGCTATCCCTATCTCCGTACTAAATTTCATAATAATCGATGCAGTGTCTTAGCCGTGAGATCATTTTAGGGGCGTGGCACCGCCTACTTAAAAACATTATGGTCATGTTATCGTTCCTAAGTGGTAACCCTATCCCCATACCAAATTTCATAAGAATCGGTGGTTTAGCCGTGAGAGCCTTTTTTCTACTGCACCTCTTCACAGCCTTCCCAATAAAAAAAAATAAAGCGAATGTGTTGAGATTTATGCATAGATAGGGACTGAACCAATTTCGTTTGCCTATTTATATATAGATATGTATGTTATGTATTCTTTCGCTTAATAACTTATATGTACTTGAAATTAATATTTCATTTTCATAATGAAATTGATGTAAAGAAATAAGAAACACCTTAGTTTTTGGAAAAAATATGCCGCAAGAATCAACGACAATCTAGTTTTCGTCCAAAATGTTCAGACATTCTATTTTTCGACATAAAAACTTTAACGTTCTAGTTTTATATATAAAACTTCAAAAAAACCTAGTTTTCGTCATATATAATGAAACCTCCTACTTTTCGCCCAAGAATTTATGAAAACCTAGTTTTCGTATGAGAAATGAATCATCCTACTTTTCGTCTCAGGCATCGACCTGATATTTTGTGTGGGCTATCTTTCATATTGAAGCGAATTAATTTTTTTTTTTTTTTCAAATTTTTTCAACACTATCTGTTCAGATTTTTTGACTTTTACAACATTGTCGACAATTGCAATCGGCTTCTCAGATTTTTAAAAAAATTATGAATTTTCGCGCATATTTTCTTTGACCTTTGTAATATTTTCAGCTCTTTTTAAAAATATTCCACATTTTCCAACAATTTTAAACTTTTCCAAAAGATTTCGATTTTTATAAACATAAACCGAATTTTAGACATTTTACCGGTCTTCAATAGTTTCTGACCTTCTACACTTTTAACTTTTCCAACATTTTAGAAAATGTTGTCTACATAACATCAACATTAAACATTTCAAAAGAGTTTTATCCCCAAAGCTTCAGCAGCACTAAACTTTTTTTATTCTGTTGATAAAATGCATAGCAACGCTTAAGCTTCGAAGCTTTATGGTTGGTGTCTACACTTACAAAGTCATCATCATCGTCATCAGCCGCTGCTGGCGCTGATGTTCCTGCCGTTGTTGTAGCAGAATTACTCTGTTCACTAACTGCAAAAGAAACTGGTTCTCGAACTGTTGGTGAAATTACTTTTTGTTGTTTTTGAACTTGCGTTGGCGGTTGTTGCTGCTGCTGCTGCTGAATAAAGCTAACCGTTTGGGATTGTGTCACTGCTGATGGTGTTTGCGGTGACAATGGCAGTTGTTGAGTTTCTGAATCAATTTGTGCTTCAGTAATATTTTCCATAGTGGTGGAACGTAAATCGACTTTACCACCAATAGAGGAGGACGGTTTTGATGAACTCTGTTGAGTGAATATGGAATCAAATTGAGGTGATTAAGAAAATAATTTTGAAATTTGTATTTTAACTTTACCTCTTCGGATAATGTGTCCAAATTTGCTAATTCTTCATTACGACTGCGTTCTTTTGCAAAGAGTTTATGCGCTTTCGCTTTCAACTCTTTCGGATGCGGTGTATTTTGACGTACAAAAGGTGTATCTCTCTCTTGTGTGGAATCTTCAGAGAATTTAACGGAATGTGTTCGGGAGGCTTCACGTTCTTCCCAACCCTCAGAATCGGATTCAATTTCTCGTAAAACTAAGCGTAGAAGAAATGGAAAAAGATTGAAATTTTGTAAAATATTTGCAAATACAAGGTATAGATATAGTATAATAGCATAAATAGGGGCTTCACCATAAACCTCTTGACGATAGAGTGAAGAAAAAATACAAAATATACGTAAAGCGTGTCGCTTTATCAAACCACATCTTACTTCGGAGCATCACGAGGTTTATGGACAGCTACATAATAGTAATTAGATAATACAAGGCAATGTTCTCTTCAGAGTTGTAAAATTGAGCATTTCATATTCCAAAGGCACATATTGTTAAATAAGCCAAAAAATTATGTTAAAAAAACTACAAGTACAAATCATTCTTCTTTGGAAAATTTTGGCAGCAGATTAGAAGCATTGTATCCGTATATCGCTCAACACTCAAACTTTTAGGTTTTTCGAAATAACCCTTAAATTTTAAGAAGTTTTGTGATTCGATATTTTTTTTTAACATAATTTTGTTAGCAGCACACTTTTACAACTCTTAAGAACTTATGGCACGTTATAAATATGAAAATTAATAAGAAAACCAGATTAGTAAGCGTGCGAAGATTGTACTCTAATATGGAAATGCCTAAATTTTAAAGCGATATATGAGCATATAGAAAGCTTATAGCATTAATAATTTTTTACTGTATCTATTTTTGGTGTAATGTTAAAATGACAAACGATTAATAACATCTAAAGTTTAGTAAGCAAAGTTAAATTTTGGCTTGGATCAATATACGTGTGGAAGTTTTTAAGTCCGCGGAATGGGGACTAAGAATTGAAAATAAAAATACAATAGAATTTATTTTTCCTGAATATTCTTTTGCTACCCTTGTGCATTTAATTTTTCGGGTCATTATCCTTTGAACTATCGTGAACCAAAGAAGTCAATTATTGCGCTTTTATAAATTTCCTTTCCAAGCAAGGAAAATCAGTGCAAACTATGATAAAAAGATGTCATCGGTTTACGGGGACTCTTGTTTAAATAAAACTATGGCTTACAAGGGGCGTAACTTCGAGCAAGGCTAGAACTCACTTGAAGACGGCCTATGGCCAGGACGACTGTTATAGGTGACCTCACCGGAAATCATTCCAAAAATCAATAAATTCAAGTCAAGTATTGCGCTTTTATAAATTTCCTTTCCAAGCAAGGAAAATCAGTTCAAACTATGATTAAAAGATGTCATCGGTTTACGGGGACTCTTGTCCGAGTAAAACTATGGCTTACAAGGGGCGTAACTTCGAGCAAGGCAAGAACTCACTTGAAGACGGCCCATGGGTGACCTCACCGGAAATCATTCCAAAAATCAATAAATTAATATTGAAAGATTACCTAATACAGAAGAGACAGCTCGCAGAAACCTATGGAGAATCAGATAAGACAATTTTTAAAAATTCATTACTAAAGTCAGCGCAAAATGGTTGCCAAGAATGCACTCGAAGCCTCAAAGAAAACAAAGCGTGAAGTATTCTCAAGAATTCTTGGGCCTCTGTAGTGAAGACAGGGATGAAGTATTGGCTCGAATAGTACTGGGGAAAGAACTTGGGTTTATCATTATGAGCCTGAGTTCAAACAGGATTGGCACAAAAAGGCACAACACCACCTAAAAATTTTAAGGTGTCACAGTCAGTTGGGTAAATCAAGGCAATAGTTTTTTGGGACTGTTGAACGATCAAAGTGTGTCCATAAACAAAGAATACTACGCTTTAATCTTAGTGTGGTTCAAGGAATGCGTGTAGAGGTAACAGAAGGGGAAAATTGACCAAAGTTGTTCTCCTACTAAACGAGAACGCGTGTTGTGAGGGCCGCCCTGCATAAGATGAGCGTAGAAATTTTTGCTTACCCACCTTATAGCCCTGACCTAGCCCCTGCGATGATAACCTATTACCAAACTTGAAAAAAAAAACATTGATGAAGAAGTGAAGAGGAAGTTTTAGCATTTTTTTCGAACAAAGATAAAACACTTTTTTAAGGTTATGTGAAAGATCAAGAAAATATATTATAATAGCAAAAGAATGTATTGAACAGGAAAAATAAATATGTACAAATTTTTATTTCTACTTCTTGCGCCCCATTCTGCGAACTTAAAAAATTCCCCTCGTGTATCGTCACCTGAAAATTAAAAAGACGTAACAACATTTGAAATTTTTTCAGAGACAATGCAGAAAACGTTTTTAGACATTTTTTCAACGGCTTTGAAAAAAATTTCAAATGTTGTAACGTATTCTTGGATTTCGGCTGACGATATTCAGTTATATAGATATGTAAACATATTGTATTTTAATGGAAATAGTAAAAAAAAATATAGCAGTAAAGCACATTAGTATGAATATTGTAAGTTTTGAATAATAAGTATATTATGAAAATGATGTCCCTAACTCTAGTTGTCATCTTAAACCAATTTATTACACGTCTCAAGACACCAAGTCGTGTGACGAGCCCTTAGAAAACTTGATGCAAGGATGTATATTATGTTTACCAAATATATTGCAGAAATAAGGGGGAATAAACAAAATACAAATGGAGGAAATTAGACTAAGGGACGCTTTAAAGAGTGTTTCGAAAAAATAACCATAGCAATAACTTTTAAAAATATATAAGATATTGGGCCTTATCGTAAATAAATATTCTCGAGAATTTATTCGCTAACTCCCTGGTTTGCAATCGCAAAAAAAAATTCGTGGAAAGGGAAAATTCACTGGAAAAATTATGTAATCGGCAATAAGTTGGGAGCGAGTTTTTTCACTTTTATTTGTTAAATTTGCTCCTCAACTTTTTGCTCGGGAGTACTAAAGTATAAATGAATAATTATAAATAACGTTTGACAAATTAAAAACTTTAGTACAACAATTTTAAAGCTTATTGAAATAGCTTTCATATGACACTAAAGTTTTTAATATCCATCCAAGCGTTTCCAATTTATACTGGTTCTGCCAAAACTACTTTTCACTTCAATTTATTTTTTTTTTTTTTTCGGAAATTTTTTGGTGCAATTTTTTGATTTTTCAAATCCACAAAAATGATTAAAAAGACCTTTACTTTAAAAAGCAAAGCATTCATTTAAATTTCACTGCATCAATTGCTTCTTTTTCTTCTTTTGCAATTGATGTTTCTTGTTTATCTTTTTTTATGAGTCAGCTGTCAAAATCCAGTGGAAAATGGAAAAAAATGTCAACGATTTATGGAAAAAAGCGTTGCCACATGTTTTTTTTTGTGCAAAATGCCTACTAAATTGGAAAAAAATCAGCGTTCAGATTGGATGTTTGCGCAAAATGTCAAAGATATGGGAAAGACTCAGCGTTGCCAGATGTTGTTTTTATGTAAAATGTCAACGCTCTTGGAAAAACACAGCGTTGCAAACTGGTTATTTCTGAAAATGTCAACGTTATTAAAATAAAAAAAGTATCCCTGCAGGAAGGGGAGTTTCCATTCATGAAATATTCACTACTTCCAGTGCTCCTTCCCCGGGAGGGAGAGAATGGAACTCCCTTCAGATTTACGATAAGGCCCATTATATTTACTCAAATTGTTCATTTTTAATTGTTATTTCTTTTAAAATGGACAGCGAAATATAAGTGCGCTAAAAAATAATTAAAACTTTTCAAAAAAATCCATTGTGGACTTTCAAAAAAATTGAATTCAAAGATTGAAATAATTATGTTTTTAATTGATGTCAATTGATGGTTATACAAATTTTTCTCGGAGTCGCCTTAGAATTGGTACAGCATTGGTGGCGTGTATCATTAGTTTATTTAGCTGGCGTAGCAGCCGGTTCAATGGGTACGACATTGACTAGCCCACGTATATTTTTAGCTGGTGCATCTGGTGGTGTTTACGCTTTGATTACAGCACACATTGCCACTATTATAATGGTGAGTTTATCGAAATTTGGATCTCGTAAGAGTGCGCAGTTATAGGGGAGATGTGTGTACCTTGGTCCGTTTTTTAGTTTTTTCCGTGTGCTGGATTTTCCAAAAAAGTTTCTTTAGTTTTTTGATTAAGTTACATTTCTACAATGCTTGCAGCATCAAATGACGTGACAATGATATTTCTATGTCTAACCATTGGGTAGAAATATTACTTTTTCCGTTGCAATCTCAAACGGTCCAAGGTACACCATGCACGTGTACCTTGGACTATTAAAAATAAAAGAGAATACATTGTATTTTGGTAATAAATTATGAAAGAACCATTTATTATGTAATCAAAAGTAACATTTTTTTCAATAAAAAAAACAAAATTAATCATAAACAAAAATTATAACACAAAAAAGTGCATTTAGTAAAAAACAATTAATTAAACAAAAATGGTTGCAAATAAATACATTAATCGCGTAAATAATAATAATAATATTATATTGAGAGGCGATTATGGATTGCTGGTTGCCCGTCGAAAAAGGCTCGCTGGTCAATAAGCTAGGTCCAAGGTACACACAGACAGCATGTTTTAAAAACTGTGAACACCCATAACACATGTTAATGAAAATACATCTAAAACACACTAAAAGCTTAAAACAATAACTAAACTTCCTTCCTGATGTTGTAAAACTGAAATATTTCAAGTAAGTTCCTCACAAAACGTTTCGTAGTTAACTCCAAAAACAAATTTTTACACACAAAAAACACTTTTTCCGTCGCTTTTTATACACGCGTACAGCTTGACGGTCTGAAGTCTATTTATATGACTCACCGGCATGAGTGGAAAATTTCATAGAAGAACATTATCGTACACGTACAACTGTTGAGTGGCAACCGGCACTCGGACCGAGGTACACTCGGACCAAGGTACACACATCTCCCCTACCAAGAATAAGTTAGGGAAATAAATTTGTATTACATTTTTTACGCATTATTCTTAAGTTTTAAGAATTTGTTGGCCTTGGTGAACTCTAGTGAAATTTTTTTGTAGAATACCAATATAATCAAGTTTTTGGAAAAAGATCGAAAAGACGTATAAAAACGGTATATAATGGGTTTAGTTGTTCTAGTAAATTTTTCCTTGCGTGATTTCAACAAGTTTTATCAACAATGTAGTTTTAGAGTTTCACAGTAGGGTTAAATTTCGAAAAAACTTTTTTGTGAGCATTTAGCCTGGTTTACTTAAAGTTCGAAACATTTTTTTAATATGGGCATTTCCATGGTGTTGCAAGTGACCGTTGAACACATTTAAAGGAAAAAACAGTCAAAATAAAACGTATTTTCATTTTGACAAAAGGCTTAAGTTATAGCTCTAAGTTAGCCCTATAATTGGTGCTAAAAACCAGGACTGTGGCATGGGACAAAAACAGAGGTTGTTTTCGCGGCAAATAATTCATACGCGGATTTCAGGCAATATTTCAATGCGATTAATTTTAGAATGTTGTGCATTGATGTCTCTTAAAAATGGTTTTGATTTCACCCAAAAAAGATTTAATTAATACTTTTTTTTTAATTTAATTTTTATCACGCTCGCACGGGACGTGTCGCATGAGACATTTTTTCCACAACCCTATAATAAAAGCGGCACGAAAGCGTAAAGTCGGCGAAATCTATAATTCATACAAGACTTCGTAAACGTACCGTTTTGGCGATACGAATGCGAACCGTAAACGTAAATGTTAGAAAAAGAATAGCAAAATTAAAAACGTTGTAATGTCTACGTATTGGTACTACGTTTAGAGCTCGCAAAATAGTAACGATACTATTTCATTTATATTACACTCCACTACACTGTTATCTTACATTTCCTTTATACACTCTAGCAATGATTCTCCTAATCTGTATTATGAATCTCGACCAATCTATTAATAGACCCAGTCAATGATAGTTGATCCAACAACCTCACTTTGTGTGAACCAAAAGTTGATTTTCTTAATTGCTGATTCGGCGGCTTCCAGTTTTCACGTACACTCACGGTAAAAAAAAAGCCGATTTAATTTAGTAAGACATTTTAAAATTGTTGTGTAAATCAATATTTACCCTTATTTAACTGTCCTAAGTTAAATATTATTAAGTTTAACATTATTAAGTTTAATATTATTAATTATATTTGGGTTTTTATGGCACTTTTTTTTTTTTAAAAAAAATGGCCTTAACATTCTCAATCGAATCGAGGTTGGGGCTTTTACCCGGCCATTTGCTTGACTTGATTGCCAAAAGGTCATTATATTTATTTGCCAATGCGAAAATAAATAAATTGCAAAATTTATCGAAAAAATAAAACAAAACATAATGGTGACTGAGACATAAGGCAATTTCCAACGATGAAAAGGAGCAGAATGTTTATTCAACAATAACGACCAAAGCTAGATTAAAACCTGCACAATTTAAATTCAAGAATTCACAATCCCATTTGGTTCAGCTACGTGTGTTTAAACTACAAGGGCATGTGAGCATCTTTTCCACTATCGATTACCTGGAGCACCTAAGTATATAAGGCAATGGTCTTTAGCCGTTTTTAATAGATATTATAATGGGGTATGTGCTACAGTGATACGCGAAATGTTTTCATCGGTGCGCATCTTCTCACGTTGCACTCGGACGTCCCACCTGGCACTCATTCTTTTTGCATCACACCGGTTCCAAGTTGAACATCACACTGTTGTGATAATTCTTTCTTCGGCCACACGATTAAGTTGTCAAACAATCTGCCGTAAACTATCCCTGATAACTGTGATATCGTGCAGTTTGAAAGTACCCCATTAATTTCCCTATCTTATAATTTTTTGGTTTACGCTTAAAGCTTCTAGCGAATAAATAAATATTAATATTAAATAAGCAATTTAACTTGTTTTGCAATATCGAAGAAGAACAAAACCTTAAGTGGCTCTTATTCTAAATTTGATTAAAATTATGAAATACTTCTGAACTGAGTCAATGAAGCATCAATTAACGTCAATTTAAGCATCCTCAAAAACAAAAAACAAAAAAGAGAACGTACCACCCATGACGTAGTTAATATTGTAAAGATCAACTAGCACGGTACAGTCAAACCAATTGAGATGTATAAAACCTAGACCTAGAAAAGCTCAATGGGTTACTTCAATTACATGTCTCCTCCACTCTACTTTGGCATTTTTTATTTTTATTGTTTTTCATATTAAACTGACCGATTAGCAGTAAAGGTGCCTCAGGGTCAGTTTCCGTTATTGCGGCGTAGAATACCTACATATAATATGTATGTATGTGTAATAAATTAAGATTTACGGGTATGTAAATAGCATGTTATTACACACAGATGGCGTGTATCGTCGTGGTTTATAAGAAGCGTTGAATTTTACGTAAATGCGTTACGAGAGCTCCGCTTAATTAGATAATATGAAAATTACTGTGTGGAAGTTTTCATTTTAAGAAAAGCAAAGGGTGGGTCATCTGTTGCTTGCTTTTAAAGATGGTTAGATACTTAATGAACGATGTTTAGTAATTTTTAAAGTTATTTGTTTTAAGAGTAAATTTTCCGATCAGTTATGACTAAGGCTAATGAAAATATTTATGAACATATTCTATTTTTATTTAAATATTTAAAACGTTTTTAATTAAAATTAATCAATATTTTCGCAAATTTACATTTTTCATAATCATTTTGCCAGAATTTTCATATTTTATTAGGGGCCTGCACAAGACATCTTGAAATATACATAGTGCACATTCACTTTTTCTTTCCGTTGGAAGACGGCGCGGCACCTCCTGAGTCGATATAGCCACGTCCGTCTATCTGAGAAATATAATTCAATGAAATTTGGTACCTCAGCCGTCGTCAAATTTAGCTCGAAGGATTGAAAATTAGCGAAATCGGTCAACGGACACGCCTACCGCCCATACAAAGAACATATTCAAAATGCAATGTAAAGAGCATTATTTGCGATAACGCAAGCAAAATACACATATTAATTAGGGATAGTAAGTACAAGCTCTGAACAAAAACTAGGCGAAATCGGACTAGAAGGCGTGACACCTCCCATATAAGCAAAAAGTTCAACGTGCTATACAGAAAGCGTTATTTAAGATACTCCAACTAAATTTCGCTAATACAGTATTTTGCTCTGAGCAAAAATCTAGGTCAATTCGGACAAGAGGGCGGGGCACCTCCCATACAAGCAAAAGTTTAAAAATGCTATACGGAAAGCGTTAGTTCCGATAATCCAACCAAATTTCAAACACTAAAAACAGTAGATGCAAGTTCTGACAAAAAATTAGGTAATTCGGAGAAGGAGACGTGGGACCTCCCATATAAGCAAAAGCTTAAAAACGCAATACTGAAAACGTTTTTTGAGACAATACAACTAAATTTCACTCAGTCATTAAGAACTATAAGTGCCAGCTCTGAGTAAAAACTAGGCGAACTCGGACAAGAGGGCGTGGTTTCAAAATGCTAAACAGAAAGCGTTTTTCGAGATAGTCCAACTAAATTTCACTCAGACATTAAGAACCATAAGTGCCAGCTCTGAGTAAAAACTAGACGAAATCGGACAAGAGCGCGTGGCACCTCCCATATAAGTAAATGCCTGAAAGTGCTATACTGAAAACATTTTTTGGGATAATCCAACTAAATTTCACTCTGGCAGAAAAAACAGTAAAGGCAAGGCCTAAGCAAGAAGAGTATTTGATAAATAAAACGCGGCTACAAGACGTAACGTATCTTGAAACTAAATGTCATAAAACACGTCGTTTGCAGACCCCTAACTTTGATATAAGTATTTTAAGTGATTTCAATAGAAACTATTATTTTCGCAAGTTTGCAAAAGATTTTATTATAAATTTATATGTAATTTTTGCCGATTGCATAATATTAGTATATCATATGGAAAGTAGGATGATTCATTAGTATTATGAAAACAAGGTTGTCGTTGATTCTTGCAGCGAAAAGTACAATATATCACCCTTTTCTTGATGTAAACTAGTGTGTCTAATTATACGGAGGGCCTAACAGAGAAGAGAGAAGAAAACGTAAAATTCGTGAAACAATGTCAGCAGATATTCCAGTGCCAACGCAGCAAGAGATTCGGTTTGTTATTCTTTTTGAATTTCGACGTAAGCTCAAAGCCTATGGAAATATTTAATAAATGCCAAATAGCATTTGAAGTTAATGCGCCATCCCTCGTGACTTTTTCAAAGTGGTCCCGAAGATTCCAGACAGGTAATTTTTCTGTGAAGGACGAACCTCGAGAAGGCCGCCCAAAATCTTTGACTGATTATGCATTTGTAGCTCTGGTGAAATCTAAAATTGACGAAGATCGAAGATTGACCCAGGAAATCATTGCAGAGGAACTGGGCTTAAAGGCCATGGCTGTATGGCGAATATTAAAAAATTATCTTGGATACACGAAGAAATCTGCACGATGGATTCCTTGAATTTTAAATGATGCTGAAAAAGAGGCACGTGTGCGTTTTGCTAAGTATTTTCTTGAAAAATTCAAAAACGGAGAGTCTAACACTTTCAAAAAAATTGCAACAGGTGATGAAGCATGGTTTTACAAGTACGACCCTGAAACCAAACAATAATCCATGGTATGGAGCCCAGAAGGTGCAAGTCCACCTGTTAAAGCAAAGCAACAAAAATCAGCAACAAAAGTAATGATGTCAGTTTACATCACCAGAGAGAAAGTTGAAGCTGCTACATATTCCTATGGAAAAAGGTCAGACGGTTACTGCTAAGTGGTATACTGAAACCTGCTTACCAAAATTTTTCCAAAGTTAATTGGGAAAACTCCAAAAAAAGGAGCTACGTCGCTACTTTCTGCATGACGATAATACGCCAGCGCACAGTGCTGAAAAATCGACCGTTTTTATTGCGCTTTCAGGCATCAAAGCAATTCGTCCAGCACCTTATTCCCCAAATCTAAAGCCTTGTGACTTCTGGTTGTTTTCAAAAATAAAAAAAAATTTGATAAGGAGAGTTTTCAACAGCCAGCAATGAGGAGATAAAAAATGCGATTAATGATGATATTGTAAAACTGCAAAAAGCCGATTTTGAAGACTGTTTTTCAAGATGGATTTATCGACTTCAAAAATGTATCAAAATAAATGACGATTACGTTGAAAAACTACAAACAGATGAAGAATAAAGTTATAAATTTAAAAAATGTTTTATCCAGTTTCTTCAATTCAACTAAGCGAACTTTTGTTAGGCCCCTTGTATATAACAAAATGAATGATTTTTCGAGGTAAAACTGAAAAGTAGGACGTTCCAAATTTTTTGTGGAAAAGTAGGATATCTTACCATTTTTTGACGAAAAGAGGACATTTTGATGCCTCTTACGAAAAGAAGAAGATTCATCAAGTATTTATCAAATATGAAACATCCTACTTTTTTCGTTCAAAAGTATGAAACATTATACTTTTCGTAAAAAAAAATTTAAAGCATCCTATTTTTCATCAGAGGCATTGAGAAACATACTACATTTCGACGAAATTTTCAAGCTTCCAACTTTTATTATGTCCTAGTTTTCGTAAAATAAATGAATCATCCTACTTTTCGTAGTGGGCATCGAAATATAGCAACGAGTTTCATAAAACTTTTTTTAATTAGCCCCAGTTATGACTGTCTTGGAATTTTCGATTGTAACATTGTTGTCATTTTCATTTTTAAAAAAGTAATGAATGGGCTTACACTGCCGTCCTAAGCCTTCCTAATAAGGCAAGTTTTAGGCATTCCAAATTTAGGCTAGCCCCGTTGCTTTTCAATTAGGCGCTAATGTATTTTTAGGCATGCCTGAGCAAATTTCTAGGCGGGTGGCGAATAATATGCGGTATTTATGCAGAACCCTACCAAGACTTGAATTGATGTTCTCGAGTTAATTCGCACACATTTGGCAATATAACCAAGAGTTTTATTATTCTGACTGAAAACAACTACTTTCAAAATAAGTTTCATTTCATTAAGATTTTCAATTGTAAAATGATGCCAGGGATATAATACTGCGAGACTGTCACTTTCAAAATAGCTTAAAATTTAAAAAAAAAAAAAACCAGCAGATGGACCACCCTTTATTTTCGGAAGAGGAAAGTAACCCGTTTACAATTGCAATATAGAGATGTATGTATGTAGAAATATAAACAATATTTTGATGACTATTATTACGTTAAACGAATTCACAGTTGGGTGTACAAAAGGGCGAGATGATGTAGATGGAGCTAAAAAATGTAGAAAAACAACAGCAATAACAACAAACTACGTATCTACTTGTTACTAACAATAATAACAACAACAACAGATACTGCGGATAAAAAAAAATGAACAACATCTATTAAATTCACACATAAATTTGTTGCTTGGAATTTAAAGAGAGAAAAAAGATAAAAACTTGTGATTGTTGATTAAAATTTGGGTTGCCAGATAGCCCTTTTAGAGAGATTCACAAATTGAAGTCTAAGCTGATATGCATAAGATATTTGGAACAATTTCTCTACTATTTTATCTGGCAACGCCCTTGACTAAAGCCAAGATTAAGCCACAATAACAACAAGGCCAAAACAGACCAAGCTAAGCACAATGACAACAATACAAAAGCAGCGTAAACAAAAGAAAGAAAAATGTTTTTTTTTGTTCTTCTCTTCAGAGCTAAAACCAAAGATCAAAGCAACATAATTTATTTGAATGATAATGAATTTTTATTTTCTATCATCAATTCAATGTGGAATTGGCTTGAACAGCGGATTAAGACCAATAAACTTGGCTCAAAGGCATAATAGTGTGCGTTGAATGTGAAGAAGATAAAAAATATAATATACAAATGTATGTAAAAAACGAAACTAGACGAGTTGAGGTCATCGGCAATTATTTTTAGAATCTTGCGTAAAAAATGTTGAAGACAAAATTATGATAAAGCAATTTAAAAGAAAACAAAAATATACTGAGGATGTTATCTTTGCAATGGCCAAAGAGGGCCGAAGTGCGCACAAAAGTATTAATTTTTATTGATAAAAGTATTCCATCGTTTTTGCTACATAAATGTCCGATACTTTGCTGTCTTAAAACATGGTATTAAGCTTGCCAAGTATCTTGTTTTGAAAAGAACACCATCGTTATTCTGACCTAAATTTCACAACCTGCATTTTCATAAAATATTCTATTTCAGAAAGTCATTGCTTAACCTTGGTGATCTTGTCAATAAGCAAAATTGCAGCATATGCAAAAACTATCAACTACAACAGATCCAAGAAAAAAAATGTTGCTCCAAGATGCAGTTCCTTACACGCTCAAGTATTTATACGGAGAGTCCCCAACAATCATTCTGTTAATTTTTGGTACAAATTCCTCATACTGTTATAGATATATGTATGCATTTCGACATATATGGATATTTAGTGCACTGATGACCCGCTTTTAGTCAATTCGTTTTCGTAAAAACTTCTTAACGACATAAGTATCGGATTTGAAACTATAATTTTAGTAACAATATCAATTAGCTGAAAGATTTCAGACTTGTAAAATAATACGTTGCTTCCTTCATAAAAAATATTTAATAACAGGTATAAAAATTGAACACATCGAGGGATAATAAAAAGAAACACTCTATAATGCCTGTGTCCTGCAATCTTCATTCCTGTCAACGCCAACGTAACTACAAAACTTAAAGTCGAATGTAAAACATGTCATTCTCTCTTGCTACATACATAGCTTACAAATATTTCCAAAAATTGTGTTTGACGAACTCTGTCAATTTGGTAGTCCAAGACCATCTCCAATGACTTGTCAGTCAGATGGCGACTTGATGCTATTTCCATGCAAATTGGATCGAAATGGAACGGAAGTCAGCTGTCATGAATCGTAGTGGAATTCTCAGAGAAGCAGAAAACGCTGCCTGCCCAAGACGACTTAAAATGTGATTGCTGTAGCAAGAAATATGTGAGTCGGGAAAGAATTGAAGGTGCTAAGTACTTTGTGTTATCGTGCGAGATGGAGTAGTTTTATGGAATCTCTATGGTTTGAGAGTAGATAAAAGAAACAAGAAGATATGGATTAAGATTCTCTTGCACTTTTTATGATAAAACCCTGTATGCAACTGCTAAAATCAATTATAAGAAAACTGTCATGAATTATATATGGGGTAAACTTGAATTTATGATATGGCACCCTCAGGTTATATGGTACACGTTTTATTTTCCATACTTGCAGCTTTCGTAACATTCAAATGTAGACAAAATTTTATTCAGTTGCACGAATAAAATTTATTCAGGTGTGTATGGGTACCAGTCAGGTGACAAAATCAGTTAGCAGGGGAACACCTCAGGGTGGCGTACTCTCACCTCTGCTCTGGCTAGTGGTTATAAACATTGTCCTTAATCAGCTTAACAAAAACGGGGTCAAGGTAGTTGCGTATGCGGATGATGTGGTAATATTGGTATCAGGTCCGTTTCCCGACGTGATCAGTAATATCATGGAAGGAGCTTTGATAAAGTTATCCTCTTGGGCCACAGCATGCGGCCGGGGGGTTAACCCAGCCAAAACTGATCTTATGCTTTTTACCACAAAAACCAAAATTCCAAACTTCAACCTTCCCCGACTAAATGGACAGACTCTGTCACTCGCCAAGACAGCCAAATATCAAGGAGTTATACTGGATCCAAAGCTAAACTGGAAAGACAATATCGAACTGAGGTGTAAGAAGGCTTGCATAGCCTTCTATGCCTGCAAGAAAACTTTCAGCAAAAAATGGGGACTTCAACCAAGAATGGTTTTTTGGATGTACACAGCCGTAGTACGTGCAATCTTCACTTATGGCTCCCTAGTTTGGTGGCCAGCTACCAGCAAGGGCTACAATCAGACAAAACTAGAGAGGGTGCAAGGGACCGCCTGTGTCGGTGTAACGGGGGCACTGAGATCATGCCCTACCGCAGCACTTAATGTCATTTTACACCTGTTGCCTCCTACCTCTTTTATTAAAGCTTTTGCTTCATGCAGTGCAGTCAGACTCAGGGAAACTGGCTGTTGGGTGCCAAAGCAGTATGGCCATTCCTACATTTTCGGAAATCTACAAACCGAACTTACTTGTTCCCCGAGTAAAAATGATAAAGGGCTGAACATGGGCTGAACGTGGGCTTTTTTGCTTTTTTAAGGCCGTACTTGGTCTGTACAAAATTAAAAAAGCCCAAAAGGCTGTACACACGGCTGAACAAGGGCTGTACAAAACTAAAAAAGCCCAAAAGGCTGTACATGTGGCCGTACAAGGGCACAAAAAAAAATTTGTGTAGAAAACAAATGGGCTGAACATGGGCTGTACATGGGCTGTACGTGGGCCGTACATGGGCTGTACAATTGAATTTTACTATTAAATTGGGCTGAACATGGGCTGTACATCGGCCGTACAATTTATTTTTTATTTTTGAAATGGGCTGTACATGGGCTGTACGTGGGCTGTACATGGGCTGTACATGGGCTGTACATGGGCTGTACATGGGCTGTACAATTGATTTTTTCATTTGAATTGGGCTGAACATGGGCTGTACAATTTATTTTTTCTATTGACGTCAAAATACAATTTTTTTTTTTTCATGTTTTTTTTATCATATAAAATTGAATGACAGAATTTATATGATATAATAAATTTTCAGCCAGCTACTCAATAATGATAGCTTTGGCTGAACTCGTTAACGTGCGTATCGCAGAACACTTGGGATTCCCAGGTTCAAATCCTGAAAAATAAGCCGAAAAAGAAAATTCTTTGAAGTGCAAAGTTAAATTAAAAAAAAAAAAAATGTTATTTCATTTTAAAAAAGAACAAGCAACAGGCCACAGCTTAACGATGTCAGCCACACTTGAATTTTTTTCTCTTCGCCCAAAATCATATAAAATAAATTTCAATAGAAAATAAAATGTACGGCCGATGTACAGCCCAATTCAATAGTAAAATTCAATTGTACAGCAAACGTACAGCCCATGTACAGCCCATTTCAAAAATACAAAATAAATTGTACGGCCGATGTACAGCCCATGTTCAGCCCAATTCAATAGTAAAATTCAATTGTACAGCCCATGTACAGCCCACGTACAGCCCATGTTCAGCCCATATGAAGCATCGTGTACGGCCCAAATGTCCTGCAAAAACACCATGTTTGGCCCTTGTACAGCCCAAAAAAAGTAATGAAATTTGGCCCTTGTACAGCCTTTGTACAGCCGTAATTTAAAAATTGTTTTTTTTTTTTACTCGGGTCTACAGACTACACCTGCCCCATACTCAGTTTTGATAACAATTTTCGGGTATGGCTCCCAGAGAGAGCTCAGTGGGAAAATGGCACCGTTAACCTAAACTTTGAAACCACCATATACACCGATAGCTCGAAGATGGAGTGTGGTGTAGGTGCGGGAGTGTATTCAAAAGAGCTGAAGTTATCCCACTCGTTTCGCTTGCCTGATTCAGCCAGCGTTTTTCAGGCAGAAGTTTTTGCCATCTTCGAAGCCTGCATATTTTTAGAGAATATCAATACCTTTTCCGGAAAGGTGGCAATCCTCTCGGATAGTCAGGCTGCCATCAAAGCACTCAACTCAACAATAATAAAATCTAAATTAATAGTGGATTGCAAGGAAAAATTAGTCAGACTGGGGCGTCGGTTTGATCTTGCGCTCGTTTGGGTTCCAGGCCATAGGGACATCGAAGGCAACGAAAAAGCTGACGAACTGGCAAGGAATGGCTCCTCTCTGAATGTCACAAGCGCGGTGCGAGTTCATACCCCGCTAGGTCTAGTAAAGAAGCGGATCTTCTCATACTACTTAACCGAGGCGAACACTAATTGGAAAGCATTGACTACATGTAGGATATCCAGGTCAATCTGGCCTTCATATAACAGTTCAAGAACTACTTATTTACTAGCTAATAACCGTATTAATATAGCAAGATTTACCGCAGTTTGCACTGGACACTGGGCCATCGGCAAGCATGCTGAAAAACTAGGCATCCCTTTCAACTCCTTTTGTCGGAGTTGCTTAGATGTAAACGAGCAAGAATCTCTTGAGCACTTTCTCTGTGACTGCCCAGCTCTGGCTAGAGCTAGACTTAAATCATTAGGAAAGCCTTTCTTCAATACACTCAGCGAATTCGCCAACATCGAAATTGGCTCGCTGCTCAATTATCTTAATAGGACTAACTGGATATAGATATCGTTAGTTAGGTAATTTTAAAAATTTTCACATCCTCTTATACCAGTCTGTCGGATCACTTTTGTGGTATTAAAATGGCACTTTTAGTGCTACTTAGGGTTTAGCTTGCATCGCTAAACCGCCACTTTAACCTAACCTAACCTGCACGAAAGACTTATAGTAGATAGTTAGTTTAGCAACAGTTGCTATAACTAATTGTGTGCTGAATTTAAAAAACAAAAAAAATTAGGAATGTAAACGGCTCACTTTTTTTGAATATACGTATACAATTATATGTCAATGTGATTTCGTTTTTGAATGAATACGAGCACGTTTGAACATGTTTATTCGTTTCGTGGCATTTTTATTCGGTAAACATCAAAAAGGAGAAATGGCACCCAATTACTGAGGGTGATATTGTTCGGGTGAAATTTTTTTCTTTGCATGTTATAAGATACAGTGAGACATAGAAGCATTTTGCATACGTATGGCAGCTCTAGTTAAGTTCCCTTAAAAAACTCTTTTAATTCTGGTTTTATAGCAGTTCAACAAAAAAGGTGCCATGTCTCCCGGGCTTACCCTACGAGTTTTAAGATCGGACAGTGCTATCGAAAAAAGTTACCTCTATTTAAAAAAAAAAAAAATTGCGTTGGAAATGTTTTGAGGAAGCTTTTAAACTACCTGTCGACCGGTGAACTTTTTTTATGTGATAAGCCTTAATAAATATATACGGGTATTGGTGCGTTACAAGTTCAAGTTACTTGAAAATAGAAACGTACTACTTAGTTTATAGTGAATTTTCTGATGATGTTTCTGCAGAAGCGCATTTTTTGTTAGCTTACAGCCCTATGATTTAAGACGGAGATATTCCTCCGAAATAAACATTAGCGTCTTGGATGACAGGGCTGTTATCATTTTTTCTATGAATAGAAATGTTTTGAACTACGTTTAGACTATAGGCACTTTATTTTTAATAAATACTGCTTTTGTGCATTCTTTAACAGCTCTGTTATTGATATGAAACATATATAAAAATGCAAAGTTTAAACTAATTAACACAGATCAAATTACTACAGCGTTAAATAGGCATTACATAATGAAAGTTAAATTGATACTGTAGGTTAATGTGTTTATTATTGATAAAAATAAAGAGGTTAAAGCCAAAGCCAACAACAAACTTTTGGATATGCTATTAAAATGTTAACAAAATTTTTACGTGCAATTTTTCAAAAATTCAGCAACAACAATTTCGTTTAATTTTTATACCAATATAAATGATTTATTTATTAATTTTTTTATTTGTTATTGTTTTTTATGTTTATTTACAATGCAGCAGTAGCAGCAAAATAGTAGCAACAGCAGCAGTTGCAGCAACGCATTCTACTTGCAGCAACTTTTTTTTGTTTTTTTTTTTTTTTTTTTTTTTCTCTAAAATATGGCAAAAATTGTGCAATAAAAGCAAACCTTGTTTTCTAAAAAGTTGTTGTTGTTGATATACGTAGAATTCCATTGAATCGAATTTTTCACTCGATCTATAGAGTTGTCCCGGTGGAAAATCTTCGAGTTTGATTATGATTTTAATTTTAAGCATTTTGTGGTTTTCAAATGGATTTGCATTTTAATTTAAATGATTTATTTTGATTTTTTTTTTTTTTTTTTTAATTAAAATTTTATTATGAATGAAGAAAATTGTTGCGTTCATTGTTGAAGTTGGTGGTTTGTGGTTGAATTGATTGATAAGCAGTTTGCAGTTGCAGGTTTTTTATTTATTTTTTGTTAAAATGAAACATAATAAATTGATAAAAACAAAAAAATAATAAAATAATATTATGAAGTGCTTAAAGGTCTATTTAGTTATTTTAAGAAATTTGTGTATATTGTGCTGTGTTTTGCCCACAATTGTGATGTGTATTGATATAAACAATACGTACATTAACTTATATGTAAGTGTGTATATCAAAAGAAAAAAAAGTTGCTCGTTGCATATTGTGGATAATATTTTCTATCACATACCATTTAATCTATGGAGAACCTTAAAACTAATTTTGTCCATATTCCAACCTTTTATACTACACCCTACGTACCGTCGCAGCGCCCTTTCATTTGTAACGCAGAGTAAGTGTGGCAGGAAGGCGTATCCTTGATCAGCTTCACCTCCAGAGTCTGTGGGTTCATATCCACCTGTCTGTATACTTGTGGAAATTACATTTACAGAGAAACGTACATACATCGCTTTCAAAATCATAAATTTATTGGCAACTTAATTTTGCATATGGGTATTTCCACAGAAAATTAAGCCGTGAGCCAAAAAAATTAAATCAACATATCTCTGAAACTATTTAACGTTCATGGATGAGATTTTTTACGTATGTAAAAAGCACCAAGACAAGTAATGAGATTTGAGAAAAATGGCGGTACCACGCCCACACAAAAATCACTTCATCATATCTTTGAAATAGATTTTAAATGTTTACTGAGCGCCGGGACAAATAATGTTCACTGGAAAAATGGGTCACGCCGCTAAAAAAAATTCATCACTTATGAGATTTGGTACATATGTATTGTATGTTAAATGGATCCGGACAAAAAGACATCAGAGACATCAACATTCTAAAATTAGTCACATTGAAATATTGCCGCAGAATTGTTGGCCGCGAAAATCACTCTGTATATGTCCCGTGCGAACGCCTTGATTTTTTGCAATTAATTTGAAAACGAAAAATTGTTCGAAATCAACCTTAGCACCAGTTACAGTCTGTTAAATAAGAGCGTGGTCATTGTTGTGAGAAAATGAAAATACCCATTGCGAAAATTCTTTTTAATATTGATTTATTTGATCGAAAACTTCAATGCAAATACATTAATAGCAGGTCCAATCACCCCCAGCATCAATTATAGCTTGACATCTTCGCGACATACTTTGAACAAGATTTTGCGCATACTCTTCTGAAAACGACCTCCAAATTTTGTGAATGCGTCGAACCAGCTGTTTCAAGTTGCAGGGTCGGTTGGTCCAGGCATGCCTGATGATAGGAAAGGCCCAAAAAGAGGATTCATCAGTGAAGATAACGTTGCCCCAGTCACGATCCAAATTGTCTTTGGCCCATTCAAGACGTTTTTGGACATGTTTTTCACTGAGCATCGGTTTTTGCAAAGTACTTCGGTATTTCACACTATTTGCAATCAAATGATTACGAATAGTTCCGTGGGAGATACTCAAACCTTTTTGGGACAATTTCGAAGCACCTTCACGCAAAGTCAATGTTGGATTTTTCGAAAATAGAGCACAGATCAGTTTTTCCTGTTTTTCCGTCACTACACCGACAGACCCGCGATTTGGAAAGTCATCGACATTTTTTACTTCTTTGAAGCGATTCACCCACTTACTCACAAACTGTTTCGACTTTTGCATATACTTCGCAGCCGCCGCTTGGGTCATTTTGGGACCTTTGGGGTGCAAACACAAAAAAACGGCTTCAAAGCGCGACGCGTACGCGGTACTCATTTTGGAAAAATGCTGAGAACGCATTGAAAACAGTGGTCAGCTGATTCACTTTCACGAAGCATGAAGGACAATACTGCCCTCTGTGTGAGAAAAAAAAATTACAGCATTATACTTTACCGATCGCGAGTAATCGTGACCACGCTCTTATTTAACAGACTGTATAAGGCTAATTAAGAGCTATAACTTATCTGGCAAGACCAAAAGAAGTAGCAAGTACGCTTTGTATGTCATAAGCGTCTTGCTCTATGAGATTTTGCAATTTTTTATTGTTTTTTGGAACAATTTTTAACATTAAGCTCGTCCCAGCAAGTCATCTGATCCATGCTTGTTGACAGCAATATATGTATATAATATTTAACCCACGACAGTGACGAGATTTATAAATAGTTGAGCTCCGTTCTGAAAAGGATAGAGGCTGTACAAAATATCATCGCAGTGCAAACCATAGCTTTCAAATACTAACGCAAGGCAACACTGATTTTGCTGCATAGGTTTTCGCAGTCGATTTCGAGTAATCATCACCTACTGAATACGAAAATAACATCAGATTTGCCGAATTGACTCTAGTTCTCCAGAAATCCTTGCTCGAAAGAGCAAAAATAGCTGTTTTGCTTGTATGCAGTTGAAATGGGTGATAACTCAGAAAGTAAGGTTCTAATTGGAAAAGTTAAAAAGTTGGGTTTAATGAGAAAAGTTATGGCTTTATGATGATTTTAACAAAAATTAATTACGTTGTTTGCTGTGAGTGTTATACTTCTTCGAATATGCCTCAAAACAACTATTTTTGCACTTTTAAGCTTTTAAGGAGAACTAGACTCAATCCAGACAAATAAATTATGTGCTAGGTATCGAATATATATATATTAAATTTACTCGCAAAACTGAGGCCGCAGAAATAAAATATTTTTTTGTCACCCTGTGTAATAATTAAAAAAAAGTCGAAAAAGATGACTGATATTCGGGTGGTCTGAAATTTCTAAGTAATTCGGATATTTTTATGGACGACAGAGTCAAAACCGTTGCAATTCGAAAATAGGCTTATTTCTCTGAATTTTTCTGAGAACAAAACGGAAGTGTTAAGTATTATTCATTTATTGATACAAAACTCTTATAGATAAAAGCTATGATTCTTTTGACGCAAATAACATTCTAACATTCATTCCTTGGATCATGTTATTACATATATACAACTGCATTTATGCATTTGTAATTATGTATACACATGATCTGAGTGGGTATGTTGAGAATGTGCGAAAAAGCTAAGAAAAAATTATAAAAAAATAACATATTAAAACTCATAATTTTTTAATTTTCCTAATTTTTTTTAAGCTTTACTTGAATTAAAGCTTGAAGCTAAATAGTCAAGAAGGCTAATAGCTGTAGTAGCTAAACTCTATTATTATTATTAAAATAACAGGGCGGCTAAAAAGTTCGTATTGTTTTTAAATGATGGCGCTACTAGAATTTTTTTCAGCAGGGACCAACCTTTAAACGATACGTGTCAAAATTTGACAGCCACTTTTATCATTGGAAATAAATGGCGGAAAGGAATTCCGTGTGTTAGTGAAACACTGTTTTCTTATGGAAAAAATATTGCTAGAACAAAAACTTGACTTGATAAGTGTGGTCCGGAATCTGCACTAAGAAGATCGACTGGAATTTAAATGCGGTCATGCAAGCACTAATAGTGCTAAATGCTCTGTTCGCCCAAAGGTAGTTGTTTCGAAAAACATGATAAAAAGCCACAAAATAGTTTTAAAAGACCTCAAAATGAAATTGTGTGAGATAGCTGACACCTCAAAGATATCAGAATGTGGTATGTTTACAATTCGTCGGGTTAAAACTACAACTAGACAAAAAGTGTTTTAAGTTTTTTGAAATTCGTTTTTTGTATGGGATTTTGCAGCTTTCTGCTTTTTATTATTTACATAAAATGGGATGAGGACTACATTTTAAAAAACCGACTAGACTGGGGCATGTTTCTGTATACTTAACTCAAAACGTCAATATATGTAGATGTCTAGTTGTAGTTTTAACCCGACGAATTATACATGAAAATTTTAGCATAACAAATTTACTTTCAAAGTGGCTGTCGTGTTTGCTGTTTTTCCAAGACACAAGTTGATGAAAACAATGATTTAAATGAATAAATTCCATTTCAAATTGATTCCCTACCAACCTTTATTCCATAGATTTGTCTCTCAACTACTTTTACCAGTTCGCAGACCAAAAAAAAAATGTTTGCTGGAAAGCGATTTAGAAAAAAAAAAAAAAACTCCCATTTTGAGGACAACTATTCCACAAGAATGTTATTGAAATGTTACGAGAAGGGTGTATCACTCTAAAATAAGACTATGTTTATGAATAAAATCGATTTTGACCAAAAAAAGTTCTGTTTTCTTTAAAACGATACGAACTTTTCAGACGGCCTGTTATTAAACCTTAGAAAAAGCGTAGTTCCGAACGCGTATTGAAAAACGTAATAAAATCAATTTTTGGAACCGAATATTATCTATACTACAGAAAAAAAAATACATAATTTTTAAATGCCAAAATTTTTGCAAGAACATAATATTTTGCAAGCAAATTTCGGTATCCATTCTGATGGAAAAATACGTTTTTTTTTTGTGACAAAATGGGCCTTCAGTAGAATCAAAGGTGCTGCTCATTCGTAAACTCACAACATTTTTGTTCAACTGTATGTGCATACTATACATATGTGTGCGATAAGCGTCTATGTTAAGATTTTTAACATGTTGTAATCTTATCTAAAAGATACGACAAGTTGTAGTAGCAAGCATATCTTGATATTACATAATGATTGCAAAGTTGACGTTGGTAAAGTAGAACTGGTTAAAGCGCGGTGGGTCAGTGCGGCAAAATATTAGTGGGGCAAGAAATATCTAAGACAAATAAAACGCCAAAATTGGCAGCGAAACTTAAATTCGCCTTTTACGTAGACTGATGAAATAACAACAAACTCTATGTATTTGGCATGAAATCACCTGTTAAATTTTAGATAAAAAGTAATAAAATTTTAAATTGACTTAATTTTGCCAAAGAGTTTTAGAGGAATAAAATGCGATAAAACAGCAAACCAACAATACAAAAAAATTTTATTTAGAAACTCATTCAAAGAGGAAAGAATTTTCTGCAATTTTGTTTTACGAATCTTATTTAAAATTTTATTTTTTTAATAACATGCAAAGAGCAACTTTTTTTCACACTAAAAAAAATATATATATGTAAATATAAAACCATCACCAAAGTATTAAGCAAAAATGATTTAACGTTTAAAAAAAGTGTTTGACAGTATAAAAGATTTCAGCAAAATTTTGAAAATATTTCAAAAAGTTTTAGCAATGTATTTAGAAAATCTAACTTACCTGGAGTAATTGGCTGGTACTCCTGTTGTGGCAGCAGAAAACATGTGAGAACCTGGTTGGGTAGGAAGAGAAAAGAAATATTGATATGAGTGAGCATTCGATGAAAGTCCGAAAGAAATTATGGTATCAAGGAAAAGGGTTCTACAAAATTATAACTCCACGAAAATACTTATTTTCAAATAAACTTAAAATTGGGTCTTTACTAAGAGCTCAATTCAATTTGTTCTCAAAAACAATCAAAGCATTCTGAAAGTTTGATGGACAATGTCAATCTGGTCAACCTAATATCCGTACAAATCAGACGACGACATTGTAGAAATCACTAACGGTTATCTGAGGTAGCAGGAAATGAATTCTTATTGAAAACGATCGCTAAAGCTAAAAATATATGAATCGGGAAATTGGAGAGAATATAAGGCACTAGCTGGTTACCATGCTTGATAGAGCAATTTCTATTTCAATTGATTGACGAATTCTGCGCTATTACTCTAGCTAGGCTCTTTTTATACCCTACACCCAGAGTCCTTTGTCCTTCCGTTTGTAACGCAGAGATTGAGGCGTGGCAGGCATAGAAAATTATATATATTGTTGATCAGCATCACCTCCTGAGTCGATATAGCAATGTCCGTCTGGCTGGCTGGGTGGCTGGCTGTGCGTGGAAATATTTTTTACGATAAAACTGAGCAAGATGATTCAATGAAATTTGGTACACTGCCTCCGTCGTTAGCTCGTGGGATTGAAAATGAGCGCCCATACAAAAAAATATATTCAAAATGAAACTTTAGGAGTATTTTTCACGACAATGCAACCGAAATACACATAAATACTTCAAATTGTAAGCGCAAGCTCTAAAAAAAAAAAACTTGGTGGATTCGGACAAGAGGGCGTGGCACCTCTCATAAAATCGAACTAAATTTTACTCAGACACTAAGAACTATAAATGCAAGCTCTGGGAAAAACTGGTTAAAATCAGATAAGAGGGCGTGGCTCCTCCGATATAAGCATACATTTCAAAATGCTATACTGAAAGTTTTTTGAGATAATCCAACTAAATATTACTCGAATACATGGACAAAAGGGCGTGGCACCACCCATATAAGCAAAAGCTTCAAAACGCTATACTTAAAACGTTTTTCGAGATAATCCAACCAAATTTCACTCCGACAATAATGCAAGCTCTGAGCAAAAACTGAGTCAACTCGGACAAAACGGTGTGGTACCTCCCATATAAGCAAAATTTCAAAATACTGCAGTGCAGGGTATTAAATGTTTGGCCAGGCCAAAGAATACACCCTTAATAGTTTAATTTCATACTGTGACCTAACGAAAAACTTATCAAATCAAACATAAATGAGCTGAGTACCGCATATGGTGAAAAGCAACCTCCAGAATTATGCAAGTTTCATGAAAAAAAGGAATTAATATTTGTAGTACAGTAAGAGACAAGATCAACAAACACAGCATTGGCCAGAAGTATAAGGCACCCCATAAAATGCATAATGCATATTTTTCTATTGTAATTTTCTAATACGTTGACGGGTTCATTAAACATAATATTAAACAATAAGCGGCATTTTTTAAGGTCATAAAACAAATGGTGACCAAAAACAAAAGACTCGATTTTTTCGGCTTTTTATTGATCAATGTTAACTAATTTTTTTTCGGTACTCCAAGGAGTAAAAAAATTTAATTTCTGGTATACTGAAAAATGTACAACTAATTGATTTTAAAATGCCAAAAGTAAATGACAAAAGTTAGAAAATCAATAGTAAATTGTCCAATAGTACATAGCACCCCACAATTTACTACTGATTTCCAACTTTTGTCACTTAGTTTTGGTATTGTAAAACCAACTAGTTGTCAGATTTTTCTCTTAACCGTAAATAAAAGCTTTTTTACTTCTTGGAGTACCGAGAAAAAATTAAAAAATATTGACCAATAAAAAGCAGAAAAAACCGAGCCTTTTGTTTTTGGTCACCATTTGTTTTATGACCTTAAAAAATGTTTCTTATTGTTTTATGAATGGTTAATGAACCCGGCAACGTATTTATGAAAACCGTATTCATTTTTGAATGAGCAAAACATGATTATGCATTGGTGTATATCACAAGTTACTGACGAAAAAGGCGAGAAGGCTCGTGTACTAGAATCATTGTGGATAACAGAAAACGAATTCGACTTAACTGTTACTAGAACTTAAGTAAAGTGTTAGACCCATTTAAGTAAACGTAAGTCTAGCTTCTGAGTCAAAAATAAAGATATATCGTCACCTTAACACTATAACTAGGTAACTCCTAATTGCTAGTTTTGAGACAAATTAATTCGAAGATTTTTGAATATTTGAATTATTTTGTTATTTTGTTCAAAATTAAGGATTAAATGTTGCTCATGCGTCTTTTTTCAAGTTAATTACAAAATTTTTGGGAGGGGCTCTAACCCCCTGTGGTTCTACCCCCAAAAATACGACATATCAAAGGCCACTTATCTCAAAAATGATAATTTAGGAGTTGTAGTATTGAGGTGGCGATTTAAAATTTGTAAGAAAATTAAATATTCACACTTACCTGTTCACCAGTAGCCTCGTCTGTATCTGGCTGAAAAGTCAACAATGGTTGCGCTTGATTCTCTGACAGCCAGACCGCTTTCAATTGCAAATTTACCAATGAATATGGTAAATACTGTAATTGATTACCTGATACATCTAAAACATGTAAAATTGTACAATTCCCCAGCTCTGGTGGTAACTTCTTCAATTTATTATCACGTAAACTTAAAACACCCAAATTGGCACAGTTACCAATTTCAATTGGTAAATATTCGAGCGCGTTTCGGTCTACATTTAAATTGCTTAACTTGATCATGCGTCCAATGGAGATTGGAAGCTCAGCAAGGTAATTCTCTGTGAGAATTAGTTCTTGCATGTTTTCACAGCTGAAAGAGATTATAAAACAAAATGTTAATAATTAAAACCATAATAAATGACATCATTTTAGGAGTCTTTTTTTGTTAGGTATACAAAGACAAAAAAATTATTCAAATCAAGTTTAGTTAAATAACATTTATAAACAATATGTTGTATAAACAAACTTTATTTGATTAAATGTCGAAGGTTAACGTCAAATGGTTACGTAAGTTATGAACCGGTTTAAAAATGTTTTATAAATAAACAAAACAAACGTAAATATAAACAATTACTTAGATATATAAATAAATGAATGTTATCGCACTTACGCCCCAATTGTTGAGTTGAGTTTCTGCAAACGATTTTGGTCCAATTTTAATATTGTTAAACGACTTAATTTAGCAATTCCATCTGGCAATGATTCTAGTAAATTTTGTGATAAATGTAAATCAGTTAAGTTGACGAGGCCACCGATTTCATTGGGTA
The DNA here is from genome assembly GCA_951812925.1 of Calliopum simillimum. NCBI lineage: Eukaryota > Metazoa > Arthropoda > Insecta > Diptera > Lauxaniidae > Calliopum > Calliopum simillimum. The sequence continues at coordinate 106,202,476 of OX638368.1, forward strand.
ATTCTTCCAGTCTGGAAATATAGTACAGAAAATTATTTACATAAATATGTCCTTTTTTTATATGACGAAACTTATCTAATAAAACTTAAAGCAGTTATGCATATAGCATGGAGCTAAGATTGTGGTAGGTTTCGATCATGTAAATGCTCATAATAAATTGATGTGGTAACGCCCAAAACATCGAAACTCCACAAAAATATTTTATTGAAATTTGTAAGACATGCGTCGATCACAAATACATACATATTAGGGTGGGCCAAATTGCATGGAGGAAATTTTATCGACCTCGGCTACCCCCCTATGTGAAAGTTCATTCAATTCTATGAATATTTGCCCAAGGAACTATACCTCTGCGTTCAACTTTAGTTCGGCGCATTTTTGATCGAAAATTGTACCTTTCATCAATATTTTTTTTTATTTTCATACTAAATTTTAAAAATTTTTATAAAGACAAAAGTAATGTCATTATATGATTTGGCTTGTATTCTGTCAGTAATCAATTAAATTGGGTTCTGTTTACATAAGGGGCTTACTTGATAGTGTGGAATTGATCCTATACATTTAAAAAAGTGATATGGGTCAAAAAGCCGATTATTATGACCGACTTTCAAATAAACGATTCATATTTTTGGATGAATTTTTTCAAACAAAACACCTACCTAGGCCGAAAGTTCATTCAATTCTATGAATATTTGCCCAAAGAACCATATCTCTACGTTCAACTTTAGTTTAGAAAATTTTACCTTGCGTTTAATATTTATTTTTATGCTTAGTTTTCAAAATTCCTATAGAGACAAAAATTAAATCATAATATGTTTTGGCTGGTATTCTGTCAGTAATCAATAAAATTGGGTTCTGTTTTTACGAAAAGTTTACTTGATAGCGTGGAATTGATTATATTTATTTCAAAAAATTATATCGGTCAAATTATATAGGGGAAAGTGGGGAATCGTGGGCCATGGGGAATCGTGAGACACCGCCACCTTTTGGCAGTATGTCGAGATAAATAGTTAAATGCAACTGTAATCGTTTTCTCTTAGTCTCAACTTATTTTTACATTGGTTGTTGACAAACGTACGCGTTTTTTTGCTTTGTGCAATACTCGCCCAAAAAAAAGTATCTGCAAAACTTTTTTTTGTTTTTTATTATCGTTAGACCTTTGCCTTTCAACATACAAAAGTGATTTTGCATGACATTTCAACAAGTCAATTACACGCAGTTGTTTTGCAAAAAGTAGCTTGTGGGGAATCGTGAGCCACTTCGTGGGCCACCCGTGTTTTGACAGTTTTCGTATCAATACACATTTGTATGTTGTGTTTATGATGTTTTGTGCAAAATGGAGGCTGTGAATCAATAAATAAAACAATAAATACATATTTTGTATCAAATTTTCACGTGCCCAAATTGCGTATCTGATTGATCGTGCATAACCGTTCTTCTTCATTTTGGCGATTAAAATAACTTTACTTGTCATTTCAACTAATTCAATAAAGTTTTGCATCATAATTGTTTGATTTTTACTTAATTACGGCGGTGGCCCACGATTCCCCACCATTTTTGAAAATCGAAAAAACAATAATTTTTTTCAAACCACGAAAAGTCGGAAAAAACAAAAGAATTGTTAAAAAGTGTAATAGTCAAAAGTTACCTAACTTCATGTAGAATAACATACCATATTACAATTTGCAAATTTTATATTTTTTTTTTTTTTTTTGAAGATTTTTAACAAAATAAAAACGTGGCCCACGATGCCCCACCTTCCCCTATATTTATTATAAACGATACATAGATTTTTGGTATATTGTTCTGTAAAATTAAAAAAAGCGGCTAATTTATTTCCTAAAACTGCCACTAGATGTTGCCCTGGAAAAAAATGAATGTCAGATTCGGCATCCTAGCATCCAAAAACACTTGGGTTGGTGTTTCGATTAAAAAAATCCATGTAAAAGTATGAATCGTTTATAATAAATCGGTTATTTGACCGATATAATTTTTTGGAATAAATATAATCAATTCCACGCTATCAAGTAAACTTTTCGTAGAAACAGAACCCAATGTTATCGATAATTGACAGAATACCAGCAAAAACATATTTTGAAAATTAAGCATAAAAATAAATATTAAACGCAAGGTAAAGTTGAACGTAGAGGTATGGTTCCTTGGGCAAATATTCATAGAATTGAATGAACTTTTTGCCTAGGTTGGTGTTTTGTTTGAAAAGATTCATCCAAAAATATGAATCGTTTATTTTGAAAGTCGGTCATAATAATCGGCTATTTGACCCATATCATTTTTTTAAATATATAGCATCAATTCCACTTTATCAAGTAAACTTTTTATGTAAACAGAACCCAATTTAATTGATTACTGACAGAATACCAGCCAAATCATATAATGACATTACTTTTGTCTTTATAAAAATTTTTAAAATTTAGTATGAAAACAAAAAAAAATATTGATGAAAGGTACAATTTTCGATCAAAAATGCACCGAACTAAAGTTGAACGCAGAGGTATAGTTCCTTGGGCAAATATTCATAGAATTGAATGAACTTTCGCATAGGGGGGTAGCCGAGATCAGTTTTCAAATCGGCCCACCCTAATACATATGGTAAAAAGCTTATTTAATATTATCAATAGAACAATTTTAATCAATAGCAATGAAAGCCCACATTAGCACAAGGTATGACAGTAAATCGAACAAAAAAATGTCTATTTTAATTTTTGTTTGGTTTACTTATTTTTTCACTTTGCTTAGAAGGTCTATGAAAACTATCTATTAACCCATCTTGCCCAATAGAAAAAGAAGTGCCACTTTACGATTTTAAAAAGCATATCATTTTACTCAGGAGATTTAGGACTATTGATTTTAGCAAAATTAAAAAAGGTACGGTACGTCGTCCAATTAACATATCTATTTGAACACCGTGAAGAGCTTTATGCCTGTTTCTTTTGACTCGAATATACAATTGTGTTAACTTTCAAATTGCAATAACTCAAAAACGGTGAGTCGCACGATAAAAAGTGCAGGTATCTCTATTATTGATAATTATATGCTCTTCAAATATCATTTTATATACAGCTTAATTGAATTAATGAAAAATGCAAATTTTTCGGGATTAGTTAGTTTTTTGCTTGCTTAGACTAGGATATCTCAAAAACCCTATGAGATACAGCAATTCCAAGGCCGGATTCGGATTAAGCATTCCAAAATACATTTAAAATAAATACTTTTATATTTGTTTGTTTTGTTTCTTTTTTTAATTTTTTTTTTATTTTATATGGGATATGTATTTTTGCGATATTTCGCGAAAATGAGCAGCTACGATTTCGGCGTTTGCATTTTTTAGGCCACTAAACTAGTACCAATGAAACCCCATTCACAGATTTTGTCGACACTTTCATCACACTTATCGACTGTTGAAGCCCAGTGTGTGAGATATAGCAATTCTGAGGCTAATTTTTTTTTTTTTTTTTTAATAAAAACAAAATTCTTAAAAATACAACATCTCGTTACTCCGGTCAGTTCGAATTTTCGAAAATGCCATTTTTAAATCTACAAATTAACAGGAAACTAATTGAATCGGTCATTGCAGAAACCTAATAAGTCACCCGTTTCCTGCAAAAACAATCTAAGTCAAGGACAGTTTTTCAGGTTTCTTCCATTATTAATCTTAATAAACCACAGAGATTTTTCTACATTTCAATCTATTAGAACTCAAGCACTATATTCAGCCCAAAAAGTTGTTTAAAACTCGATTATTTGTGAATAAAACAGTTTTTATTGATTCCTGAACAATTCTTTTCGTGTGACTTATGAGGTTACTGCAATGACCGATTCAATTGCATAGTCAGTTTTTTATTTAATTTTTGTCAAACCTTTTTTTTTTTTTTTTTTTTTTTTTTTTGATACAGAAACAATGTGAAAACGATTTGAAATTCAGCTCTAAAAATCGATTAGCTCGGTGAGCGATTTAAAAAAAAACTTTTTCTTTATAATTGGACCCCAGTTAATAACTGTGCATAGAAATATCTGAAGTGGGATGACATCGAGCTGAAACCGAGTTCATACGAGCCGTACATAAGCACCAGGTTAAGTAGTGACTTCAAAGAAATTATAATTTTTTTTGTTTCATTCACGTCTGCAAATCATTTACTTCAGGGTAGGGGTTAGAACTTGTTCAAGAATACTGCGATATATCGCATGATTTTTTTTTATTATATGTACTGAAACAACAGAATAAAACCAAAAACACTCAACACTCACCTATTCTCTGAAACATCAAGGCAAATTAGATTTGTAAGTAATCCAATTTCAGGAGGAAGTCTCGTCAATTGATTATGATCTAACCATAATTCTTGTAATGCAGGTAAATATCCTAAATGTGGTGGTAACTCTTCAATTTCATTATCACCTAGATCCAAACGTTCCAACTTCGTCAGTTGACTAATGGACTCTGGTAAATGTTTAAGTAGATTCTCACGCAATTCTAATGATTCTAATTGTGTTAAACTGTCAAAGAGAAAAAAAATGAGAAAACAATTTAATATGTACCAATGTATGGATTTCTGAAAACACAGGACAATTTCTATGCACTCGTACTTACCAGCCAAAATCAACGGGAAGTGTCGTCAATGACATATCATTTAAGCCTAACACAGTTAAATTTTTCAACTGTGAAAATCCTGCGGGTAATTTTGGAATTGGATTTGAACTAAAATCAGCAACTTGAAGACTTTGCAGATGTTTTATGTCATCAGGAATGTCTGGAATATCTGTAAAAAAAAAGAGAGAAGAATAAAATTTGAGTTATAAATTTATATATTTTCACAGCAAAGAAAGAAAATATGAAATTGAATAAAAGTTTTATTACAAATTTTGAATTTAATTTAAAAATACCAAAGGACAAAGTTATTTCAGAATATTTCGTTTACCTTAAGGTCATTTGAAGGTTTATGCAGAAGTAGAATATGTATTTTTTTATTCTTAAAAACTTTTTTGTTAAATATTAAATTTATTTATATCTTAGTGACGACAATGACGCTCAATGTCAAGTCAACCGTAATAAATTCAGTCAAAACAGTAGCAAAAGTTTGATATTTATACTTGTTGAACTAAATCGCCTTAAAAAGAAAGGAAAAATATCAAGGAAATGAAAAAAAAATGAAAAACATTCCTTGCTTGTAGACGTCGAAATACGTTATTTACTGCCGCCACTCAAAAACAGTCAGTCCAATCGCAACGACGCATAGCCCAAACGACAGTCAGGCAACACAACCCCCTCTGCCCACAATGGCGACGTTTATGACGAACCATACATACAACGTTGCCGGCGCGCAGCAACCCAAAGTCAGTCATCAATAAAAAAAAAAAAATCCAAGGAGAAAATCGCACCGGCAAAAGCGAGTTACAGGAAAATCCTTACAATGGATTTTCTATTGACCTACTTTTGAAGTCGTAGCGCTCGCTCGTGTTTTGCTGCTGCACATGATGTGCCATGAGTATATTTTTTTCGCTTTTTTTGTGGATTGGATGTATAAAGGGATTTGATATTTTCTACTTTTCTTCGTTTTTTACAATGAGTCAACCACGATAGCAATATGTAGAACATGAACATTGTTACAGAATTAAAAAGGAGCAGGTATCAAAGCAACAATAACAACAACAACAGCAGCAAAAAATATTGAAAGTGAGTATAAGGGCAATAGCATAGTCAGTACTCATATGTAAAATTTCTCTAAAGTGACAGGAAAAAGGTTGTAGTTGCATCGTGTCAAAGTAAATTTCATTACATGAGTGTGCGTTAGTTCAAAATTAAGTACCCCAAGTTGAAAAGAAGTGCTTCAAAAACCCTTCTGAAGTGTTTCTTATTCACCAATGAGCGCTTCCGCTCCGTAATAACTATACTTTTCTTTTAACATTGCATGTCCTAGGATGTAAGCGCGAATTACAATATCCAATATATATATGTATCACCATCATATAATTAACTTTACAAATCCTAGTTTAACTATACATAAAAAACACTTTATAATTTATATACATTGTAAGCTTTGATTTTGTTTTCTTAAAAATTTAAAATATATCAAATTCAGATTGATTCAGAAATAATTATAAAAAAAAAAACGAAATAATAAAAAAGACATATTTTAAAATTGAAAAACTTTAAATTTTATTAATATAATTTCGAAAGAAATATAAGTGGCGCAGTCGGTAGGATAGGCTAAAATCTTTCAAACAGAAATTACAACGGTGGATTACCGATGTGAAGCAAAATACACGAGAGTACATGGTGTATACGAGATTTCGAATTTTTATTCAAGAAGCCTATCCCGAACATCAAAAATAAAATCCAGAGGATAAAATTTGTGCCGTGGCAAAATATACCAAAGGCTTATTGGTTTATGAGTCAATACAGAAGGTTTATCTGTAGCAGTGGCACAAAATTAAAAAATAAATCGCTATACAACGACAACATCAAGTCAAAAATTGATAAAAAGGAAAAACAATAGAATCTACTGATACTGCGGAATAAACGTAAGTCAAAATATTGAACATTAATTGAACATTAGTTGAACAATTAAATGCCGAAATACAACCCCTACGAAATCAAACACTCCGAACCCTTCCCTACTGGAATTTCGGATCAAAATAATAGTTTCTCTCCTGTCATGACACAACAGCAAATGTCTCTTGATATTTTTAATTCTTTGCGGATTCCCGACGCAATAAAGGATTTGCCAAAATTTGATGGAAATCCTAGGCTTCTACATGCATTTTTGAGTAATGTGGAAGAAATTTTGATGCACATTAGAGGCATTAATGGTACTCCATATGGCCAAATACTGCTTAGAGCTATTCGTAACAAAATCGAAGGCCAAGCAAACGAAGTTTTAAACACATATGGCACTCCTTTAGATTGGGATCAAATTAAGAATAATTTAATTTTACACTATGCAGATAAAAGGACAGAAACGTCTTTGATTAGGGATTTGCATACACTAAAACAAGGTTCTAAGTCAGTAGAAGTTTTTTACAGTGAAATAGTAGAACTACAGGCTACTATGAACAATAATATCTTGATTCATGAAAAAGATCAGAATGTCATTAAAGCTAAAAAAGATTTATTCTGCGAAATGAGCTTAAATACATTTTTGACTGGTCTTAAAGAACCATTAGGTTCAACAATAAGAGCAATGCGTCCAGATACGCTACCTATAGCTCTGTCTTATTGTATTAAGGAACAAAATATTTCGTATTATAGAAATGAACCCAATAACAATCTTAGGATTAATTATAATAACAACAATAAATTAAGTCCATACAATACACAAAATTTGCATCCACTAAATACATTTAAAAATCCAACATTATCTGTTCCTCAATGGGGACCACCACCAGGATTTAAAATACCTTTTTCTAATGAAAAAAGGATAGTAAATCCTGCAGTAATGTTCCCTAATGCACCGAGAAACGTAAGCCCTTTACCATTGCTTACAAATAATTTACACAACCCAATTCAAAAATCTTACAATCCCTTTAGTGGAGTAGTCCACAATACTAGCAATTTCAACCCAAATCATGCTAATTCGAATATTAGACCAGCTATACCAAGACTGTCTTCATCAGAACCCATGGATACATCCTCTGGAAATACAAATATAACAAGACGACAACAGACACAGTTTAAACCCCCATTTAACCACTTTGGCAAACCAATGTACCACATGGAGGAGATAAACAACATTAACCAAGATAATGGTAATTTGTATTATCCGTGTGGAGAAATACCGGTACAATATTATTACCCTGATTACTATTCCGAAAATATAGGGTACGAATATGAAAATAATTACCAAATTCAATCCGCACGTAATTCAGAAGTCGTACCAAACTTAAATATGTCCAATGAAATTGTAGAAACTGAAAATTTTCTACCTGTTGCCTCGAGCAACCCACCGGATACTTAGATATCAATAAACATGGTTCCACTCTTCCATATATCCAAATTTCTTCACCTTTTGGACGACCCCTTAGATTCCTTGTCGATACAGGAGCGTCCTCGTCATTCCTTAATCCTGAATTTTCAAATCCCGATAGTCAACTGAAGTGCAAACCAATTACAATTACCACTGTTTTAAATAAATATGAAATAGACAAAGAAGTGTTGTTGCCATCATTTATTGAGTTTAATGAACAAGGACAGTTCCGATTTTTATTATTCAAATTTCATGGATACTTTGATGGTCTTCTTGGATTAGATTTATTGACACAAATTGGTGCAAAAGTCGATTTAGTGAATAAAAAGCAAATAACGAATAATTCAAATATTCCTCTTCTTTTCAAACCAAATTATACTTCAGGAAAATACCTAATCCATCCTAAATCCAAAACAGTAGTTAAAGTACCAGTTGACAAGAGTAATGGTGAAGTTTATATTAAGAACACAATTTTGCAACCTCAACTTCTTATTCCTGAAGGAATATATTTATGCAAGAATTGGCATAGTTTAGTAGAAGTCATTAACGAATCTGACCAAGAACAAACTCTTTTTATGGAACAACCACTAAAAGTTGAAAACTATTATTCTTCCAATTACATCGAAGTTAACAACTTTAGCGTTGTAGCAGATTATCCTCAAATACAAATGGATATATCTCATTTAATAAGATCAACCCATTTAAACAGTGAAGAAAAAAAAACTCTCTTCAAATTATGTAAAAAATATGACGACATATTCTTTAAAGAAGGGCAAAATCTTACTTTTACTAATCAAATAAAACATAGTATCAAAACAATAGACGATATCCCTATATACACGAAGTCTTACAGGTACCCATATGTACATAAAGAAGAGATACGTAAACAGATCAACGATATGTTAAACCAAGAAATAATTCGACACAGTTATTCACCTTGGAGCTCACCAGTCTGGGTAGTTCCGAAAAAATTAGATGCCAGTGGAAAGCAGAAATGGCGTATGGTAATTGATTATAGAAAAATCAATGAAAAAACTATAACGGATCGTTATCCATTGCCGAATATAACAGAAATACTAGATAAACTTGGAAAATGTATGTACTTCTCAACATTAGACTTAGCTAGTGGATTTCACCAGATAGAAATGCATCCCACAGATGTGGCGAAAACTGCTTTTACTGTAGAAGGAGGTCATTATGAATACCTTAGAATGCCCTTTGGCCTAAAAAATGCGCCATCCACATTCCAAAGAGTTATGGACAATGTTTTAAGAGATCTGCAAGGCAAAATATGTCTCGTGTACTTAGATGATATTATCATATACTCAACTTCACTTCAAGAACATATAGAACACTTAAACAAGGTATTCGAGAGATTACGCGAATCAAATTTAAAAGTACAATTGGACAAATCTGAATTCCTTCATAAAGAAATAGCTTTTCTAGGTCATATTGTATCGACAGACGGAGTTAAGCCCAATCCCGAAAAAATAAGAGCTATTAAAGAGTTTCCAATCCCCAGAACACCGAAGGAAATTAAATCATTCCTAGGCCTTTTAGGATACTACCGAAAGTTTATAAAAGATTTTGCAAGAATTGTGAAACCAATGACAGAGTGCCTTAAAAAGGGTAGAAGCGTTGAGTTGAACGACTTGTATGTCAAAACCTTTGAAACATGTAAAAGCATACTTACAAACGATCCAATATTGCAATATCCGGATTTTACGAAGCCCTTCATACTTACCACAGATGCAAGCAATTTTGCGATTGGAGCTGTGTTGTCACAAGGAAACATAGGAAGTGACAAACCGGTATGTTTTGCAAGTAGGACACTGACAGATACTGAAATTAACTACTCAACAATAGAAAAAGAACTACTAGCCATTGTATGGGCGACAAAATACTTTCGACCATATTTATTTGGAGTAAAGTTCAAGATAATAACAGACCATCAACCTTTAACCTGGCTCATGAGTTTAAAAAATAGTAATTCAAAACTAACTCGATGGAGGCTTAAACTAGCGGAGTTTGACTATGAAATTGTATACAAAAAAGGAAAACAAAACACGAATGCAGATGCTTTGAGCAGAATTAAAATAAACAATCATGCAGAGATCAATATGAATGATGAATTATCAACAATTCACTCTGCTCAAGAAAATTTAAACGACGGTATTTGCATATCAGAAAAACCACTAAATGATTTCAATCTTCAATATATTTTTGAAAAATCTGGTCGAAACACTTCAATCAAAACTGAAACTCCATTTAAAAACAAACAGAGATTTAAAATATGCTGTGCAAACTTTACAGAAGTGATAATAACTGATCTTCTCAAAAAATATTTACTTCCTAATAAATTATCAGCTATTTTTACTGATGATAACACTTTTCAGATAATCCAATCTGTATATTCCAAATATTTTTCAAATAATAAAATTTTTCGCATTGTTAGATGTACTGAAATTCTTACAGAAATTAAAGAGAGTGATGATCAAGACAAACTAATAAATGATTATCATCAAAGTAATAATCATAGAGGAATTAATGAAACCCTTTTGCATTTAAAGCGACAATATTATTTTCCCTTAATGAAAAATAAAATAACTGAAACAATCAATAACTGCGAAAGATGCAAGAGTCTTAAATATGACAGACATCCTCCAAAAATAAAATTCGAACATACCGAAAACCCTTCTAAGCCATTAGATATCCTTCATATTGATGTTTACACAATTAATCATCAACACTTATTAACTGTTATTGACAAATTTTCTAAATTTGCTTCAGCGTACACTTTACCTGCTAGAAACAGTATCTCTATTGTCAAATGTCTCAAACAATTTATAAGTATTCATGGAATCCCTATCAAAATAATATGTGATCAAGGTGTTGAATTTACTGCAAACATAGTTAAAGATTTTTGTAAGCAATACAATATCAACCTACATTACACATCATTTCAACAGACTAGCAGCAATGCCCCTGTTGAAAGGCTTCACTCAACACTCACTGAAATTTATAGAATAATTGTTGCAAAAAGAAAAGAAAACAATTTGGATATTGATCACGAAGAAATTATGTCAGAATGTTTGATAACATACAATAACTCAATACACTCCACCACAAAGCTTACGCCATACGAACTCTTTTATGGCAGGACTTATAAATTTGATAAGCAAATAAGCTTTAATAACGAACATGATTATCTAAAGAAACTGAACGAATTCCAATCAATCTTGTATCCAGCTATTAAAGAATTAGTAAAAGAAAATATATCCAAAAGAATAGACAAGTTAAATGAAAATAGGAATGAACCAGTGAATTTAGACGTTGACGAAACTGTTTTTAGAAAAGAATGTAGACGAAATAAAATCACACCCAGATTTACGAAACATAAAGTAAAAGCTAATGAGAAAGTCACTATTCTTACCACAACTGACAAGAAATTTCATAAAGCAAGAATAAAAAAATAAAATTGTTCTTTTAATTCCTATGAATTCTCTTAAAAAGAAACAAAAGAGTGCTTATTAAAAGTTTAGACATCGTGCTAAAAATTTATATCGAGTAATATGGATACCATTGATGCCCACTGTTTATATGAATTAAAAATTTCCAAAATATCAATAAACATTTGAATGAGTTACTAAATACTATTATAATTGATCCAACATTCCGAAGTCTGATGTTAAATCTTGATAATTAAAAACAGATTTTAATACTTAATCATTTATGTTCAATAAAAATGTTCAATGTTTTAACAATCGTTACCCCAAAGTAGAAGGAAAGTGCTATTGTCCACAATACCAGTAATAAAAGATGTGCTGACAGATGTGAGATACAGCAAAAACAAGTATTACACATTCTTTTACTAAACGTCCGTTCGATGAATTCTAAATAAATTTCAACATCAACTAATCTATATGGAAATGGAATGCATATTTTTCCGGAAAAGCAGTTAAAAAAAAAAAAAAAAAAAAAAAAAAATCCCATCTCGTAAACAATGACCAATACGAGTACATATTGTTTAAATGCAAATAAACAAAGATAAGATGATGACTCTACCTGCATCAATTCGCTTCGGGACCCTTCGCTTCATTCTTAGGGGGGAGGAATTACAATATCCAATATATATATGTATCACCATCATATAATTAACTTTACAAATCCTAGTTTAACTATACATAAAAAACACTTTATAATTTATATACATTGTAAGCTTTGATTTTGTTTTCTTAAAAATTTAAAATATATCAAATTCAGATTGATTCAGAAATAATTATAAAAAAAAAAACGAAATAATAAAAAAGACATATTTTAAAATTGAAAAACTTTAAATTTTATTAATATAATTTCGAAAGAAATATAAGTCGCGCTTAAACTTTCCGAAGCCTTACTTCAAAAGGTCTTTTGAAGCGCTTATTTGTAATGCTGCGGTAAGCGTTTTTCTAATAAGATTAAAAAAAAAAATTGCCAGCACCAGGATTTGAATCCACGACCGTCCGAGTGATAGATAGAAACATATTATTTTAACTTACATTTACCAACTCGTTAGACCGCTACACCATCGCCCGATACGATGAACAGGTATTAAATTTTGTATATTAAGCAAATGTTGTCCAAACAGAATCTGACATTTGAATGATTCGTACAGCCTTACAAAGAATCATTGTAAAATCAGTTTCAATTCAATTTAACAAATAAATAAAAAAAAAAAGGATAAGGATGGTAATATTAAGGATGGTAATATTATCGCGAGTGCACTGTACTTTCAGAAGACACTTAAGTTGCCTAGAAACTGAGTTCAGACTTCTAAATAGTATCCCATAATCCACGTATATGCCGCCATTTGTGCGGTAAATTGTTTTCAACCAAAAAAAGAAAGCAGTTTGAAAGCTGACAAATTAGGGTTGGTAAAAATGCACCACTACACGAAAGAACAACGCGTTTGAGTTATTGCTACGATAAAGCTTTCCATAGGCATCCACAGTGTTTTTGAATGGGTTCATAACAACGAAAGTAGCAGACAATTGGTGGCCTTAGACTATACTAAAAATATACTTTTTTCATAAACATTTTTGCTTTAAAATTTTTGAAATCTTAATATAATTTTTATGAAAAATGGAAAAAATCGAAAAGTGATCCTACGCACTATGGTTTCAATGATCACATTTTGTGGCAAAAAACCAAATTTTAAAGTTGTAAAATCAAATTTTTTCTTATGTTATCAAAAAGTACACATACCAAAAATAACAAAAGCACTTCTTTCAATTTTTTTACCATTGCACCGTTAGTGGATACAGAGCTAAACTTAGACTTAAATTTTGTTTGCATTTCGTGGAAGCATTTCTTTAGTAAAATATTGTGTTTCAAATTGGAAAAAAATTATGGATACTATAAATCATATTAAGAACAAGTGGTTTAAGTAGAAATTGAATAAATTTTTGTGTTGTTAAGCGGTGAAAGTTTAATTTTCCAAAATAGCCTTATATATAAAATTTTTCATAAAGATTGCAAACTTTCTTAAACTAAAACTAACAAAGTTCACCGAAATATGTATACCTTAATCATATACAATTAACAAGATCAGAGTTTTCTGAATGCAGTAGTACTAGCCGCTTCTGCTGGTTTTTGCAATTTTAAAGTTATCATTGCTTTTGTAAATGTGTACCTCTTCAAAAATGCCTATTTAATTAACTCGGGGAGTACAAACGCGTATGGCGTTCAGATCTTAATCAGCGTTTGTCAAAACCCTTGATTAAAGAATTTTATGTAAATCAGAATATGTATAGTTTTGCCGCCATATTGGATCCACCATTTTGAATCTAAAATTTTTACTATCAGATTTTTAATAAGCTTCTGTTAAGGCTTTTGAATATCGATTTTGTTGTAAACGCGATGACAAATCGTCGCCTGAGTATTACTTTGCCGTAAACGCCAATTTCACTTTTTTGAGGTGGAATTACAAACAAACGAACCGATCAAACTTAATTTATTTTTCTTAAATACTTTGAGTAAATAATTCTATTTCTATTTCTACAGGATCCTAGGCCTTCTATTTTTTAAGTTATATTAATTTATCTTCAGGTAGTTTGGCAAAATTTTTACATTTCAGGAAATATTTCTCACTTTTTTTAACTTACAGAGAGTTTGTGGCGGCAGAAATGTCAGGAAATGCTGATTTGAGTCTTTATTTTTCCATATTAATAAATATTACTCATACGACATGTGGTGCATGTTTGCATAGGAAATAGTTTTAAATGGCTATAGCCTTTGCAAATATAACGATAAATGGTCCATTTTTTCACCTTTTTAAGGACAAAACCATGCACTTTTGAAACTAACCATAGTTCATTTATGGGAAATATATCAAAATGGGTCAAATTTGCATGTAACTAATTTGTCAACTTGAAAATATTGAAAAACGGAGCTAAAATGTGAAAATGACTACGATCAATAAAATTAGCAAATGTGCGTTGTTTTTACTACTCAGGATTCAACAATATGAACGTTTTTGAATGCAACAGCTATAAAGAAATAGTTACGAAAGAACCATCGAATAACACACTATTTTTGTTTTAGAAATCGCAATGTTCCATGTAGATAATTTATTATTTGTTAAGTTACAGAACTAAAAATAACGACAACGACATAGTATGATAAACAAAAAGGTCCTCTTAGGGACAAACAAATGCACTAATTGACTTAATTTTATATGCTTAGTAATGCATTGCATTAAAACAATAGTGATTTATTATATGATTCATATGCATGTACGGCAAAACAAAAATAACTAAAAAAAAATTTCAAAATATATGGAAAATTTGCCGTATATCCATATTTTTGGCTTTTACGGCAAACTAAAGATTCAACTAGCTATTTTTGTGGATATACGGCAAAAGTACCACTATATAACTCTGGATTGGAAAGAGATAGGACGAAATGGATAAAAGATTCAGCAAAAGCGTGCTCGAAAACATAAAACTGCATCCTCAGTTGAAAATGTGTGTTTTGGCGTTTACGGCAAGGTAATACTCACGACGAAATAAAAGTTTATGCCGCTAGATTTGTAATCAGTATCCTTGAAAACTCCCTTCTATCGAGTTTCGTCCCCGTGATGCCTTATAGTTTTTGCCACAAAATATGGTAAATAAACCATAGTGCAACGGCACAATATTATATGAACTAGGTTTTAAAGAAAAATACTCGGAATTTAAGCTGTCATATCAGGCTTTATGGCTAAGGAGTGATATAATGTCAAGAAACTCCACTTTTACAAATTTTTTCTCGGACAGTCCAAAAAAAAACCATTTAAAACTAATCTTGAACTTAGAGTACTATGCATGTACATAGATTTAGATTTTTTTTTTTTCACAAATATCTAAAAAAAATCATTTAAAATACTTGTTGTTTACGTTAATCTGACGTGTCTGTCTGCCTACTGTGATTACCCAAATGCCACACATTAGCGAGCGAGCAAACGGAATTTCGGAATAAATGAACCGACCAAAAACAGAACAAACTTCCGCTAACAAATTAATTTTGCTTTTTTTATGTTGTGGCTTCTGCGTAAACTTTGGCCAAACCAACCAACTTTAGCACTTGATGGCAGTAGTGGTGATGAGAATGCTGAAGATAGCTCCCCTCTTTAGTTTTTTTGTTGTTCGTATGGTCAGATATGTGCAACGTCATTGTTGCCATTTTAAGAGACAGGGGGAAAAACGGGGGTGTGGAATGACAATAACGACAAATACTCGTGCATAGTACGTGCACACATATATTTGTATGTGTATGTAGAGTGGAGGTCAACGGTACTGCTGCGGTTCGATAGCTCGCCGGTTCGTTGCCATAGAAATTTCAAGTTAATGACCAACTACCGCCAGCAAACTGTTTATGTCTTTCACCCATTGTTGTGGTGGAAAAGAACTGTTTATATCATTGTTTCATATGAAAAAATTATTGCATGCGATATTCCTGTGCAAAGTCGGTAAAACTGGGTAGGGGAGATGTGTGTACCTTGGTCCGCTTTTCAGTTTTTTCAATGTGCTGGATTTTCCAAAAAAGTTTCTTTAGCTTTTTGATTAAGTTATATTTCTACAATGCTTGCAGCATCAAATGACGTGACAATTATACTTCTATGTTTTACCATTGAGTAGAAATATAACTTTTTCCGTTGCAATCTCAAACGGTCCAAGGTACACCATGCAAGTGTACCTTGGACTATCAAAAATAAAAAAGAAAACATTGTATATAGGTAATAAATTATAAAATAACCATTTATTATGTAATCAAAAGTAACATTTTTTTCAATAAAAAAAAAAAAAACTTGATCATAAAAAATCATAACACAAAAAAGTCAATTTCGAAAAAACAATTAAGTAAACAAAAATGGTTGCAAATAAATGCATTAATCACGTAAATACTAATAATAATATTATATTGAAGGGCGATGATGGCTTCCTGGTTGCCCGTCGAAAAAGGCTCGATGGTCAATAAGCATAGGTCCAAGGTACACACAGATGGCATGTTTCAAAAACTGTCACACCCATAACATATATTATTGAAAATACATCTAAAACACACTAAAAGCTTAAAACAATAACTAAACTTCCTTCCTGATGTTGTAAAACTGAAATATTTCAAGTAAGTTTCTCACAAAACTTTTCGAAGTTTACTCCAAAAACTAATTTTTACACATCGAAAACACTTTTTCCGTCACTTTTTATACCTGCATAAAGCTTGACGGTCTGAAGTCTACTTATATCAGTCAGCGGTATGAGTAGAAAATTCCATAGAAGAACATTATCGTACACGTGCAACTGTTGAGTGGCAACCGACACATGGACCGAGGTACACTCGGACCAAGGTACACACATCTCCCCTACCTATCGATCATTTTTTGTGAAAATGAGTTATGTAATCCAGGGTAATATTCTTGGTGGGATCTATAAGTTGGCATAACCAAATATGCTCTAGGACTTGTAGTTTCTTAGAACATCAACTTGAAAACCCGGATATTGTGATTATGTCATATCAACTTAAAATTAAAATTTTCTCTCCTGACAAATTATGAAAACCTAATTTTGTCACCAGATTTGCACAGATTTCATGTGTTCTTTTCATTAAATATTACGAGTTGGTTAAAAAAAAAAAATTTCAAAACTTTTAAAAATTATTCCTTTTCATAAAATTTAAATTTGAAATATTTTTCATAGTCCAGTCGCATTAGATCTCATTTGAGCATCAGAACATATTTAAGTTTCTTTTGACTTTAACATCACAAATTCTTTAAGTTTGAATGTCTGCAAAAACCGAACTTCGTCACCGTGAGATTTTTTATGAAAACCAGCTCTATAAAAGGATTCGTTGGATCAATTTGAAATTTGCATACCCTACCATCTTTGTTTAAAAATATGTTCGTTGTTTTTAATACAAAAACTCTTAACTCCTTAATTTTATGACAATTTTGCATTTTCATTCAAACTGATAATATTTGTTTGTCAGTTGTTCTCTGCTTACCAACTTACTGGACAGCATTTTACCATTACCTTAATCAGAACCTAACTGACAGATTGCAACTAACCAGACATTGAAAAAAAGCTTATTTTTCTAACTGCCTATTAAAGTTCTGATTAGGGCTTATCGGACAAAATATTATAGTCTTTAGGCTCAAAAGACCCAATCAGCCGTGTGTCTACTAAAAAGTGCTTATTTTTATTATGAAAAAAAGGGTTAAACATCACTTTCCATACAAAAAACAAAAACTAATTTTTTAAAATTCAAATACCTGAAACTTATTGCTATGGCATAGTTTTCGAACAAACTTTTTGGAGTTACATAAAATTAAACCTTATATTGGAAGAGTAGGTATATTAAATTGATTTTCTATACAGTTTGAAGCGATGATCCTTTCAATCAATACCGCAATAAAAGTATATTTTTGTAGTTTTGCGCTTCCTTTTTCAAATCTTTATCAAAATTTGAAAAGCATTTTTTTACAACAACTCTGAGTCAAATTCGAGAAGATATTTTTCGCCCCGTATACTTTAAACATATATGTATCTGTCAAGTCTCATCTATCTGCATTAAATAGTTTCAAGAGATAAAACGAATATTATTTCTATGGGTGGGGGGCAGTTTTTGTACTAATTTTACAATTGGGAAGATCCATATCAAACCAACCAAAGAGTCATCCCTCACCATCTCCAAATTTAATGAAAGTTTGTATAGTTGTTGAGTATTATCAAACTAATACTCGTGCAAAATTTTGGATTCCAAACCGAAGTGGTTCCCAAAATACGGGGTCGTAAAGTTCAAAAAAAGTATCAAAAAACTGTTAAACTCATTAACATTAAAAGGCTGTAACTTGGTAACCAATTAACATATTTCTAGAAAAGAAAAACAAAATCAAAGGTAATTGTATGGGCTTCAAAATGTTTAAAAAAATTTTTATTTTTGTCAAGGTCAAAGGTTATATTTTAAGCATCAAAAAGTTTCAAATCGAATATCTCAAAAAACGACATTTTAAAATTTTTAAAAAAAATATATGTCCAAGGCCAATTCATCATCTATACTTACTGTAAATTTGAAGGTGAAGCTCTTTCTGGTTTTGTAATTATAAATAAAATAAGACACAAATATTGAAAAAAATAGTATTTATTTGTAGATTTTTTCAATGAAAAATTCATTAGACGCTGAGTATGCCTTGACTTTAAGCGTACCTTTTTCAACAACGCTAAAGCTGTGGAAATTTTAAGTTCCAGGTATAGGTCGTAAGCTATAAAAGCGTTTTTCTAGAAACTTTTCTTCTTCAATGAAATCTTTTTCAGTTAAATATTTGAAAATGCAGTTAATTAGATTTTGACTGCACCAATCAAACAACTGATGAGAAATTTTTACCACATTCTTTCATTGCGAAGCAACAAACAAATTTTCATTGGAACAACACTCAGGCCACCTATACCCTATTGCACTTTACTATAAAAAAGATGAAAAAGTGGAAAGTACAAATTTTTTTGTGATATCAGATTGCCCAAACTCCACTGCAGTGCACTTATTTCATAAACATATGATACAATTTTTGACACAAAAATTTGGTTCTGTTCCAGAAAAAAATTATTTATTTTTCTGACAGTTCCGCCGCACAATTCAAATAGTATAAAAAAATTTAATAAACATGTCCTACCATCAAGAAGATTTTGGCTGTCCGGCCGAGTGGTATTTCTTTGCTTCTAGCCATGGAAAAAGTTTAAGAGACGGCCTTGGAGGCACATTTAAAAGAGAATCGCGAAGGGCCGCTGGATAAGAAAATAACAACACCTCATCAGTTGTTTGATTGGTGCAGTAAAAATCTTATTAACTGCATTTTCAAATATTTAACTGAAAAAGATTTCATTGAGGAAGAAAAGTTTCTAGAAAAACGCTTTTATAGCTTAAGACTTATACCTGGAACTCAAAAATTCAACAGTTTTAGCGTTGTTGAAAAAGGCACGCTTAAAGTCAAGGCATGCTCAGCGTCTAATGAATTTTTCATTGAAAAAATCTACAAATAAATACTATTTTTTCAATATTTGTGTCTTATTTTATTTATAATTACAAAACCAGAAAGATCTTCACCTTCAAATTTACAGTAAGTATAGATGATGAATTGGCCTTGGACATATATTTTTTTTAAAAATTTTAAAATGTCGTTTTTTGAGATATTCGATTTGAAACTTTTTGATGCTTAAAATATAACCTTTGACCTTGACAAAAATAAAAATTTTTTTAAACATTTTGAAGCCCATACAATTACCTTTGATTTTGTTTTTCTTTTTTAGAAATATGTTAATTGGTTACCAAGTTACAGCCTTTTAATGTTAATGAGTTTAACAGATTTTTGATACTTTTTTTGAACTTTACGACCCCGTATTTTGGGAACCACTTCGGTTTGGAATCCAAAATTTTGCACGAGTATTAGTTTGATGATACTCAACAACTATACCAACTTTCATTTCGGAGATGGTAAGGGTTGAAAATCAAATTTTTTTGGTTGATTTGATATGGATCTTCCCAATTTAAAAATATTTTTTTTTTTTTTTTTAAGTTTTTCCTGTTTTAAAAATTGTTCAAAATACATGTTGGCATTTCTATTGCACCAGCCAATATGTTATTTTTAATTTCATTATTTTATTCTTGGTATTTCTTTATCTTTTTTTTTTATATGGTCCAATGAACTGCTCATCATCGTATTTCATGAACAATACAGACTAGAAATTTGCCAAGATATCCATTGAAATGGTGCAGACGACAACAAATAATTGGTACACCAAAGGATGATGAATGAATATGATGAATATTTTGGAATTTTTTCATATCTCGTAAAATTTTTTTATTTTTTTTTTTTTTTCCTTTTTTTCCTTTTTTTCCTTTTTTTTCCTTTTCTCTATTCATTCGAAATTCACAGCATGAAATTTGCATTTGTACGTCATTTGTTAGTTTTGGGTGTATTGGATTAGGGACTTAAATTTATTATGAATTTTATTAAAATGTTGAAGTAATGTGGTGAGCGGTGATTCACCGAAGCGTGTGTATACGTTCTAATTAAATTAAACATTTCTCTATGATAAACATCAGCGACAATTTAATTAAACGGACATTTTGTATGAAAACATTATGTTTGTTTTGTGATGACATTAAAATTTGGGAATTTCAAGTGGGAATTTTTTAAACATCCAAATAATCAAAACAACAACACGGGCTTCCTTCAAGCGAAAGCAGGTTTTTAAAATGGATCCACCCAAATTTAACGTGGAGTATTTCAAAACTGTCTCCAGATTTCAGATCTGCAATCCGGAAAATCGTACCTGATGAGCTTAAAACAAAAATAAAAAATACATCAAACTTTGTAAATTAATAACTGTAATTAACTTATCCTATTTATTTTTAAATGTTCTTTTCATGAAAAAATATTTACTTTTTTTCGCCCAATTTTTGAAAAAAAAAAAAAAAATTGGCCAAGTTTGAATAAACTTTACGGTTTTTAATAAGTTAAATGAAGGTTATGGCCTAGTTGTTGGAGTCGGTTGATAGATAACTTATTGCCTGAAAAATAAAAATTTTAAAAAAATTCACTAGCGAAATAAGAAAAAAATCGCTTCTTGAAAGTGCAGATACCTTAAAAAATTAACAAATTTTTAAATTTAAAGTGCTGATAAAAAAAATTGACAAAGAATAAATTAATTATTGTTGGTGCGAAATATTGCTCGAACAATTCTTTAAAAGATTCAATTTAATCTGTGTAAATACCTTGCCTTGTTTAAAAGATATAGCATTTTAATTGAAAAAAGTACTCAAAAACTCAAAAATTACTAAAAAAAAACACTTTCAAGCTCGTTGTGGAATATCTAAACACAATTTTTTTTTTTTGGTTCCACAGCACTTTTTGTAATCAACCGGATCCAGGGATTCAGAAAAGTCGCGCGCATCTTAACATTTTATCACTTTTGATTTTTCCATACAAAATCTGGACCTCTCTAATACATACTTATATAAACAGGATTTTAATTTAAGAAAAGCGTATTTTCCGGATTGCAGATCTAAAATCTGGAGACAATTTCGAAATACTCCACGTTAAATTTGGGTGGATCCACTTTAAAAAACATGCCCTCGCTTGAAGGGAACCGTAAACACATTCCAGTTGATATCAAAAATTAAATTATTCCTAAAATAAGTAGTAGCGTGACTATAGTTATTGGACATTATCGAGAAATTTTTCTCAGACTGCAAGGCAGTTCAAGAGAGAAAAAAAATGGAGAATATTTATTCACGATAAGGCTAATTATTTCGGAAATTGTCGGTAGACCAAACGTCACCCGGAAAAGGTCATTGAAGATGGAAACCCAAGAATAGGAAATATCTTGGAAGGATATAAAAGTCATCGCAAAGGATCACATAAGGTGGAGACGTTTCATATTGTCCCTATGCTTCTCTAGGAGTTGAAGGCTATAATATAGTATCTGACCTATCAATATTTTTTTTTTTTTTTTGTTAAAGAATGGTTTGCACAAACTATACGTATCATATCACTAATTCAATTAAGAGATTGAACACACAGGACAATTTGAGCCGACTTTTTTGGAAAAAAATTTAAAATGAAAAGACCTAACACACAAAATTACCTTAAAAAAAAAAACAAAGAAAATAAAAAAAAGTTTGAGTGAAAATTGTTACTAGTTCTTGTTGTAAATATCATTTAAAGTTTTTTTTTAAATTTTTATCTTATCGAATTTCATTAAATTCTTTCATTCTCCTGTAAAATACTGAAAATGTGAGTTACGCCCTTTCTATATTAAGCTAACAATATGTATGTACAAATAAGTATTAATGACCTTCACCGTTATCCAAAATCTTTTACAAGTGTTGTAAGAGTCTTTTCCAGCACAGCAAAGAAGATAAGATAAAACTTTTATATGCTGACCTTTTAATTTTGACACATTTAAAATCGATATCAGAGCGATAAGCCATTGAGCGAATTACGTTCATTTTCGACTGACTCATTACGCTACTTGTTTCATATACACACAATTACACTTATAATTACATTACAGTTGATTTTATTGAAGTCATCAGCCACACTTAATCGTCCAGCCACCATAAAAATTTTTAAAATGCATTAATTTTTTAATATCCCTCAAATTAAGTGGATGTTCATAATAAAATTTGTGGAAAATTCAGTTTGCAAAATGAAACCACATCAGAAAATAAACAGTCACTTGTAAAAACTGGAACAAACAGAATATTATAAAATTTTTCAGGGAAATATGTATGGTAAAAATGTGTTCAGCACTTGTCCATAAATATGTTTATTGCATACAATATGACGTCAGTGCAGTAGCAGAGTCAATGAATGTTCTTGCCAAAAAAAACCATTTCAGGGAGTATTTTCAGCGGCTTTTTTTGCGATGCCATCACACAAGCATGAAACACAAAATTAAATTTTAAAGCATGGCCATGCAAATTCATAAATTTGATTTTTTCGTCTTTTTTAAATTTTTTTTATTTTTTCATATTTAATTTTAATTAAATTGTTAAAAATAGCGCGAAAAAAATATTGAAAAAAATTCTTTTGTTTGCTTTAAATTTTATTATTATTAAATTTTGTAAAATATTTTATATCGCATAATTTAATTCAGTGTCACTTTTTTCTTGTTTGTGAAGAATTTAAATCTGTTTTTTATTTATCTCGCAAATGTGACCTGCTCTAAATTTGAGAAAGTTCGCAGAAAATTTTATAGATAGTAAAAATCAGTCCGAATTCACATTGTTTTTGCTCACAGCTTGTACAGGGTGGCGCATAAGCAACTACGTGATTTAATTATTGAATAATTTTTTTTTTTTTTAAATTAACTGAAAAACTTGGGAAATTTATGATGGAAAGACTCAGCACAGATCAAAGAACTAAGTTGTTCAATTTTAGTTTGAAAATCGACATTCAATTATTCTGACACAAAGATCAAAAACGAAATAACACCCAAATTATTTTCATATAAATTTGGGCGATAATCATTTTGGAAATAACGCCTAAAAATTTGGACTTTATTTCGTTTTTTTTTTTTGGCGTTGTTTCGTTTTATTTTTAAAAAATGAAATAAAGCCCAAAACAAAAACGAAATAACGCCAAAAATAAAATGATGTAATACCGCCCAAAATAAAAACGAATCGCCCAAAAAATATGGAATAACGCCCAAAAACAAAAACGAAATAACGCCCAAATAATTTTCATATAAATTTGGGCGATAATTATTTAGGAAATAACGCCCAAAATTTATTTGTATGAAATTATTTGGGCGTTGATTCGTTTTTTGTTTTTGAGCGATATTTGTTTTTTTTTTTTTTATTTTAAACGAAATAACGCCCAAAAAACGAAATAAAGCCCAAATTTTGGGCGTTTTAGCGAAAATGAGTGTCGCCCAAATTTATATGAAAATATTTTTGGGCGTTATTTCGTTTATGTTTTTGGGTGTTATTTCGTTTTTGTTTTGGGCGTTATTACGTTATTCTATTTTTTGGCGTTATTTGGTTTTTTTTTTTTTTTTTTGGGAGTTATTTCCTAACCCCATCAGATCGAAATTTTTTTCATGTTCGAAATGCTCCCAGTGTTCCAACAATTTAGCAATTGGTCCAGCGTTTTTGGCAACAAGTGGTTGTCTGTGATCTCCCGCGTGCTGGAAGACCTCGTACAGTTCGAGATGATGTGAACGTTGCTCGGGTGCAAACAAGCATTGAGGAGAACCCCGAAACTTTCACCAGGCGACGTTCTCTGCAATTGGTGATGTCTAGGCGGCCTTTGCAAAGAACTTTGCGGCAGTGATATCTTTTTCCATATTGGATTCAATTGGTTCACGATTTGCAAGCTCGGCGTTTTCAAGAATTGATAACGCGTTTTTTTATTTTAGCTGGCAACTGCGTTCGCCGGATTTAACAGCTCCACATTTTTTTCTTTGGGGATACCTTAATAGTAAGCAAATAAGTCAAGAACCATGCAACAGCTAAAACCCAATATCAGAGAAGAAGTAAAGGTGCTGGGACCTGAAATTCCATGAAAAGTAATGGAAAATGCTCTGGAAAAAGAACTTCAAGTCGAAGCAAACAATGGAGATATTATTTTTTAAGCATAATGTGAACATATTTCCAAACCATAATTTAAATTTTAATTAATGCCAAGGTTAAATAAAATCAATAAGAAAAATTTTATTCATCAAATAAATCATAAAGTTATTTATGCGCTACCCTGTACTTACTAACCATTGTATTTCTATGCATTTTGGTTGCGTTATCGCTTATAATGTTCGTAATATTGCGTTTTGAATATATTTTTTGTATGGGCAGTTGGCTTGTCCGTTGACCGATTTCGCTCATTTTCAATCCCACGAGCTAACTTTGACGACAGATATCAACATGCAAATACACATTAATACTACGAATTGTAAGGGCAAGCTTAAAAAAACTAAGCGAATTCAGAAAAGAGAGCGTGCCACCTCCCATATGAGCAAAAACTTCAAAACGCTAAGCTGAAAGCGTTTTTTGAGATAATCAAACCAAATTTTACCCAGAACTAAGAACTATAAATACAAGCTCTCAGCAAAAACTGTTTGAAATCGGACAAGAGGGTGTGGCACCTCCGATACAAGCAAAAGTTTCAAAATGCTATTCTTAAAGAGTTTTTTGAGATAGTCTAACTAAATTTCACTCAAATACTAAGGATTGTAAATGTCAATTTGAGCTAAAACAAGAGGGCGTGGCACCTCCCATATAAGCAAAAGCTTCAAAACGCTTTACTGAAAACGTTTTTTGAGATAATCCAACCAAATTTCACTCAGACACTTTAGAACTATAAATGCAAGCTCTGAGCAAAAACTGAGTGAACTCGGACAAGATGGCGTGGCACCATATATCAAAATTTTTAGAATACTGCAGTGTGGGGTATTTATTGTTTGGCCAGACCAAAGGTTACACCCTTACTAGTTTTAGGTTAGGATATCTCAAAAACTATGCGAGAAAAAGTAGTTCTGAGGCCGTATTCGTATTCAATAGGAATACAGAACTTTTGTGCGTTGTGTTTTTCTTCTTTTTTATGGATAATATATTTTCGCGATATATCGAGAATCTGATTAGCAACGATTTTGCAAATTGCATTTTTATGAATTTAAAACGAGAACAAATGAAAGCCGATTTTGGCTAAATTTTCATTACATCACTCTTCAAAAGATTAGCCAAACAAAAATAAAATAAATGACAAAAAATTTCAAAAGATGTTTCTTGTATGCGAGGTGCCATGCAGTAATTGGGTCAAGCTCCTTTTCACTACATTTGAAAAAGTCGTGTTTCTTGTGTTTAATTTTTCATTTTCATACATCTTAAAGCAACATTTCTACATTTTTCATTTATAAATCACTCTGCGTCAATATTTAAATTTATAGCAAGATTTGGCTGGCCTTAAAACATTTTTTGGCTGAAAAATGTGCTCTTGTATCTTTTGTATAAAAAAAAAAATAATTAAAGAATTAAAATATTTTATAGCTAAAATAAAACAAACAATTGTGGGAAAACAAAATTGTAGCTAAGTGAACATTTTGACACGCGACTCGGTATAATAAATTTCTTAAGAATTTATTTTGACTATTTCTAATTTATAATAATGAAATGTTTTTTTTTAGAAGAAATTCTGAGATTCTGAGATTTTTTAGCTTTATTTTTAGAAAGCAATTTTCACGCTTTTTATAAAGTACCCATAAATACATCCTTCCTTTGTTGTTTCCTTTCATTTTTTCTTCTTCATTTCCTTCAGGCACTTAAGCTACTTTGTTTTTGTATTTTATTTTTATTTTACTGCTTTTTTTTATTCCATACAAATCCTCGTTGAAAGGCTACAAGTAATGCAACGTGTCTCATGGTCTTAGATTACCAATAGCACAGCAACACTTTCATGACTCGAAGCAACTAACAGCTTTGCTGTTGCCAAGTGTTGCATATGTTGCACGTGCTGTATGTTTAAGTATTACTTTTAGTATTGAAAATAGGTTGGTGCAAAAAAATAAATATATTTTTGTTGTCTTTTAAAAACGGGTAAATATTCGATCCTTGAAATTTTAAAAGATAAATTTAATCCTGGCGATTGCGAAAACAGTTGCCGGCCTATATTGTCATGCACACTCTAATAAAATCTGAAATTTTCACTTGAAAAATTAAGCAACTATTGTGCTTAAAGCATATCCCTAGGGACACTATAATCTTTACACTGCTGGGAACACTACTTTTCCCTATCATTTAGACTTTGAAATTTATTTAAGAGGCTACAAATATGTATATAAAAATCAAGTAAAAACACTAAAAGCTCGGAAGTAGTAAAGCTATAAATTGAAATTGAATAAAATGAGAAAAAACGAGGCCTTGAAGAATTTCGAAGACTTCAGAAAATCAATTTCTATAAAACGAAATTACGTAGCCGATTATGTAGCTCTATTGTCTTGCCATTCCGTATGCTTACAATGTAATTTTGGAGAATGTTTTTCTTTCTGACACTTAGAAAGCAAAAACAGAAGTTCTTCTGATTTTTCGATTTAAATGAATAGTACAATCATTTGGGAGAATAAAATTATGTTACCTGGAAAGTTTTTGCGGGATTTTTGCAAACGGGTTATGTTATAGATTTCGATGTGCTCTATCGGAATTTCAACTTTGTTACCTCGAATCGTGTTCGCCCTCTTAATTGTTTTCGTACGACTTATAACTCAGGAGATATCCTAATTCAAAATTTTAAAAAAATTAGTAAATTGTGCATGACGTTTATGAGTAGTTAGGCACAGTAATGTGTTGAGCTTAAAATTACGATGACTCATGAACGGTAAGTCACACGCTTAAAGTAAAAATATATATTTATAGGGAAGTACTTGCACTACAAGCTGCGTATTATTTTTTTCGTATGACCTTTAGTTTAGGAGATATTTTTTCAACAAACCTAAAATTTAGAAAAAAACCGCTTTCTTCGAAATAACTCCAAAACGGTTCGTCCATGAGTTATCATAATTTTAAGCTCAACACATCACTGTGCCTACTTATAAGCTACAATATTGCGGTACAATATTTTTCTCTTAGTGTTACCGTTAAAGAGATATTTGTAAAAAACTGATTTTGGGCGCCATTTTTCCAATATGGCGCACACTGGGACCTCCATGTTCAAAACCACCCACAAATCGCAATTTTCATCGAAATAAAAAAATTTTTAAAGTGGGATATTCGTTTTGTCATACTGAAGAATGGTACGAAGCTTAATTTCCTAAATATGACTCAAGATGGGATTCGGACGCTAAATGGGAGTCTTTGGCTTTTGAACGCCCGCGGAAAGCAAAAATATTCTTTTACTCAAGAGGAAAGCATCTTGCGAAAAAAGTGTACTGGGCCAAAAATGCTCAGAATCGTCCAAGCAATACGTGTGATTTTTTTGGAATTTTTTTAGCTTTTTTTTTTTTTGAATAATTTTTGAAAAAATTTCAAAAAAATTTCAAAAAAATAAAAGTTTCCAAAAAAAATCCAAAAAGATCTCACGTATTGCTTGGACGATTCTGAGCATTTTTGGCCTAGTACACTTTTTTCGTAAGATGCTTTCCTCTTGAGTAAAAAAAGGTTTTTGCCTTCCACGGGCGTTCAAAAGCCAAAAACTCCCATTTAGCGTCCGAATCCATACATCATTTTAAAGCTTATAAATTATGTTTTAATTTAAAGTAATTTCAGAAAAAATCGAATGGGGCTTTTTTTAAAAAAAAATTCAAAAGTATTTTTAAGTGTAAAAAATTTTGATGAAAAAAAATATTTTTTTATAAAAAGAACACTTCAAAATTAATGGGACCAGTAACTTAGATTTATCAATTTACAAACTTTAGTGTAAGCTACACATTTTTTAAAAAACACCCTTTTCATGAAAATGACATTTCATGAAATGAATTACATTTTTCAATGTCACTCGGCAAATTGATAAAGTCACATTTAGGAAATTAAGCTTCGTACCATTCTACCAGTGTGTGACGGCGCGAACGAACACGATTCGAGGTAGCAAAGTTGAAATTCTGAAAGAGCACATCGAAATCTATAAAAAAAAACTCATTTGCAAAAATTTCGCAAAACTTTGCAGGTAAAACTGCCAAATGAAAGTACTAGAAAAGTACTATAATTTTCTTAAGAACTCTTTTTTGAGCTCTATTCAGAACTCCTCCGCATGAAAAAAGCGGAGCTCAGCAAAAAAATGGCCCACTTACGATTTTAGGTTCAATTTTGCAAAACCTTTTTGAATTTTGTGAAAGAACCCTACAACTATTCCCAAAGGAATACGAACTCTTAAAAATTTTTGGTTTTCAACAATTACAAAGCCAACTCCACATGAGTCAATATGAATGAGTATTAATTATTTTTTGTTGCACTCTAATATGATAGATTTCTTATAACGGAAATCCTTTTACAATCTCGCATTTCTATGAAAAACATTATTGAAAGAACTGGAATAGTAAATGACAACATTTAAGAATTAAGTTTGATATGAAATTGTAAATGTAAGGTATTTAAGAAATGATCCATTGACAAATGCCAATGCTAAAGCTTATCATTTATAAAAAATATAAGTACTTAATGCTTATAACCTTACTTTAGAAATTTAAGTAGAAAGAACACTTTATTCGAATGTAATAAATAATTATGAAGAAAATGGGCATATATGGAATTTAGTTCATGCGTAAAAAATTAACTTAGGAATCTTTTTTTTAATTTCGCAAAAATATTACACACTAAATCAAAAAAAAAAAAATATTTTTACGTAATTTAAATTTGGTTTTGCATCTTTTTGAAATTTTAGCCCAAGGATTTACAGGACAATACGTATGCTTGAGAAGTGGGCTTCATTTGTTTGCCGCTTTGTTAATAAGTAAATAGTCTTTTATTATTTCTATTGTTGTCATTATTATTTTTAAATGTACAAATCTTGCTATTTAAATCAGCTCCCTAGAATGTTATACTTTTTAGATCATATTGATAAACATTAAAAAAGGGAATAAAATATTTTTTAGAAAGTATGAGTTTTTATTTTTAGTTTCATGTTAACAAAAATTTAAGTTTCTTTAGAAAGTACAATATAAAAAATTTAACTATATTTTATATTCTTCACATGAAAAAGTTTCATGTTTTCATATACAATATTAATATGCCACGAAAGAAAAAAAATCTCATGCAACTGCAACATCCGCTTGAGTTTCATGTTAAAGTAAACTTTTATTCGAAATCTAAAATTATTGTATAAGCAACAGAATAACTTTTTAAAATTAAAATTTTAACAAATAGAAAACGAAACGAAAAGACAACAAATGTCAGAACAAAGCTCCTACTTGAGGTCTACAATATGGGAAGAAAACAAAAGCAAAATACAACCAACAACTGGCTACTTCTGCTGGAGTTTTATATCATTGGAGGTTGTCCACCTTTTAGTAGAACACATCATGCCACTTATTTGCTACCGTTTAATAGTTTTGTATGTTTTAAAAAGATTTCATTTCCCTCAGCTTATGACATACAATGTACAGAGCAACTCGACCTAATTTCAAGTGGTTTTTTTTTTTTGCGTACTTCTATTTACATTATTTCATTCATCACCAAAGTAATTTTTTTTTTTTACATGTTGAAGAATTATATAGATTGAAAAGGTTGATGGAAAGAGAGTGAACTTTTTATGGTGAAAACCAGTTATCACTTTCAGGAGCATTTTTCTAGTCGCTTAGGAAAAATTTTTGACCATTAATGACACCGAAAAAAGTGAAATAAAATGGAATGAGCATGACAAAAATTTTGTAAGGTTACGACGAAAAGGGCAAAATTACAAATTGGTGCGGCCACTTCTCGAAGCAAAGTTTATTGTTCTTCAAGGCCACAAATTATTTCTATCTCTTAAATTTGTATTTATAACTAGTATGGGCACATAGCTTTTACTTAATATCCAATAATTCAACTTTACTGCACTCTAATGAAACTGGTTCCACGGAATATATGGGAGTTCTGCGGCGGCTAAGGACTGTCGCATCAAAATTTGATACTTTGTTTTTCATCAATAAAAAATACCAAGTCATTTTTTTTTAATTATGTTTTTCATTTCTTAATGAGTAGAGTAACTTCGGGGGTAATGTGATATACCAGCATATCTCCTTAAATAAACAATTCTCGATAATGATTTTTTGTCAACACCACAGTAACTGAAAAAGAAACGTGCTGCAAGTTTTTGAGCGCCCACCTTTATTTATTCTGCCTTCAGTGTGGTAAAATCGATTTGGCAGTGAATCAAAACTTTATTTGTGTGTGCTTTATGTTAGGATCTAGCCTAAACTAAAATTGATATCATACCCGAAATATTAAATTCTGCTAGTGGGTGAATATGCCTAACCATAAATCAATTGAATTTTTTATTTGCTGGAGTGTGTTTTTCAAAAATAACCTGATAGTTTTAAAACTGAAATTCGGGTAATGTGATATAGTGGACTTCTGGCACCGAAAATATTTGAAGCTTCACTTGCAATGCAAAATGTTCGGCACGATGGTCTTTAGGCCCAAATTTAAAACGTTTTTCCTTATTATCAATTTGTTGGTCCAACATTTTTATATATAGGTCACAGTTTTTAAGAAAAATGAACTAATGCTTTGTAAAATCGTTTTTAGTAATGTTTCTCACTCCATACCTGAAATAAAAGCTCCACAATTAAAGTAACTTTAAAATACGATGATCTCTTTGCCGAAAATGCAATTTGTTTTCATATGCGATATACTACATATATCACATTACCCGCCAATTTTATTTTTTTAACTTTTTTGTCCTTTTTTCCATTTTGTGGAAATAGCTCAAAATTGGCTCACGCTAAAGAACTCCAAAATCATAATATACTCAACAATGCATCAAGAAAATATAATACATAAAGTGGTAGCAGCTATGCTTTGAAAACTACGTGTAATTTGGAAAACAAAAATGCCTATATCACATTACCCGAACTTACTATAGTATACCGAACATAAATAGCCTTACACTATAAACAAATTTTTATTTTTTATAAAAATATTTTACTTTTTCTTAAGACCTTTCATTAAGTTTTGTACAGTTGCTTCGTCGACCGTAAGACCTTCGAAACTTATTTTTAGATTCTTTTAAGTTTTTTGCAGTACTTTTACTCTTCTGAAGGTCTGATTTCATAAGAGCCTAATATCTCTCAATAGGTCGTAGCTCTGGGCAGTTAGGCGGATTCGCCTTTTTGGGAACTAAATTTTTTTTGTAAAATTTGCTTACATCATAGATTTCAAAAAAAAAATTAAATTTTTGCTTTAAAACGCTTAAATAAACTTTTTAAAAATCCAACATATATTTTTAGAGTTGCCACCTGATTTTTTTAATAAAATCAAAATTTTTTTTCAATAAATTGACATCTTGGGTATAAAAACAACAAAACAAAAATTAAGGGTTGCCAGACGTTTTTTCGCGAAATTACGTTTATTTGTTAACTTCCTTTATTGAAAAGGTATAGAAAATATCTTCGAAGTTTAATACCGATGACGAAATTGATGAAATTTTGAAATCAATAGGGAAGAATGCGAGAACTTTTAAGAAATTTTCTACTGGTGGAAAGTTCTAGGGTTAAAAAGGTTTTTGGAAAGTTCTGGGCTTTTAAAGTTAAAATTTTAAATTTTATTCCTATTTTTTGACTTTGATGGCCATTTTAGTATGAAAAAGACCCTACCTATTAGGTAATATCCGCATTTATTTTTATTTTTTTTTTTTTTTGAATTCTTGAAATCCTTACTCACATACAATTTTTTATAAGTCTAGGTCTACTCTATCACCTCCCAGAAGCTACGTTACCTTAACGCTTACACCCTATATATGTTTCCACATTCTTTTGAATTGCCACTGAATAAAAATGACTCCAATATGCATAGCTTTATTTAATTCCCGAACCGTTGAACCGAAACGAAACCCCGGTTCAAAGAAGAATAACACCGTTTTGACGAACCAATCCAAGAGTGCAAAAGCGGTTCGAAGTTCAAACCGCTAAGCCGAACTGACCAAATTTTTTACCAGATTCACGTTCCTGAAAATAACTCTTTGTAGGTGAATTGTTTTAAAAGAAAAAAGGTGAAAGAGTTTGTTGAATACTGTATATATGACAGCTACAAATTCGTGACATAGTTAAAAAATTTTAAAAAATAAAGCAACCTTTCACTGGAATCATATTTCGTGGGATTAATTCAATCTAGAAAATAGTGCGAATTAAATAAATCGAAAATTTCTTGTTTTTTCTGCTATGGCTTGACTTATTGACATAGTTTTGTATTGAGGTTTGCTAATGATGTTTTATTTTTAAAGCAAAATTCTAAAAGTTCAAACCTGACTGTATGGAAAATTGAGGGCTAACCAAAATAGAGAAGACGTAACGAGTAAATTGAAGTAAATAAATAAAAGGTAAAGTTTTATGAATAATGTTATTTACTGTATGTACTGTATAATTTTTAAATAAGGCTCAAAACTTTAAAGCAAGTATATATAGAAAAAAACTAAGTTTGGATTTGGGGATTCCAAACTCCATAATCATTGAAAATCAACCATTGGAGACTATGTTCCGTTTGGGATCCTTACTGTTTTAAATGCTCTGAAATGAATAAAACAAAGTTCAGTGAACTACTACTTATATTACGAGTACTAAAATAATGCAAAAACGTGTATACACAAACCACAAGAACAAAATTAAGTTCCACTACTTATTTCAAACAATCCTCATACAGATAATCTTCACTGATTCTAATCGAAAGAGGAAAAGCAAAACACCTTAAATTGCCCATATATACCACCGAAACATTAACCTATTTTCGTTTGCAAACTAAATTGTGGTGTCGGCTGGTGAGAAAGACTGCTTTGCGGACAAACGAACAAAACGACAGACATTGCGCTTGGCATAATTTTCATTTAGATACAAATCGCGTATTGTTACTTTTATTGTACATGGTATTCAAAGTGCACGATTTACCGGTAAAATAAAACAAGTTACAAAATTTTACAAATACGATAACCTACACCTGCTGAAATTGTCGACTGTGATGTACTTAGATTAGGAAAACTATATTGTTGTTCGATACTATAAATATCGATTATTTACACCGGATATTCGATATTCTTATTGTTGCTTTTTTGTAAGACACATATTGATTTAACAATAAATTTAAAAGTTTTTTTTGAAATATGTTTCAAAATGAATTAAG
This sequence comes from Calliopum simillimum, assembly GCA_951812925.1. Lineage (NCBI taxonomy): Eukaryota > Metazoa > Arthropoda > Insecta > Diptera > Lauxaniidae > Calliopum > Calliopum simillimum. Next base: position 106,236,264 of record OX638368.1, read on the forward strand.
ACTCAGGAAGAAGAAGAAGAAGTTGAAGGTGGAAAATCAATTACAAGGTCCCGATGCCAACTCAATAATTGTTATCTTTCGCATGATACTTAACATATGATTATTATCACTAGATGTAGCAGCGAAACAAAATAAGCGCATCCAAAGCGCTTGGCTGCATTGGCGAGAAGTTTAGGCCAGACTGTAGACTAAAAGCATAGATTCCAAATCCATGGTAAATGTATATGTACTATGGTAAAATAATCAGACTCAACGCTGGCGGTGATGATGATGCTAGTGGTTATGGCAATGTCGGTGTTGGTAATTGGAATGCAGCAATAAAATCTAATTTAATAGCAAGTGATGAAACCCACACACTTTGCTATTGTAATCGGCTTAGCTTTGTAGGTGAAATGCTTCAAAGGAAAAAAGGTGAAAGAGTTTGCTGAATACTGTGTATTTGACAGCTGCAAATTCGTGACATAGTTAACATGTTAATTTTTCAATGTTAAAAAATAAAAGCAACCTTTCACTGGAATCATATTTCGTGGGTTTAATTCAATCTAGAAAATATTGCGAATTAAATAAATCGAAAATTTCTTGTTTTCTCTGCTATGGCTTGACTTATTGACATAGTTTTGTATTGAGGTGTGCTAATGAGGTATTATTTTTAAAGCAAAATTCTAAACGCCCATAAATATATGTAAACAAAGGTTGATAACCAAAATGAACGAAACACTTTGGCGAGACGTGTTGTGAACCGAGATTCAAACCGTCACTACTCGTCATAACAGTTGTTTGGCCATAAAACAAAAATATTTTTGAAAAATAATATACTTATAATGAATAAATTAAATAAATAAAATGACCGATTTTTTGTTAAACGTTGATCTGTATCAATTCTTTTACTAACGTAGCATTTTGGGCAAAATGTCAAAACAGACGTTATGACTACAAACGTTCGTTCAGTTGCTATCGTCTCGTTTAGTCTATTTTGGTTAGTACTTAACTTGTCTGGATACGCGCCTTAAACTAGAGGAAAAAACTATTAAATGTATGTTTCTTACAATACCTTATTCAAAATGTAAGGACCGTTGAGTTACCCTAATCATACAAAAGACTGAAATGTTATGTTCCATGAAAAATGGGATGTTTTATGTTCTTGGACGAAAAGTAAGACGTTTCAAACTTTTTTACGAAAAGTAGTACGTTTCATAGTTTGTTAAGAAAAGTACTAGGTGTACAAATATGAAACCGGTAATTTTTATTTAAAAAAAACACGTTTATTTTGCGAAAATGGTTCCAAATTTAATCTTCAAAGTAATTCCCCTCGCTAGCTACACATCTTTCCCATCTTTCAGGCAATTTATGGATTCCTCGCCAAAAAAATGTTTCGTTTTTTGACGCTATCCATTCATCGAGCCATTTTTGCACTTCCTCGTAAGAATTGAAGTGCGAATCGTTGAGTGCGTGTCCCATCGATGAAAACAAATATGTAGTAATCGGACGGCACCAGGTCCGGTTAGTACGGCGGGTGGGGCAGGGGCTCCCAGTTGTACGATTCTACCAAGTTTTTATTGACCGCTGCTCGATGTGGCGATGCGTTGTCATCTTGGAATACAATTTTGCCATGGCGAAGTTGAAATTCGGGCCTCTTCTGACGTATAGCACGGTTCAAAGCGATCAATTGTTGATGGTAGCGTGCACCAGTAACTGTTTCACCTGGTTTTAGTAGCTCATACCAAATAACACCATGCTGATCCCAGAAAATACACAGCATTGACTTTCGGCCGAAGCGATTTGGTCTTGGCGTTGATTTGGGTCGTTGGCCGGGGCTTAAATATGATTTTTTTCGTTTGGGATTGTTGAAATAAATCCACTTTTCATCGCCAGTGATGATTCGATGCGATTCAAAAGCGTTTTTCTTTAAATGGAAACAGAAAATCAATGCTTCCCGCAAATGAGAGTTTTCAGGCACAAAATTCGACATCTTTACGAGCGGACAAAATGCGTTGTTGTATGAAACTTGACAAATTGTGAACTGAATATTTTTGACAGATGACAGAATGAACAATTAAGACATTTGGTACGGTTCGGAAGCTCATACATATACGGCTATCGACCGCTAGATGTCATTACCGGTTTCATATTTGTACACCTAGTAGGTTGTTTTAAACTTTAACTGGCCACAGAATCCCTCTACCTCGTCAGAATTTCGAGGTATCCTAAACTTAAAGTGCAAAAAACGACGTTTTTGCTGTTTTTCAAATTAGATTCAAGGTTGCAAGGATTTTTTCTGCTCTATTCCGTAAAATAAACTTGAACATCTTGCTTTTCACTTTCCAAAAAAGTGATGAGTAGTCATCTACGATTTTTCTTTGCAAAGTTATGGCTAATCTAAGATGACATCATGAAATCTTATAAAACGGATATAGCGGCAGGGCTTGGATTTATGTCATCTTAATATGGTTCAATTGGTATACATGGTTTATAAACATATCCTTCTGGAACAATATAGCCAAAAAATACCCATTACTCTTAGTATGAATTTTAGGTATTTCATGATGTCATCTTAGAGTGGGCATAACTTTGCGAAGAAAAATCGTAGAAGACCATTCAACATTTTTTTGGAGAGGGAAAAAGCAAGATATTCAAGTCTATTTTACGGAATAGAGCAGAAAGAATCCTTGCGACCTTGAACCTAATTTGAAAAACAGCAAAAACGTCGTTTTTTGCACTTTAAGTTTAGGATACCTCGAAATTCTGACGAGGTAGAGGGATTCTGTGGCCAGTTTTGGAATCAGCGCAACAAAATCTATTGGAATCGTTTTTTTAACTAGGAAAAATTCACGTTCCAGGTTTGTACGCACATCACTTAAAGTGGTGCAAAACTGTCAACATGTTTTCGAAATGGTTTTTATGGTGTGATGTTCGATAAAATTGTTCACATATTTGAATAGAGGAAAGGTTAAGCTTCCGTTTGGTTCATATTTCTTGTTGATCATGTAATCAGAACGGACGCTATAGCAGTACAAATTCAAAATTAGCAAACATGTTGACAGTTTTGCTTCTTACTGTATATAGGAAGCAATCCACGTGAAGTGTACCAGCTCAAAATTTTTTTTCTCCGATTTCGCTCAAATTTAACAATATGGGTAGATGCGGTGTGCAAGAACAACAATTCGGGAGGATTTGGTCCTAGTACCATTTGTTGTTAAAATACAGGGTGTTGAAAATGGTAACTTAGATTTATCAATTTACAAACTTTAGTGTAAGCTATAAATTTTTGAAAAAAAAAACCCTTTTCATGAAAATGACTAAAAACGCCAACTTCAACACCCTGTTTTTTTTACAACAAATGGTACTAGGACCAAATCCTGACGGATTGTTGATCTTGCACACCGGATCTACCCATATTGCAAAATTTGAGCGAAATCGGAGAAAAAAAAATTTTCAGCTGGTACACTTGGCGTGGATTGCTTCATTGATATGTTATGTATTCTCATCGTTCATCCACTTTATAACTTATACCTGAAATTAATATTTCATTAACATAAGGAAATTGATGTAAACAAATAAGAAACTCCCTTGTTTTTGCTAAAAATATGCCGCAAGAATCAACGACAACCTAGTTTTGGTGCAAGGCATCGAAACGTCCAAGTTTTCGTCCAAAATGTTCAGACATCCTACTTTGTTTCCGACATATACACTTTAACATCCTACTTTTATACACAAAACCTAGTTTTCGTCATATCGTCGGGTTAAAACGACAACTAGACATCTACATTTTTCATGTTTCGAGTAAAAAGCATTTTAAGTTTTTTGAAATTTGTGATTTGTATGAGTTTTTGAAGTTTTCTTCTGTTTATTCTTTACATAAATTGGATGGGGACAAGATATCCAAAAAACCGACTAGACTGGGGCTTGGAGCCGTTTTTTCTTCATGTTTCTGTAAACTTAACTCAAAACATCGAAAAATGTAGATGTCTAGTTGTAGTTTTAACCCGACGATATATAATGAAACAACCTAGGTTTCGTCCAAATATGTTTGAAACATCCTACTTTTCGTTCAAGAATTTATGAAAGCCTAGTTTTCGTCGGAGAAATGAATCATCCTACTTACTTTTCGTCTCGGGCATCGATATATTCTACATTGCTTTTTTAAACATCGACAAGTTTCGTTCAAATAACAGACGATTAAGCTATCTTGTAGATCTCTCAAGAAGATTCACAAATAGGATAGAGAGTTCTTGACTTTGAACGGCAAAGTATAAAGTTTTGGTTTTAAATGAAATTGATATACAAGCCGTTTATTTTGAAAGTGGCCTAAGTACATTTCGGAGCAAAAGTAATGTCATAATATGAATTAGCTGGCATTTTGTTCAGAACAAATAAAATTGAATTCTGTCTTTACAGAAAGTTTACCACGTTATATGAAATTAATGGTGTTATGTTTAAAAAATAGTGTCGGGCAAAAAACCGATTATTACGGCACATAATGTGAATGACATTACTTTTGCCCCGAAATGGACTTAGGTCACTTTCAAAATAAACGGCTCATATATCTACTAGTTGTATAAAATTTTTATTATAAATGAGTTTTTGTTTGTATGTTTGTTACTTATGAACTCAGAAACAAAATGGTTGATTTGAATGAAATTTTCGCAGTATCTTAGCATTAGGAAAAATAACTTCATAATATGAATTGGCTGACATTTTGTTAGAAATAAATATGACACTACTTTTGACACTTTACACACTTTAAAATCAAATGTATTGTTTATTTTGAAGGTGGGGCATATTCGCTTCTAACAAAATGTCAGCCAATTTATATTATGACACTACTTTTGCGTCGTTGCCCCGTTTACGAAATTAATGGTTTTGCTAATTTCAAAAATTTAAATTACAAAAAGGGCATCAGAATGCCCCAGGAATCTTACATTTTTCGATGTTCTACCGATTTCTAAAGTGGATTATAGTAAACCGAAATGAAGACATTAAAACTGATAGAAATTATTATTATTTGTTTTGAATCAACTGAGGTATGTTTACTAGAGTTTGCCTAGTGGCCGAAATTCGACCATTTCGATTTGATTTAAAAAGACCACCTAACCTATCTCCATACAAAATTTCATAAAAATCGATGTAGCGATTTAGCCTTGAGAGCGTTTTTTCCATATAAAGGCGTGGTGATCTCCTGAGTAGATGGAGCCATGTCCGTCAACGCCCATGCCTACCGCCCATACAAAAAATATATCAAAAACTCATTATTAGGAGCATTATTTGCGATAACGCAAGCAAAATGCATATACATACTAAGGATAGCTAGTGCAAGCTCTGAGCAAAAACTAGGTGAATTCAAGGCGTGCTACCTCCCATATAAGCATTGTTTCAAAATGATATACCTACTGAAAGCATTTTTCGAGATAATCCAACCAATTTTCACTCTAACTCCAAGACCTATGAATTCGAGCTCTGCGCAAAAGCTAGGTGAATTCAGACAAGAAGGCGTGGCACCTCCCATATAAGTAAAAGTTTCAAAATACTATACTGAAAGCATTTTTTGAGGTAATTTCACTCAGACACTAAGGTAAATAAGGACCTGAGCAAAAACTAAGTAAATTCGGCGAAGAGAGCATGACACCACCCGCACAAAGAATATTTTCAAAACACTGCAGTGTAGGGTATTTAATTTTTGGACAGTTCAAAGGTAACACCCTTACTAGTTTTTTTTTTACCGAAGTATTAAAATATCAAAATTTTATTTCTGATTTAAATAAAAGTGAAAGTTAAGTTAGGAGCCACCACTTGACCCTGCATAGTTCAAGTGTTTTTTTTTTTTTTTTTCAATAACCAGACATAATAAAGTCTCCATGCATGCACGAATGTTCCTTTAACACCAACTATAATGGTAAGTGGCCTCTTATAGTCTGAAGTGATGGTGGTAAAGTACCAAGTTCCACTTAAAAAAAAATACATTCTGTTTCCGCTTTCTTTGGTAAATAACAACTTTATAGAAATGTTCATTTCTATTTTTAAATTTATGACGTAGGTATGTGCCTGGTGTTTGTAAAAAGTGAAGCCCAACATGAGAAATGGAATCGAATGAAACTGTTTCGTCGTTCAAGTGCACTCACCCAATTTTAAACCATTCGAGTTTACAGTCATGCAATGGTTGATGATGAGTCTGCCATTGTTGAGGCGAAATCATTTACATTTTAAGCACCCAAGAAAAATTTTACTTTTTTAGTTTTTGCCCCCAGCATAGTACGTTTTTTGTTGATGTAACACGTGCTGGAAAACACTATAAATTACTGTTGCGCTTTCACTGCTTCTAAGGAGTAACATCCGAGTATGATGGCGTACTAGAGAATTGTATTCTTCTGTAAATATGAATTGTTTATTTTGACAGGGGGTGGGTAGGTCCATTTACTTCTAAATCGCGATGTTTACTGTCTATTGTGTTGCAGTGGAAAAATAACATAGATTTTTACTATGGGGCAAATCTAAAGAGGTTATACTCAAATTCATGCACTTAGCCAGAAAAATAATATTACCGATGCATTTGCCTGTACATAAAAAATAGTGTCTATGCGAAATAACTTATTGTTTCATAAAACTAAATAATAATCCGCACTCAAATGTCAAAAATGCTAGCTGAGTGTCATGAGTGCCTCGATCCCCAGTGTCAATTTTTAATACATCAAATGAGTTGAATCGATGTGATATGGGTATTTCCATGCAAATGTGGACACTGTATAGACAAATTTCTCACTTCTTTTCAACTATATCTAAACTATTTTGTAATTGAATATACAATGCTATTAAGTGTCAAAATTAGATCCAACATTGCAATTCGTAATTATCGCCGTTTTTACTTACGGTCTGCACATTAAAAGAAGTAAAAGTCGGGCATCATATTAAAACGATACTTCTGCGACGAAATATTTATATGAATATTAGTGTAGGCCAAATTGTATGGACGAAATTGTATCGACCTCGGCTACCCCCCTATGTGGAAGTTCATTCAATTTTATGAATATTTGCCCAAGGAACCATACCTCTGCGATCAACTTTAGTTCGGCGCATTTTCGATCGAAAATTTTACCTTGCATTTAATATTTTTTTATTTTCATACTAAATTATAAAAATTCTTATGGAGACAAAAGTAATGTCATAATATGATTTGGCTGATATTCTGCCAATAATCAATAAAATTAGGTTCTGTTTACACGAAAAGTTTACTTGATGGTGTGAAATTGATAGTATGTATTTAAAAAAGTCATGTCGATCAAATAGCCGATTATTATGACCGACTTCCAAAATAAACGATTCATATTTTTAGATGAATTTTTTCATTTAATTTATTTTTTTACATGACCTATAGTTTAGGAGATATTATTTCAACAATGCTAAAATTTAGAAAAAAAACGGTTTTTTCAAAATAGCTCCAAAAAGGTTCGTTCTAGAAAAAAAAATGTCTTGCATTTTGTAGAACGATCAATTTCCTTCTCTCCGAACTGTTTTTTCGTCCGACTTACCGTTCATGAGTTATCGCGTCTTGAAAATTATTCAGAATTGAACATTATGATTTTGGACACTATTTTTTCAATATGGCGGCGCGAGCGAACACGACTCGAGGTAGCAAAGTTGAAATTCTGAAAGAACAAATCGAAATCTATAAAATAACTCATTTGCAAAAATCCCGCAAAACTTTCCAGGTAAAACTACTAAATGACTGTACTAGTTGACATTTATATGAAAAAATCATAATATTAAGAAGAAATCTCATTGCTTTCAATACGATTTTTTCTTGAAACAATATTTTCATTATATTGAAAATTATGTGAAAATTTTATGTGAAATCTTCTTGAAAAACAAAAAGATTTCTTCTAAATATTATAAAATTTTCATATAAAAGGTTTTTTAAAGAAGATTTCTATGTGATTTTGATGTGAATTCCTTTTTGGATGAAAGCCATAGAGATAACTTCTCACTTTTCTACTAAAGGGTGTTTTTTTTAGAGGTATAGAACTTCGAATTGAAATAAAACACAAGAAAATCGTTTTAATGTCCATCAATTTGGCTTTATCGGAAGGATAATTTTATGCCATTAATGTTTAAATATGATTTCGGGCATGTGGCCGCCGCGGCTGGCTCGAATAAAGCCAATTCTACAGGTCCAATTTTCAACCACTTTTTCGAGCATATGGGGCCGTATGTCGGCAATAACGCCACGAATGTTGGCTTCCAAGTCCCCTAACGTTTCTGGTTTGTTGGCGTAGACGAGCGACTTCACATATCCCCAAAGAAAATAATCCAATGGTGTCAAATCACACGATCTTGGTGGCCAATTGACAGGTCCATTCCGCGAAATTATGCGCTCATCGAATGTTTCCTTCAATAAATCGATTGTGACGTGCGCTGTGTGGCATGTAGCGCCGTCTTGTTGGAACCACAACTCATCCACATTCATGCCATCCAATTCGGGAACAAAATAGTCGGTTATCATGGCTCTATACCGGTCTCCATTAACGGTAACTGACTCTCCAGCATTATTTCGGAAGAAGTATGGCCCAATGACTCCACCAGCCCATAGAGCACACCAAACAGTCAGTTTTTGTGGATGTAATGGCGACTCAAGGGTCTCATGTGGATTCTCTTCACTCCAAATGTGGCAATTTTGCTTGTTGACGTAGCCATTCAACCAAAAATGAGCCTCATCACTGAATAAAATTTTGCGATGAAAATCAGCATCGAGATCAATCTCATTTTCGGCCCATACACCAAAATCACGACGCATTGCATGGTCTCGCGGCTTTAATTCTTGCACAAGCTGGATCTTGTAAGGTCGCAAGCCAAGATCTTTGCGCAAATCTTCCATAAAGTTGATGGACAAAGCTCCAATTGCTGTGCACGGTGGCGAGTCGATTCATTCGGGTCCTCTTCAACATTTTGCTCTACAGCGGCAATTGTTTCTTCGGTGCGCACTGTTCGACGTCTCTGCGGTCGCGTATTATCACATAGAGTAAACGTAGTGCGAAAATGATCCATGGTTAACCGAATTAATTGCTCTGATGGACGATTATGTCGACCATAAAATGGACGGAGCTTGCGGTAAACTTCGCGAACTGAACCATTATTTTCGAAATAAATTTGCACGATTTGCAAGCGTAGTTCTTTTGTCAACCTGTTCATGATGAAATGGCAAACCAAACTGAACATAAATGACATTAGAGTTGCCAGATTTGACCACAAAATGCCAGTTTTATCTCTATTCGAAAAACAAACCTCTAAAAAAAACACCCTTTATTTTATGTGGTTATAATTTGGCTACCAGATTTTCCGCATGCGTGCTAAACACTTTTTAATGAACAAATGCCGCTTGTACGATGACGACGATTCTGTAAGAATATCTTGATGGTAAGGACGATTTTCATAACAAAAGTTAAATGACTTACATTGTCTTTTCAACCCTGCCCAAATCCTAACGTCAAAAATAAAATGAATAAACCGTGCTTGGTCGAGTTCTTGGATTGTAGGTAATTTCAACTGAAGATTCCATATGGTTATGGATGAAACGTATCGAAAACCAACCCACTAATTTTTTCGTTTTTTTTTTTTACCTATGCATTTTTGCCTTGTTATTGTAATGTTGGTGTTTTTTACTCAAAAACATGGAACAGTAAGATCACACCACAATAAAATTTGCTTGGATTGTCTCGAAAAAATTTTTCAGCCTAGCGTTTTGAAGCTTTTGCTTATATGGGAGGTGCCACGCCCTCTTGTTCGAATTTGCACAGTTTTTGCTCAGAGCTTGAGCTTACAATTTGTAGTGTTTATGTGTATTTTGGTTGGATTGTCGTGAAAAATACTCCTTAAGTTGCATTTTGAATATATTTTTTGTATGGGTGGTAGGCGTGGCTTTTGACCGATTTCGCTTGTTTTCAATCCCACGAGCTCAATTTGATGACGGAGGCAGTGTACCAAATTTCATTGTGTTATCTTGCTCAGTTTTCTCAGCCAACCAGCCAGACAGACGGACATGGCTATATCGACTCAGGAGGTGACGCTGATCAAGAATATATACACTTTTCTATATCTGTCACGCCTCCTTCTCTGCGTTACAAACGGAAGGACAAATATACCCTGGGTGTAGAGTAGAATTATACGATTTGCCCTTTAAAACTAGAAATTAAAAAGTTCCTCACGGTTCTTACATCATTCCATGTTGTGTTCCATATAGAAATGATGCGAAATTCTTTTCGAATTTTTAAGAATATTTTCTAAGTAAAGTTAATGAGTAGTAAAAGTAGTAAAACTGTTTAATACGACAATCTTCTTATTTTTAGGGGTAATTTTTCGCTCTGTGTATATTGGCTTAATTTAAATTTTTGTACTTAAGGACAAGATAAAGCCCCTTATTTTAGTCAAAAAATTGATAGTAACGCGAGTTACCATATAAATTTTGTATTGTTTTAAGTAAAGAAAAACTTATTGATATCCCGCTGCCTTGATTTAAGTCAAATGTAAAGAAATCTACCCACAAATTTCGCAGAAACTTGCAAAAGAAATTTACTAAGTATATGAACATGTTGTCCAAAAATGATTACGCGTGTTACCAGCACAAAAAGCTATTTTACTGGATAAATATTACGTTGTCACTGCAAATTTTAACTTATCCGTAACACGAACAATGTATAATGTTCATAAAGAATCCAATTTTGTTGTTTAATTCAAATGATGAGCATTATCATGGATGATGAATTTTTTACTCAAGTATAACAAGTATATAATCTTTTCTTTTTTGGCCTTTTGAAATCATATGGATTTTATTTCCGAGGTCAGAATAGCCTTATACTTTTAGGATGCTTGAATTTGCAGACAGTGCAGTTTTCATGATTTTGTGTTACAGAAAGCCATAGTACTTTTTCAATAGGATTTTTACTTCAGAGCTATTACACTTTGAAGTAAACCCCCATACAAAGAACTATATAGAATAATATTTCTAGCTAAGGATCTTCCTCTGGTTGCTACTAACACATTTCGTACAAGGAAAGTTTTTAATTCATTTAGCAAAATCTGTATTAGCTCAAAAATATCACTGAAAAATTCCAGAAATTAAAAATATTATAAAAGCAAGAAACTTCAGTGGGTGAAGCCGCAAAAGTTTTGGCTAATCGATATAAACAGATATATGAAATGTTATCAATTGTCAGTCAGTCGGTCGTATGTACCTTTATGTAAACTGCAATTTGACTGATGTTGTCATTTCCGAGTTTGTTGTTAACGGATTTCTGCTTGCCCAAGCAGAAAAATAATGAAATATAAAACCATATCGGTGCACTAATTCAATTTTTCACATACAAAAATTTGTGTTTACAATTTAAAAATAAAATAAAAATAAAATAAATTAAAAATACAAAAATTTTATAAGTCTGTAGTGTTGCCGCTGCACATTTTTTTATTTATTTGAGAGAATTATAATGACCTTAATGAAGAAAGAAGATATGTTAATATAGAAACGCACATGAAAATGTTTCATGAAATAAAGCTAAAATTTGTGATTATGTTCAAAAAAAATAAATAAAAGATTAAGTTTCGATAATTTTTAAAAATGACGTGGTCAACCATATTTAATATTTATCTACTCATTTCAAAAAATGAACTCATTTGATGAATACTTTCTCAGTTAAATGTCATTTTGATTTCCTGTACAACTTACATGAAAAACTATGAAATTTGATATAATTATTTCTTACAAAAATACTCATAAAGAAAAAACTATCACAAACTGGTTTGACTTTAATTCCATAAGAAGCCAAACAAATAAAGAGTCAAATTCGGAATTTTTCATCCACGGCTCAAAATTTTTTGTTTTTTTTTTTTTTTTTGTTTTTTTTGCCTTCGTTGTTACCACCTACAAAAATATGCGCTGTCTGACTTTTGGAGCATAAACGACCTTTTCAAGTATGCAAACAAAACAGCTGAGCAAGCGAGGAAAAAATGCAAAAATACCACAAAGCCAACATTTCAAAACAACAAAAAAAAAAAAGCATAACAATGCAATAATGTTGCTTTGTGCCACCAGTATTGCTATTGTTTGCTCATTTTTATTTTTCAAACAAAAGCATTTGCAGTAAATTTTAATTAAAATTACAAATTAAAACATAATTTGCATGCATACACACATAACAATGTAAAAAATAGAGTTTGCGCATTTTGCGCAATTTATGCCTCTAATTTAATGGAATCTAACCTAAAAGGGAAGCAATAACAATGGCGTTTATAACTTTTATAATTGGAACGTATTTAAGGAGATAAAAGTAATGTTAATAATGTGAATGTACCATAATTTTTGCAAATTGCGTCAAATGTCATTGTGACTGAGGACAAACCTTGCAAGTCTAAAAAGCTAACATTGAAAAAGATGTCACCAATATTTTGCGAGGAACAATGCAAAATACCGTGAAACGAGCAGAAGTATGCAACAACTCAAAAGGTAGTCATTTGACCGATATCATTTTTCAACCTTATATCATCACCTCATAATTAACTTAGCAAAAACAGCTGAATTTTTTGAGAAAACTGAATAGTTCGTGAAGGCACACACTGGGGCCATTCGCGGTTAGCAGCTTTAAAGACAACTAGAAGCTATCAATGTAAACTAATACAAATAATTTTTTTTTTTTTTTTTTTGTTAAATGTTAGTCTTTCCCCTTGATCGATAGATTAATATTTTGGAATTTCAATTCACAGATCGAAAACCCCGTCAGAATAAATTTAATCGAAAAACCGAAAAGCTTTGCTTGTAAGGGGAGTGCCACTGGTATTACCGTTACTGGTATCCTGGGATTCCGGTCCAAAAATCGATACCGAGAAACCGGTATGAAAATATGTCAAATACCGGTATTTCGGTATTAAAGTTTTTATTATTTAATAAAAAATTAAAAATATTACTCCGGTTTAAATAGAAAAGGTAGTGTTAAGAAATTATGCGCAAACTACACTATTGATTCTGAATCAAAATCCGACAACACGTGTGATAGCAAAAATTCAGGCGATGAATCCGTAGACCATGTTAGACCTGTCATTGAAAAAGTTCGGCGGATTGTGAAAATATTTCGTAAATCACCAACAAAAAACGATAAAATTTTGCAAAAATATTTAAAAAAAGACTTTCGGAAAAGAACTTCAATTAGTTTTGGATTGCAAAACTCGCTGGCACAGTATTCTCGCTATGATGGATCGGTTTTATAAATAAAAAGCTTTCATTCAAAAAGTTATTATATATTTTTAAATATTAATTCAGAATATCTGCTGTCCGAAAATGACTTTCTTTTGATTACACAGGTTTACAAAAAAAAAAAAACGTCATGGCGTTTTGACCAGACTATGTGTTTCCTAAAGATTTTGACGTCCTGAATCCGAATCCTGGGTCCGTTTTTTTCCAGAACGTCTGCGAAAAAATATTAAAATTTTTAAAATTCTGAAACTAATTTTTTATTATTGAGCTCTTAGTCCTTAAAAAAAATATGTCATCAAAAAGGATATCTCGGACCTAGTTTCGCAGATATAGCCATCAGAAGATCCGGATATATCTTCTACGAAAACCGCTATAAGTTTGGAACCCCAGGATGGATTCGTAAAATATTGGTGTCATATGAAAGGTATTTTGACAGCCTATAAAAACGTTTTGCGCATATTTTCAATTGGATTCATAGTTTTCGAGACATGAGCTTTTTTGAAATTTTGTGAAACTTTTCAATCACAACAACAATTAAATCAACAACACCAACAACAATAACAACAAAAACAACAACAACAATAACAGCAACAATAAAATACCTTTCATACGACACCAATATTTTCCAAATCCCTCCAAGGGCTCCCAACTTATATTGGTTTCATACAAGATATATATTCTAGTCTTCCGATGGCTATATCTCCGAAACTAGGTCCAAGATACCCTTTTTGATCACATATTCTTTTTAAGACCTAACAGCTCAATGATTAAAAATTATTTTCAGAATTTTAGCGAATTTATCACTAAAAAACACGTGAACCCCATTTTGACCTCCATATGACCTTGAAATCTTTTTTCTCAGACGTTCGGATTCAGGACGTCAAAGTTCCTAGTCTGGTCAAAACGCCATGACCATTTTATAACCTGTGTTATTAATATAGATTCTATTTTGCTTCCAACAAGAGCTGAGTTATTTTGAAAATTAAAATATCGAACAACTAATTTATAATAATTTGCTATCGTTCCCACCAAGTAGTTTGCAATCAGAAAAAACTTGCGAACTGCCGTTTCTCATATTCACCTTCTTTTTAATTCCATTTTTATTCAAAGAATACTGGTGTATACCGGGATTCCGGCTTTGAAAAATAATATAGTACCGAATACCGGTATCGATATTTAGCACCGGTAGTGCCACGTCCTCTTGTAAGAGATCGTCAAGATTTCGCGCTGAGCTTGTTACCACTATTTCTAGTGACTGTATAATATTGAATAATGGATGAACTTAAGCATTTTGAAAAATATGCTTATATGGGAGGTACCACGCCCTTTTGTCTGAGTTCACTGTATGTAAATAAATAAATACTGTTCTAAGTAAAGCGTTTCAAATAATTTTTTGGTATGGGCGGTAGGCGTGTCTGTTAACCGATTTCGCTCAGTCTACTTTTTGCTTACTTTTCTCGAAAAAAAAAATTTCCACAGACGGACAGCAAGAATATAAATACTCTTCCATACCTGTCACACCTCCTTCTCTGCGTAACAAATGGAAGGACAAAGAATACTCTCTGGTTGTAGGGTATAAAAATGCTGTAACGGCTAAAAGACGATAGACTGAACCCCAAGGAAGGATTTTAACAACTTTTATTATACCCTACAGCCAGGATATTTTCACTTTGTCTTTCCGTTTGTAACGCAGAGACAGAGGCGTGGCAGATATAGAGAAGTATATATATTCTTGATCAGCGTCACCACTTGAGTCGATATAGCCCTGTCCGTCTGTCTGACTGGCTGGCTGTGCGTAGAAATACATTTTGTGGGAAAACTGAGCAAGATAATTCAATGAAATTTAGTACACTGCTTCCGTCATCAAAGTAAGCTAGTGAGATTGAAAATGAGCGTAATCGGTCAACGGATAAGCCTACCGCCCTTACAAAAAAATATATTCAAAATGCAACTTTAGGAGTATTTTTCACGACAATACAACTAAAATTCACATAAACTGGGCGAATTCGGACACGAGGGCGTGGCACATCCCATAAAGGCAAAAGCTTCAAAAGGCTATACTAAACGCGTTTTTTGAGATAATCGAACTAAATTTTACTCAAACACTAAGAACTATATATGCAAGCTCTGACCAAAAACTGGGTGAAATCGGACAAGAGGCCGTGGCACCTCCCATATAAGCAAAATTTTCAAAATACTGCAGTGTAAGATATTTAATGTTTGGCCAGGTCAAATGTTACACCCTTACTAGTATTTATACTAAATGTAGTACTGCACCTAATGGGAACGGCCGAATCTTAGCAGCTCTTGAAGTTTCTTAAGCACAACTATTGAAGTGTACGCTTTTAGTGCAGTCTATATGGACTCAGATCACTCATATTCTACTAGCACTTAGTAAACCTGGCGATTTTTTTATCCACAAAATCATCATATTCATTTTGATTGAAAGACTCTGCTTTTCACAACTAATTTTTTAAAGCGGATTATTTTACTTAAATAAATGAATTTAAGTAAATCACGATTTTTTTTTTTTTTAAACATAAATTAAAAGTTAATGCCGCAAAATAATTATTTGACTTTCTTTTGGAATCACCGTAACCATTTTCCAAAAGGAAAAGTAAATTAGATCCAAGGTGAAATTGCTCTTTTAATAAATAACAAAAAAGGGCAACATTCATAAAATTTGATATCTTTGAAATTTCAATAGCATTTTCTTTCTTTTCTAAAACAAAGATTAAGTTCAAGAACTTGAAAAAGAAAAAAAAAATGGTGAGGGTCAGGTCACACCTTCATATTGTACAGCTTTATTTGTCTATTTAAAAACAGCTTTACAATAAACTGTAAAATAAAATTAAATTCAGTTCAGTACAAAAGGCAATAAAACAAACAAAATGTTTATACTTTAAGCTAAACACGATACAAATAAACATAAAAACAAAATGAAAAATGAAACTCAATTAAAATGAAAAGTAAGAAAAAGGGGGTTGGGTATCTAAACTTATGAGAACAGGCAGGTGTGGTCAGTCAGTACATTCAATGGAGTGCAATAATTTGCAACGCATACAAATTGTTTTGTGGTTGTGACGCAGTTTACAAATCGAATCAAAATGGGTTAAGTAAAAAAGAATAAAAGTAAAAAAAAAAAAATGTTTACTTTCATATGAGCATTGTAATTGTTTACAAAATATAAAATACAAGCATCAATTACAAGTGCAAACCAATACATGCATACATCAATGTAAAAATATCACCAGCTAAAGTAAATATGATCGATGCTGGACAAAGTGTTGGCAAATTACACTGAAATGCTCGAAAAAAATTTTAATGGGAAACCGATGTTTGTGTTTGCGTTAATTACTTTCTCACGCCGAACTGCAGTTCTGCTATCCCACAAACCCACTGTACAGCATTAAATACAATTCGAATTTGTGGGATAGATTATAACTAACGAAACTACAGTATTCCACAGTGATATATCGTTAGCTTAATATGGAAATGGCGTAACTCACATTTTCAATACTTTACAGGAAAAGAAAAAAACTAAATAAAATTTGATACGCCAAACATTACAAAAAAACTTTAAATGCAATTTACAACAAAAATTATCAACAATTTTCATTCTAGGATTTTTTTTATTTTCTTTGTTTTTTTGGGTAGTTTTGTGTGTTAGGTCTTTTCATTTTAAAAATTTTTAAAAAAAAAATTGAGTTAGGGCTTTTTACAATAAATCAAAAATTATGAATAAAATTAAAGTTATTCAATATAAAATGAAAAGGAAAACCTCTGCAATGGCAATCGGGCAGCAGCAATAATAAGTGTTTCTTGTTTTCGTGTTTTAAAAATTTTTGTTAGTGAACAGTTTTTAATTATTTTATTTTATTTATTTATACAACAAGTCAGTCGTGTTTCAATGTAATAATTCTGTGAGTAGTATTAAGTAATAACTATTGTATTATTTTCTAATTTGTTCCTTTTTAGAGAGTTTTTTAAATAAATTGTTCCTGAGGAAGTGGAGAATTATCCACGAAACGTCGAACAGAAAAAATTTAAAATAACTTTTTGAATTTTTATTTTAACATGACCAAACAGCTCAACTTCAAATAATTAAAACATAAATTGGTCAAACTTATTATTCATACCTCTACAAAGCAAGTTAATTGGATTGGACAAAATGTTTATGTTTTGTATGGAAGATTATCATAAAAGTGGTGACAATCAGCAGCTAACAACAATTTGAGCCATTAAAGTGTACATCAAGTAAAGTTTATGATAATAAAGTACCCACAGCAACTAAGCTCGTAGATGCTATTAATGTTTTCCTATCAGTATATCTTGATATTCTTCGTATTGACTATGAAGCCTTCGGGTGACTTTCGGGAACCTTCGGATGCCTTAGAAAACTATTAATTAAGGCTTTTTGATAGTCCGCCATAAATGCTTTCCTTCTAGTATACCTAGGAATTCTTTGTTTTGATTTGGAAGCCTTCGGGTGAACTACTGGAACCTTCGGATGTCCCAAAAAACTACCAGTTAGACCTTTTTGATAGTCCGCCAATAATATTTTCCCTCTAGTATACCGAAATATTCTTCGTTTTGACTATCAAGACTTCGGGTGGTCTTTGGGTGGCCTTCGAGAACCTTCGGGTATCTTAGAAAACTATCAAATAAGGTTCGTTGATAGTCTACCATAGATGTTTTTCCTCTAGTATACCCAGATGTTCTTCTTTCTGACCAGAAAACCTTCGGATGGCCTTCGGGAACCTTCGTGTATAGCGTTAAAAACTTCTCATATTTGAGATACACTCACTGCCAAGTTTTCAGCTTAATTAACAGAATAGTTTCTGAGTGATTTTAACACTATTTAAACGCTACGTATTGTGAGTTAGGGCTTTTTTCTTTCAAGAAATTTTTGTTATGTGTTAGGGCTTTTTCAAAATTGACTATAACTTGGCTATTTTTGAAATTATCATGCCTAATTTTTGTAGGGAGGTGTACTAGAGAGTGGCCAACCAGAATATGCAAAAAAGTCAATTTCGAAAAAATTTGAGATATGCCTTTTCCATATTAAGCTAACGATATGTAGAATTATTAAAAATTTTTAAATTGCTTGTATAGGAGTTGCAACGCTCTTTTGTCTGAGGTCACCAAGTATTCATGGTAAAAGTGTGAAATTTTATGACCTCAATTAACACTTGCACTGCAGCAATTTAAAAATTTTTAGGGTAAGGGAGGTGCCACGCCCTCTTGGCTAAATTATTTCTGATCAGAGCTTGCATTTACTATCCTTTGTATCTGAGTGAAATTTTGTTAGAATATTTCCAAAAACGCTTTCAGAATAGCTTTTTGAAACTTGCTTATATGGAAGGTACCACGCCTTCTTGTCCGAATTAAACTAGATTTCGCTCAAAACATGTGCTTATTATTCGTAATATTTATGTGTGTTTGAGTTATGTTTCAACAAATAATGTTCTTGCGTTTCGAATATTTATTACTATGGGCGGTAGACGTGTCCGTTGCTCGATTTCGCACATTCTGAATCCCACGAGCCCACTTTTACGACGGAGGAAGTGTGCAAAATTTTATAGAATTATCTTGCTCCCAAAAAATATTAAAATGATATTAACGGACAGACAGACATACAGCCAAATTATAAATAGGTATGCCTTTACCGTAGCCTAAAATCTTATTTCTATCTCAAAAGGGAGTTTTTCTTATTGCCATGTAATGCCTTTACCGTAGATAGTCTAGAAAATTTATTTTACTAAGGAAAATTGCAAGGCAAATAAAAAGTATATGTTCCAGGCAATTTTTTATACTTTCTACAGGGTGGCTGATTCGAACTGTTACCAACTTCAGATAGACTTATCTGACAGATGGAACATGACAGCTGTCTAAAAATTGGCATGATGTTAGTTCATTCTATTGTCAACAAGTAACAAAAAGCATTTGCGCGTCAATTTATTGAAAATAAAAAATTTTCGAAATGGAATTCAAACGTAATAGTGTGATTGCTCTTTATTTGGCTGGAAAATCGCAACCAGCAATTGTTCGTGAGCTGAAACATTTAAAAGTGAATAAAATGTTTGTGTATCGGACGATAACACGTTACAATGGTACCGGCAGCGTTGCCAAACGACATGGTGGTGGTCGGAAAATAACTGCACCAGAAATGATTCGAAAGGTGAAGGCCAGAATTAAGCGAAATCCGAGACGCAGTGGTAGACAAATGGCTGCCGAGCTGAAAATATCGCGTGAACGAATGCAACACATATTGTCAAACAAGCTCGGACTAAAGGCCCTCAAGTTCCAAAAGGCGCATGATCTCACTCCTGCTCAAAAAAAAGTTAGGCTCGATAGAGCCAAGGAGTTGTTGCGCTTGCACGCCGCCGGAAATCTGTCACAAATTGTCTTCTCTGATGAGAAAAATTATTGTATCCAGCAATATGTAAACAAACAAAATGATCGGAATTACTTGACAGAGAGGTCCTACGAAAATTTGAATGTTCGTTTGGCCACCAGGACGCAGGCACCACCGCATGTGATGGTTTGGGCTGCAGTGACTGCTGATGGGCGCTCACCACTCGTTTTTTTGGCCGCTGGCGTCAAAGTAAACGCCCAGGTGTATCGTGAATCAGTGTTGGAGGGTGCTTTACTACCGTGGGCACGCAAACATTTCGGTCGCAAGCCATGGACATTCCAACAAGACTCGGCACCGTCACACAAAGCTCGTGTGAATCAAGAATGGTTAGAAAAAAACGTTCCTAGCTTCATTTCTGCTCAACAATGGCTCTCAAATTCGCCTGATGCGAATCCGCTGGATTTCTCAATCTGGGGTATGTTGGACAGGAAGGTCTTGACTAAAAAATATCAGAGCGTTGATGCGCTAAAAGTGGCCCTTCAACGAGAATGGCGCAAACTTCCACAAAATCAAATTCGTGCAGCATGCGACTCGTTCTTCGACCGTCTACGGGCCATAGTTAAGGCCAAAGGTGGCCATATCGAAAATCTCAAGTAGATTCTTAAAATTTGAACATTTCCCAACAATTATAGCGTTTGATCAACAAAATCTGTGCATGGAAACTAAAAATATAGTCTTTTGAATTGGTAACACTTCGAATCAGCCACCCTGTATATTTCTGGCTATTGCAACTATATAATACCCTCCAAGAAGATTTTTCTTTGCTTTATTTCGGCTTTTTTAGCAAATCTCATGTGGATTAGATATTGGTACATATGTAAAAAAAAGTACCATGGCAAATACTGGAAAAAATGGAGGTACCACGCCCTTTTAAAAATTACTTAATCAAGTCTCTGAAAATATTTAGCGCACATGAATGAGATTTGACAAGTATGTACAAAGCTCCAGGAAAAATAATGTTCACTAGGCAAATGGGCGATGCCACGCCTCTAAAAAAATCATCATTAATGAAAATTGGTACATATGTATGTGTGCAACAAGTATGCTGATCAATAAAATTTATATTTTTATTAAAAGTAAAAAATATATAATAGCTAAAGTTGATGTTTCATTTGCGTTAAATAATTTTTTAAAAACAATTTCAGCTTAAAGTTTTCCAATAGAAATTTAAGTGAGTTTCGCCATTCACTAAAATTAATAAAAAAAAAACTACAATAGAAAAAAAAACAAAAAAAAAATACAAATATTTCTACAAAACATTTATGGAAAATATAAACGATACCTGTAGTGCAATACGCGAGGCAACTGACGTTTTTGTTATTTAAAAAAACACAAATTAAAGCGGTTGCACACTTAAATTGTAGATTTGTTTATTTTTAATTGTATTTGTATTTGTTTTATGTGTATGTGTTATTCTTCTTTTGTTTAACAACGCACTACGTGAAATGTATATTAAAATGCAATTCATGACACAAATACCGCATCAGTTGTCACAACAGCCGTGGGCGGGTGGTCACGGTAATCACATTGGCAAATGTTAGCGCTAACGCATAAATTTATGATAATAACCATGTTGCAAACCAAAATAAAGAGTTAGTTTAATGTTGTTTTAATCAAATTCATTACAAAGCATTTTACTTAACAATTATGGTATTATATACATAATAAATAGCACTTTGTATAGTATAATTGATATAAACATTCTTTGTTAGTCAATACATTACTTTACACGGCGTGCTTGAACCAAGTTTAAATAAAAGTTTCTTGCATATGAGTTTTTTGACTGAATTATGTTACGTAATAACTTCACGAATCAAATGATCCCAAAATTAAAAAAATCGAATGGGCCCTTTTTGAAATAAGGAGCCTTAAGCAATAACTACAAAAAGTTAATACAACTCAAAATTAAAAATATTTGTAACATTTTGCAAACTATTTTTTCTAAACTAATTTGAGGTCGCTGAACTCGAAAAACGCATTTATTTTTTTTCCTTGGGGTCGTTCCCAAGTTATTCGATAATTTTTAATTTCGAGGTTATAGCTTCATATACATCAATATATTTCTATGACGCCAAGTCCGATCAATTTTATTTGTCCACGATTACAAAGAGTGATTAACGGCGCTTCTAACAAGTATACCAATAATTATGCTCCAAACAAAATTGACTGAGTTAAAGCAGGAAAAAGCTTGATATTTCAAAAATTTTTTAAATTTTTCACATCAACTTCAAATGAAACACTTTGTTTTTGGCACATATTTTTTTTAAATAATTATTTTTAGAAATGTTATTTAATGGCGCATATAAAAGCAAACATTTTAAGTCTATGTTGAGCAAAATCGAATGAAATTTCCAAGAGATATAAAGGCTTTAGTGCAATAAGGAAGATGTGAGAATTTTCGAAATGTTCGGCCTGAGTCAACAGATCCAATTTTTCAGCCTCCAAATAGGACACCCTACACTTATTGAACACTTTAAAGATGATTTAAGTAACTTCTAATCATTCTCTGTAGAAGAACATTGCGGATTGTATCAAAAATATTAATTTTTAAAAGAAATCGAAATTTCTCTATTGCACTAAAACCTTAATATATTTTGGAAATTTCATTCGATATTGCTCAACATAGGCTTAAAATGTTTGCAATTATATGCGCCATTAAATAACATTTCTAAAAATAATTAGTTAAAAAAAAATATGTGCCAAAAACAAAGTGTTTCATTTGAAGTTGATGTGAAAAATTTAAAAAATTTTTGAAATATCAAGCTTTTTCCTGCTTTAACTCAGTCAATTTTGTTTGGAGCATAATTATTGGTATACTTGTTAGAAGCGCCGTTAATCACTCTTTGTAAGCGTGGACAAATAAAATTGATCGGACTTGGCGTCATAGAAATATATTGATGTATATGAAGCTATAACCTCGAAATTATAAATTATCGAATAACTTGGGAACGACCCCAAGGAAAAAAAAATAAATGCGTTTTTCGAGTTCAGCGACCTCAAATTAGTTTAGAAAAAATGGTTTGCAAAATGTGGTGCCGTGACATAGTCCCCACGGACATAATCCCCATTCACGATATGGGGATTATGTCCGCAAGTTATTCGGACATAGTCCCCATTTTTTCAATGGGGATTATGTCCGCAAGTGTTTCGGACATAATCCCCAGGAAAAAACGGACATAGTCCCCATAACGATATTTTGTTATTGACAACAAAAGCAGCTCAGGATTTACAACTCCCAAAAATTCCACAGTAATTTTACATAAGGGTAGGGGTAATTGGGCGGCCTGCGGCCGCAGCTCAGGATTTAAAACTCCCAAAAATCCAACACCGGCTTCGCGGCGGCCTTCGGCCGCGGATCAGTCTATAACATCCAACACTATATAAATTTTTTAAATGGATTATTGCAAAAATTTTGTTCAATCTTAATTAAATTTTTCGGACATAACCCCCATTGGGATTATGTCCGAAAAATTTGCGGACATAACCCCCATGGCCAAAATGGGGATTATGACCGAAAAATTTTCGGACATAATCCCCATTTACGAAATGGGGATTATGTCCGTTGGGATTATGTCCGGTAACCGCAAAATGTTACAAATATTTTTAATTTTGTGTTGTATTAACTTTTTGTAGTTATTGCTTAAGGCTCCTTATTTCAAAAAGGGCCCATTCGATTTTTTTAATTTTGGGATCATTTGATTCGTGAAGTTATTACGTAACATAATTCAGTCAAAAAACTCATATGCAAGAAACTTTTATTTAAACTTGGTTCAAGCACGACGTGTTTAGTTTTAATGTAATATATACTTAAAAAACATTTTTTGAAAGTTGTATGGTTTGTCTTCATAAAATAAAAACCACGTCAAATTCTGTCGAATAAATAAACAAAATAAATATCTCAGGATATTCTTAATTGGATTTAGAAAAATTATATTGTGCAATACAGCCAACAAAAACATAACAAACGTATCTACTGGAAACGATTCACAGGATTGAGTATAGAAAAAAGTTAATTTTGTGTACATCGAGAAGGTTCATATAAAGAGTGAGTCGAAAAAAAACTTATACACGCTTGAAGCTAAATAAAACTTTAACCGTTTAATTTTAAAATTTTTAAAAATATGTGAATTTATTAATATATTATAGAAATTCATTAAACATTAAAATATTGGAATATGAATCGCAATTTATAAATCCATCCACTTTTTCCGGGAGTTCTTTCATTAACGATTTTATAGTTGTTTCCGTTACCTTTTTGGGGCAGCCGGTCCACTTACGTTTGAAGTCAGACATGTCCTAGGATAACTTTCTTGTGTTCATCAATTCCCATTTCACGAGCGCCCAATACCTCTCTACAGGCCGGAGTTCTGGACAGTTGGGTGGGTTTGCTTCCCGTTGTACAAAATTTACATTATTATTTGCATACTACTCAAGGGCCTTTTTTCCATAGTGGCATGATAATATCGGGCCAGAAATATTTAGGCACTCTGTGCTGTTTTCGGAAAGGCAAAAGCCGTTTTTGAAGACACTGCTTAATATACATTTCTGTATTTATCGTTCCTGATGTCACAAATGCTTGACTTCTTTTGCCACAACAGCAAATGGCTCGCCGCACAAGAAAATTCTTAGGGAATTTTGTTTGCTTTTTTGTCCGGTGTTGTTCATGAATATTACCTCGTCCATCAGCCACATAAAAATCTTGACCCAGAAGTTGTGAAAAGTCTGCCAGAACAAAGGTTTCATCATCCATCACACAGCACGTAAATTTGTTTATAAAATTAGACCCCAATTTTTTAGCTCGTTTTTTTTGCTTCTAAATTCTTTACCGCATTGCGATCTGGAACTTTCTGAACTTTATACGAAGAATCAGAGCATTTAACTGCACGAGTAGGTTTTCTGACAGAAGTGTTCGGAGCTCTTCGGAATAGTTGTTTGACATCTTTTGCCTTACCAATATTTGGTTTACCTTTTTTCGTCCTGATCCAGGTTTTCGTGCAATGTTTATGTCTTCTTTATACTGTTTAATGGTTTTTGAAAATCCATAATGGATTTTTTTTTAAAGTTTTAATTATTTTTTCACGTACTTTTATTCCGCTTTCCATTTTGAAAGAAATAACAATTGAAAATGAATTATTTGAATAAATATAATATCTTATATATTTTTAAGAGCTAACGTGATTCAAGAAAAAATTATTCGTTGGACACAGGACAAGTAATGGCTGAAAAAAAGTGTATACATTTTTTTCGACACACTCTCTAATTCAGAAAGTGTAGTCTACTATCTTTTGCTATAACCATTTAGAGGTTTAACGATTAAATTACATGTATTTGCTTAGTAACATAAAAATTAAAGATATTTTTGTGTGGTTTTGAATGCATACAACTTGGGACACACTAAAAAATAATACTATAATTAGGACTATTTTTCGCATGTAACATTTTATTTTAAACATAAATTTATTTTGACTAAACTAAATAAGTCCATGTGTTTGAAAATAGGAGAAATGTGTAAAATTTCGGTCTTTAATTATTATGTTTCAAAACACTTTTTAGATTAAAAATTTTTAAAAAAATTCTTATATAGAATTAAAAAAAAAATTGTGTTAATAGCCTTATTTGCCAAATTATATTTAATATTTTTTTAAAGATTTTGAGATATACCGGTATATGCTACTGGTAAACTGAAAAATCAGAATACATCAGTGGATTAAAACGAAAACTGTTATCTAATATATAAGATTAGTCATTGTTTCGATATTGTTGATAAGGTATTATATAATATTCGCTTTAAAAGTTAAGTTCCCTTTAATATCCATCAGTTAATTTAAAGATAATTATATTCAACACAGTAGCAAGGAAAGCGAAAGCATTTTTTTTTTTTTTTTTTTAAATAAATTGGTAAAAAAAAGCGAAATATACAATATGCTAAACCATACTAAACTAAAGTAAATAATCGAATACCGTGATTACCACTAAACACGCAATGTTCTTTCTCCATAAGCCAACTGGGAGACAGAACTACATAAATTTAACAAATTCGTGGTCTAATCAACACTGGGACGCCATGGATGGAATCGTGAACATTGACATTTCTCAAGTTATTCAACATTGAACGAAGAATACCAAATAGCGCGAAACTATTCCTAAATGTTCGACTGCTAACTGATCTGGTTGAATCAAGTTGTTGTTTAATAGGGGTTTTTCTTCTTTTTTTTTTTCTTTTTGTGGGTCTGTCTACCTTCTTAGTCAGTGTCAATGCTATAGCAAGCAACATATAAAAATAAATTGTGAGGGAAAAAATTTTGTAATTACAGGAATACGTTGGTAAAAGAAGCAAATAACAAAAAAAAAAAAAAAAAATATTATAAAAATAACTCTGAAGAGAACTTAAAGCACGAAAACATGACAGGGAATAAAAAAAGTTGGTAAAACATGAAAACTTTGTTAAGGTATCTTATAACATGCAGTTGAGAACACAACGTTTGGGAAATGTGAAGATGTGAAATCAACGATAATCATGAACATCGTAATAATAAATATCGACTAACTAGGCGAATGAGTCAAAAGTGTTGCACAAATCTAAAAATTTGGAGAGAAAAAAACTTTAAAAAATCGGAAATTCTAGAAAAAATGGAAAGAAATTGTGAAAACACAAATGTAAGGAAGTTAATCATGTAATTTCTCACCTCTACTGCGTTTGCGTTGTAATCGAAAAAGCCAACATACATACTGACAAACAGAATTTTTAAAGGTTGACAAACGATTAAAAATCAGAGTTTTTTAGAAATTTAAAAAAATAAAGTTCTTAGACAAAAAAAAAACATAATGATGAGCGTGATTTTGTAAAAATTCTTGGCCATAATTTTTAAATTGAAGCAAAAGAATTATAAATGCGATGTAAACTTTCTCGGAGGCTGTAAACAACAACAGTTATGCCGTGTCGTACGTACAACATACGGGAAGACAGCATCGTGAGAAAATTTTAAAATCATTTTTAATTACATTAAAAGTGTTGTAATGTGTTGAGGTCTAAGCGTTTAATTAATTTTATTACGTATAGTTTTTCTAGATTTGACGTCAGATTATGTTCATTCTTGGCTGGGGGAAAATATCAGAATTTCCTAACGCTTTTAGCCATGAGATAGCAGTTTTCAAAGTTTTTATTTTTAGAAATAGACACAGTTTAAATGAATTTGTTTTGATCTTATGATTTGCTTTAAACGCATGAAATTTAAAAATTTAATTATAATTATGATGATGATTATGATGATGCTCAGTGAGTTATAACACAATATTAATTATAATGACCATGATAGTCAAAAGCAACTGAAATTTTGTGTTCTTGTATAAAATAGCCATTTAGTGAGATCCACTTTTATAATCTGATAAGACAGTAGTGGCTAAAATGTTAACAAAAATCACTACATTAAATTGGCTCCCGGAAATAACGCCAGAAATTTGCTGGCATTAATTTTTGGAAATAAAGCCAAAAACTAATTAGGAAACAACGCCACAATATTTGGAAATAATGCCATGGGAAATAAAGCCAGAAAAATTTTTGGAAATAACGCCAGAAAAATCTCCATACGAAATTCTGGCGTTATTTCCAAACCAAAAATTAACGAGAAAATAACACCAGAAAAGTTTGTGGCTTTATTTCAAAAACAAAATAACGCCAGAATTTTGTATGCAGGTTTTACTGGCGTTATTTCCAAAAAATTTTCTGGCGTAATTTCCTATGGCGTTATTTCCTACGGCGTTATTTCTTATGGCGTTATTTTCAATGGCGTTATTTCCTTTCCTATCAGAGAGCCATAAAATCGTTTAAGGAACATCTTTTTAAAAATTTCGAAAATTCGAGGACAAAATATTTTTGAAAATTCGGAAAGACAAGAGATATTTTCCAAAAAATATATTGTGTAGCTAGACCGGATCGACAAATACATCGAAAATAACAATTTTTTTTTATGTCTGTGATATATTTACGTAAATGTAAAACTTCAATATCTTTTGAAAAGGAGCACCTAAGATTTTCCTGTTTTTCGTTTTTTAATCTACTACATAATTTAAATTAAGTTGTAAAGACAAAGATTGGGTATTTCAAGTAGGGGAAGAGTGCCGGGTGTGGGCACCTTTTTGTTTTCGACTCATAACTTTTGACCAAATGTATCTTCTCTTCTTAAACGAGATAAAATTGTATGTACTTATGTACCTATGTACTTATGTATCTATATCTATGTATGTATTAGACTGATTCAAAAAAATCGAAGGTTTTTAAAACCTCGATTTTACAATCTAAATGTCTTCATTAAGCCGAAAAATGAAGCCCCAAAAAATTTCAGCTCGATCTAAGCATTTTAACTGGTCGCTCAACGAGCATTTGAACTGGTCGCTCAACGAGCATTTTGATTTTACATTTGAATAAAATTGAAAAATTCATTGATTTTACCTATTAACTAGTGTAGGTTACTACAGAGAGATCTAAATGTTATGAGACTACGTGTTTTTATGCAAAATTTTATTACCTTACCGGCGTCAGAATTAAGATTGGTGGCTTATTTCGGGAGCTGTGAGCAAATTAGTGTCGAAAAACGTGGTTTTTGCGTAAATCGTAAATCATATTTACATACAATCAAAATGCTCGTTGAGCGACCAGTTAAAATGCTTAGATCGAGCTGAAATTTTTTGGGGCTTCATTTTTCGGCTTCGATTTTTTTGAATCAGTCTAGTATGTATGTTTCGAACGGGCAAAACTTTTTCTCAAAAACGGCTACAGCGAGTTTAATGAAACTTCGGGTAGTATTAGATATTAGCATACAGTAGAGGACGAGCTAGGTTTGAACTTTCTAAATACTCACCAGGGGGCGTGGCACCGCCCTAAATTTTAAATTTGATTTAGTCATAACTCGCAAACCATACAAGATATTTGGATGAAATTTGATGGACGGGTACTGTTTAATAATACCTTGTAACAAACGAAAAGTGGGCGGAATCGAATAAGTGCCACGCTTACATTTTAACGATTGAAAATTTTGATTCAATATTACTCGAAAACGACTCCAATGATTTTGATGAAAATTTAGGAGATATTACCTCTGCAAACAAGAATTAAAATGTATTATTCCGTTACTTTAGGAAAACTCTTTGAAGGGCGTGGCACCGCTCACAAAAATATAATACGGTATAAAAAGAAATCTAATAAAGCAATCATTCTAAAATTAACTGTGGGGAGCCAACTTGCTATAAGGCATCTCTGATCTGAAAGTGGGCAAAATATCGCCATTGCGCGTGGAACCTCCCATACAAGCAAAATATGTTAAATGCTATTTCCCGCAAATGGGCCGAGGTATTTTAATCAAATTTGGTAAGTAGGTACTGCTTATCAATGTCTTGTAATAAACGAAAAGTGGGCGGTATGGAAGAAGTGACACGCCCTTTTTTTAAACATTGAAAATTTTGATTCAATATTACTCAAAAACGACTCCAACAATTTTAATGAAAATTTAAGGGAATGTACCCCTGAAAACAAGTATTAATATGTAATATACCGCTATATTGGAAAAGCTCGTTGAAGGGCGTGGCACCGCCCACAAAAAAATAATACGCTGTAAAAAGAAAACTACTAAAGCAATCTCCTTGAATTTAACTGTAGGGAGTCTACTTGAAATAAGACACCTACGATCTAAAGTGGGAAGAATATCGCCGGTGCGCGTGGCATATTCCGTTTATTTATCTATTTCACCAAAAAAAATTTGAGTTTTAAATATTTTTCTATACCATTCGATACTGTGCGAGTTTTTTCTTATTATTATCTCATCGCTTAGTTTATCATTTTGAAAGCATGAAAATTAGAGGCGAAAAGATACAAATTTCATCACCAAAATAGCTATGAATAAAAGCATCGACTGAAATAATGAGATCAGATTGTTGACCGAGCAAGGATCGGTCTCCAGGTACTTGTATATTATGCAGACAAATAAGTATCAAAGGAATGCTAGAGACCTTAACTAACTACTGGTGAATAAAGTAAATTGATTTCGTCAGTTGGAAAAATTATATTAAACATATAGTGAAGTGATCACATTTGACAAAAAAAAAAATTTTGGTTCGATTGTGACGTAATTTCTAGCCCTTGTTGACATATAGAGCATATATCAAAACTAATTGTTTTGGCGTAATAATTGGATTTCTCTTTTGGTAAATGTATTAAAAGTTAGAATAGAAACCCTGTGGATTTAAAAAATTACAGTAGAAATTTCATGTTAACTAGGTGAAGTAAATTACTTTTTGCAAATAATTTAAAAATACAACTTTTTTGACATATTCAGCTTTAGCTTTTTTTCTTTTAAATAAAGCAAAATATTAAATAAAAAACAAAACAGACATTCATTTAATATTTTTTTTCTTGTCTCAACAACCAAACTTTCATTTCAACATTCTCCTCTCCACTCTGTGTGAACAATTTTTCCACACATTTGATATATGAAGTATCATTCTGTAGTGCATACGTTTAATGTCGCTAAATGCTATAAACCATACACGTGCCTGTGTGCACTTGTATACCGATTATACAAACAATACAAATGAAATGAATATTTATAACACACAACGCGGCGTCTGAACACCCTGTAACTCACAACTCACACTTCGTAAATAACCCATAATTAATTTTCAGATAAATGAAAGCTCTGCTGCACGTAATTACCTAATTAATATTGAGATTCTTTTTATTATTATTTATACTTGTGCTTGCCGTTATTGAAATTGAAAATTAGAAAAGTACAACAACAACCAAAAAGAACTAAAAATCATAAAATTCAAATGAAATAAATTTCAAAACTATCGAACAAACATTCCACAGATGGAACGTCGGCCGACACAACACAACTACGGTCACGTTTGACGTCACAGAGAAAAACAATTAAAAACCACTACAAGAAAAAGTATACAAATTACCCATATGCATAGAGGAGAGAAGGGTAATATGCTGTACTGAATAGCAACAAGTTCAAGACGCAAGCAAACACACAAATTGCTTGGTTAAATAAAAAAAAAAAGTAATAAAATACAATTTGAAATAAAAAAAGAAAATAAAAATCAAAGTCAAAGTGAAAAAAAAACTCAGTAAAATTCAATTGAAATGAATTGAATTTCAATCGCCACATTGAAAGCAAAACTAAACGAAAGAGAATTTTTAATTTCAATGCAGCCAGTGGCCCCAGCCCGACGATTCCATCTGTTGACAGCATGAGGGGCGGCGAGTGACGAACGCAGCTGCGTGTTGGTCTGTGTTGGATTTTGGCTTTGATTATGGAATCTGATGTATTATCGAGTGGTGCCGGTTCTTTTTGCTGCTGTTGCTGTTGTCAAAGTGAGCACTAGCGCGTTTTGTGAAAAATCTAATTGTAACGTTTGAATAAACATTTTCAATCAAAATAAGATAAATAAAGGCACAACAAAAACAACAACAACAACAATTAGTAAAAATAATAACAACAACAATGAATAAGAACATGCATTGAATTTCTGGTCTGGTTAGTACTTAAAAATATCGGGAAATAAAAAAAATCAGTAGCGATTTTAACCCATTGCTACCGTATCGCTCGCTCTTCGAGGGTCGCTCCTATAAAATACTGGAATGTACCCGTTTCCCGAGTAAAAATTATCAAGGGCTGAACCTGTGCCTTTTGGCTTTCTTGAGGAAGACTGTGGTCTGTACAAATTCAAAGAAAAAGTCTAAAAGGCTGTACTCACGGATGTGCAAGGGATGTACAAAGACGAATGGTATCTTTTACAAAATTTAGCCTTTTTAGTTTAGTTGCCTTTTCTTGATTTATCTATGTTTCAAATTGTCATTCATATTATTTAAATACACATATTTTCTTTGGTGAATAATTTTAGTAAATTAGTTTTTATTTAAAAATAGCAATTGTTTAACCTCTTTAGGCATCGCTCTTCTCTAAAGCTAAAGCTTTATGTTGCAAAATCGGTACAAAGTCCAATTTGAATGGAACCTAAAAATTCAAAATAAAGTTTTTTTTTTTTTAGAAAATTTAATTTGTACGGCAATATTCAATAGTAAAAGTCGACAATACGGCTGTATTCAATCGTAAATGTACGATGTACGGACCATGTGAAGAAATCGTGTAAAGCCAAAATGTCCTGTAAAAACACTAAATTGGTCACCTCGAGACAAAAACATTGATAGTTATATCATATTTTAAGATCGCACTGTAAATACCGAAGATATAATGAAAAATGTTAATACGCGACCCCTACGCTCGGCCACAAAAAAAAAAAATCGAAATTGCATTGCAAAAATGCTTCGAAGTCGATGGTGTATCACCGCCGAAATTTTGTGAAAATGAGCAAAATCGGTCAACGGACCGCCTTACCGCTCATAAAAAGAATATGTTTAAAACGCTTTATTAAGAGCAATCAGGCATGTTCTGAAATCCGATTTACTTCGGAATCGGAATGAAAGCAATCTTCAAGAGCTCTGCATAGCGGCAAATAAAATGGAATCAGATTTGTTTTTCAACAAATAAAATTTGCTAATGGATCCTATTCGATTTACCGAAACGTAAATCCGATTTGGTGTTAATTATCGAAATGCGGAGCTCTTGAAAATTGCTTTCATTCCGATTTCGAAGTGAATCGGATTCCAGAACATGCCTGATTATTTGAGATAACGCAAGCAAAATACACATACTTAATGACTAGTTATAGTATATACAAGCTCCGGGCTAAAACTAAGCGAATTCGAACAAGAGAGCGTGGCATCTCCCTTACAAGCAATAGTTTAAAAATGCTGTACTGATAGCGTTATTTAAGATAATGCAACTAAATTTTACTAAAACACTTAAAACAGTAAATACAAGTTCTGACAAAAAACTAGGTGAATTCGGACAAGAGAGCGTGGCACCTCCCATACAAGCCAAGTTTCAAAATGCTATACTGAAAGCGTTAAATAAATAATACAACAAAATTTCACTAAAACACTAAAAACAGTAAATGCAAGCTCTGAGCCAAAACTAATTAACTAGATCCAAAATGCTATACTGAAAGCATTTTTTGAGATAATGCAGCCAAATTTTGCTCAGACACAGTAAAACTCGAACTGTTTTCGAAAGATATCTCCTTAACTATAGGCTGTACGAAAAAAAGTGCTGAGAATGGTTTGTAGGATATATAAATTTCTACAAAAAAGTATATTGTTACTTTTTTTGTGCGATAAGCCGTTCGAGAGTTATCTCAATTTAAAAAGTACAACATATAAGTATCACGAAGTTTTAAAACTTTTTAAATTGACATATCTCCTAAACCATGAGTAATAGAAAAAACATTAATGAAACTTTTTCGTAGTAAATCATTAAAACTAAACAACTGTTGACTCAGTAAATAACTGTCGACCACTATTTTTTCGTAATTGCAGCCGTAAGCGAAATAATCGAAAAAAAATTATTTTCGCAACTTTTGATGTTGAATAACTTATTTTGGGCATACGATTTTGCATTGTACTTTTCACACGTGATTTTTTTTTGCATTAGTGAATACAATTCTGGAAAAAAAAAATTCATTTGGAATAATTTTTCAAAATTATCTTTATTTGCTTCGGCTAAAGCAACATGGAAATCGTTCGTTAGCAGATAATTTCCGAAGTGCTCTAAGGATTTTGAAATTTTTTATTGAAAACATGTCGAAATACTATGTTTAACAGAATTGCGTAAAAAAATGGGGTACTCAAAAATTTTATTCAAATCACCCAAAAGACAGGCGTGAAATGCCATTTATGTCATAACTAAAAACATTGGAAAAATGAGCTTTAACATTTAACAGTCAGATTTGATAATTTTTGAGGTACAAAATTCTATGGATGCAAAATTAGGTTATTTTTTGTGAGTATGTAATCCGCTCTTATAAGAAAATTACTTTGAAGAATATAAAGCAAAAATGGGTTAATAAAGTAAGTGTTCCAAATGTTTTGAACATGTGATATTCAAATATCTTTCGTCCCTCATCAACATCTTTAATTAGCGTATTAATGTTTAGATGATTTTTTTTAGTTTTTGTTATTGTTTCTATTGATGTTGTTGTATTCGTGTTTTTTGTTGTATCGCTTTTTTGTGGCAGATTGAGGTAAAACTCTGAGATGATGGCGCACAGGCAAAACCAACATGAAGGACGTAGTAAGACAAGGTGTTCAATTTTATTACGTGGAACATCTGAATAAAAGAAAAGTAGAAACAAATAAACAACCCCAATAGAGCACGCGAGTTTGGTTTTGTGGTGGCATGTGATGGTGGCGGCGGCGTTAATATTTTTTAAACATTTTTTTTTTTCTTTTTTTTTTAAATTCATTTATTTATTTTTTTAGTTTTAATTTGATACGCTCGTATTTCTTTTTAAGTGTGACTGTCAAGTACAAAGCAAATTTTTGTTTATACGAGATAAAACAGAACACAAACTATGAATGGAACAAGTAAACATTTCATTTTGTATAGGAATTTTGAATTTATTATGTCTTTAAATTATTTCGAAACAACTTCAACTTTAGAATTCTCTTGGCAGCTACGAGTAATAAATGTCACATCTAATGGGATTGTAACGATTGTTTTGATGCTGTAAAACATTATTAAATCAATATATAGACTTGTGCACTACCAATATTTGTGTTTTATTTAGTATCATTGAAATTAATAAATTGTTATAATCCCCCACATATACATAAATAAATAACATATAACTTGATTTATCGATTGAAAGTGATTGAATCACAACAAGTCCAATTAAAACGATTACATCGCAGCAAAACGGATTCTGTAATTACACAAGCAAAGCCGCTTTTACTTCTCTGGCTGCGGCAGCCAATCATACTGCATTGGATAGAGAAATTGTTGGTCGAACAGTCCGCCGTTCGATTGACTGGCTGACTGACTGACTAACTCCTGTCCACAGCAGAAGCTCATTCGATAGAAAATGTTTTTCTCTCATTTTAAATGTACAATAATAAACAATCAACTGCATTCAACAGTTTTGCTGCAGCAATTTTTTTTTTTTTTATTTTTTTGCCGGATAAAATAAAACTGATTATCGCTCAAGTACATGAGTTTAAAATTAAATGGAATTTCTATTTTATCAGTTTCGATGTTAAACACATTGCAGCAGTGCCAAATGACTCAATCAAAATCAAGTTTCGTTTTAGATGAAACATAAAACATGTAACAACTATGTTCTTTAAAATGTTATGAGGGAGTTCAGAATAAATGCAATGGAATGCATTATAAAATTTATGATACCCAGTAATTGGTTTTTTTGTAGTACAATATACAGTGAGCGTCAAAATATAGTAAACACTTTGCTTTCGAATTTTCAAAACCTAATTGCAACAAGACAATCCACTTTAAATAAAAAGTAATAATGCATAACTCAGCAGTCATTTATGGAGAGTTGAACTAAACATAAAGATAAAACAAAACCAAAGACAACCAGAAATAATTCACCATGATTAAAAAATTACCAGATTTTACGCGTCAAAAAAAAAGTAAACAGGTATTAATATAATTACAAAAACTAGCTTCATATTACAGCTTAATTTTTGATTTGTTTTCCTTTAGTCTTAAATACAACATTCAGTCTTCTAGGAATAGAACGGTGCCGTGACATAATCCCCACGGACATAATCCCCATTCACGATATGGGGATTATGTCCGCAAGTTATTCGGACATAGTCCCCATTTTTTCAATGGGGATTATGTCCGCAAGTGTTTCGGACATAATCCCCAGGAAAAAACGGACATAGTCCCCATAACGATATTTTGTTATTGACAACAAAAGCAGCTCAGGATTTACAACTCCCAAAAATTCCACAGTAATTTTACATAAGGGTAGGGGTAATTGGGCGGCCTGCGGCCGCAGCTCAGGATTTAAAACTCCCAAAAATCCAACACCGGCTTCGCGGCGGCCTTTGGCCGCGGATCAGTCTATAACATCCAACACTATATAAATTTTTTAAATGGATTATTGCAAAAATTTTGTTCAATCTTAATTAAATTTTTCGGACATAACCCCCATTGGGATTATGTCCGAAAAATTTGCGGGCATAACCCCCATGACCAAAATGGGGATTATGACCGAAAAATTTTCGGACATAATCCCCATTTACGAAATGGGGATTATGTCCGTTGGGATTATGTCCGGTAACCGAATAGAACCGACCAGATTTTTCATAACATCAGAGGAGATTTCGCTCTGTTATTCCCTAAACACCTGTTTAAGATTCTGCTTGATAGAAATAATCCTTTCTTCGATGTTCCTATCAACATTTTTCTACAAATGTTCACTAGGGTTACGATCTTGGCACTGGGGTGGTAACCAAAGTTCTTAGGATTGTGGTGTTGTAACCATTCCTTCATAATTTTTGGCTTTTGCTTTATATTGTTGTCCTGTTGGAAGATAACATTACTTGATACATCGATTAGAGCTTCAAGTGCAATTAAAATCTCGGAAAAAAATGCACAAACATCATGTACAGCAATGAGTGTCATAACCGTCAGGAGAGAACGCCATAAAAACGGCTAACATGGAAGATAAGCACTCAATATGCAATTTATGCAATGTATTTAACGTTTAAAAAAAAAAAAAATCAAAACTTCAAAATCATCACAATAAGAATATCGAGAGAAAATAAGATAAGATAAATTTTGCCTTGTTTAAGAAAAAATGGGTATACTTCATGTATATTTTCTTTATTTTCAAAATATGTCGCACCCCCTCTGAATTGTCTCAACTGCTTTAGTTAATTTGTACAAATTTTAAGGCACAAGGCTCAATATGTTCATATATAAAGTAGGTCATAATTGTATGTTATATCAATATGTACATAAGTATGTTAAATATCAATTATTTCGATTTGACGCGATTAACCACGGTTTGTGTTGCAAGCAGGGAACATTCGAAATTACGTAATAGAATGGTTATGTCGTTTGAAGTCTGCTATGGCACAATGTCAGTGACAGTAAATGTATATGACATGCCACGTTAATTCAATCACTTTTATGGTGGAAGAAATATTCTAAAATTTTAGGAAAGATGTGAGAGAAAATAAATTTTCGCATATTTAATTTCATAGAAATAATTTCATTCTGACTTATATATAAATTTAAAGTCAAATTAATGATATCATAATGCATACATGAGTACAAATTTCGCTATAAGAAATAACATAAAATATTGTGGCACAAATTAATAAAGCGTTCAACGAACCACTTAAGAACAAACAATGCAAATGATTCACGCACTCTCGGTGTCATTAAAAAAAAAAGTTTAAGTGAAAATGAAAATAAATACATATGCAAATAATATGCACTTTATAAAAAAATTAAAATTGAAAGCGATATCATTTTGCATAATTAAGAACAGCACTACATTTTTTTCACAGCTTCCCATAAGAACTTTAACGCAATTTGCGGTCCATCTGTCTGTGAGTCAGAAAGTTGGTCAGTCAGTAAGTAGATCTGTTTCAAGCAGATACCAGAATGCGCCTCCTCTTGTGCAGCGTGATAATATGATTCATTGTGCAACAGCAGCATCAAAGTTTTGCAAAATGAACTGGTAAATGGCACACAATTTAATTAAAATGCAACCCTAAAGAGAAGGAACGCGCAACAATTGCTATGCACTATGTATGTACATTAAGGTGGTCGCTAAGGTCGCGTTTTCCGCTATCAAGGATAACTCGGATATTATTATTTGAAGGCTCTGGATTGTACTGCGACCTAACAATATATTTTTAACAGCCACTTTTCTTATCAGAACAGTTCCAGACTATCTATAAATATTGTCACTGCCGTGGGTAGTGATGAGC
This sequence comes from Calliopum simillimum, assembly GCA_951812925.1. Classification (NCBI taxonomy): domain Eukaryota; kingdom Metazoa; phylum Arthropoda; class Insecta; order Diptera; family Lauxaniidae; genus Calliopum; species Calliopum simillimum. Next base: position 106,273,773 of record OX638368.1, read on the forward strand.
AAACCAAGACCAAAGCAGTCTTGATCTTGATCTTGGTCTTGGTCTTGGTCTTGGTCTTGGTCTTGGTCTTGGTCTTGGTCTTGGTCTTGGTCTTGGTCTTGGTCTTGGTCTTGGTCTTGGTCTTGGTCTTGGTCTTGGTCTTGGTCTTGGTCTTGGTCTTGGTCTTGGTCTTGGTCTTGGTCTTGGTCTTGGTCTTGGTCTTGGTCTTGGTCTTGGTCTTGGTCTTGGTCTTGGTCTTGGTCTTGGTCTTGGTCTTGGTCTTGGTCTTGGTCTTGGTCTTGGTCTTGGTCTTGGTCTTGGTCTTGGTCTTGGTCTTGGTCTTGGTCTTGGTCTTGGTCTTGGTCTTGGTCTTGGTCTTGGTCTTGGTCTTGGTCTTGGTCTTGGTCTTGGTCTTGGTCTTGGTCTTGGTCTTGGTCTTGGTCTTGGTCTTGGTCTTGGTCTTCTTGGTCTTGGTCTTGGTCTTGGTCTTGGTCTTGGTCTTGGTCTTGGTCTTGGTCTTGGTCTTGGTCTTGGTCTTGGTCTTGGTCTTGGTCTTGGTCTTGGTCTTGGTCTTGGTCTTGGTCTTGGTCTTGGTCTTGGTCTTGGTCTTGGTCTTGGTCTTGGTCTTGGTCTTGGTCTTGGTCTTGGTCTTGGTCTTGGTCTTGGTCTTGGTCTTGGTCTTGGTCTTGGTCTTGGTCTTGGTCTTGGTCTTGGTCTTGGTCTTGGTCTTGGTCTTGGTCTTGGTCTTGGTCTTGGTCTTGGTCTTGGTCTTGGTCTTGGTCTCTTTGTGACCATATTTAAAGTCTTTAAATCAAATTGAAGTGGTCGAATTTCGGCTACAAGGCGAACTCCTGTCATGAATAAAGAGAAAAAAAATTATTCTCGACAATTTTAACTCAGACCGCAATGGAAACTACATTTTTTAGAATGTTTATTCATGATAAGGCCCATTATATTATTAAGGACTTGTGAGTATGAATGGATGAACTATTTTGTACGAAATAATTTGTAGTCACTCATACGTCATGTTGTGCATGCATCATTACCATCGGAAATCTAATTTTTAAAATAATTAAAAGCGTAAATTTCGAACTATGATCATCAAAAGGCACATGCTAAGCATATATCTGTATATCATGATCTCACAAAACTTTCTCTTTTGTCTGTTATTTTTAAACGACCACCCTTATGTTGTACATATTGCGTATCTATTTTTTTGAATTTTTAATTTGTTTCATTTTTATGCAACATTATTCTTGCATTAACTACAAGTGTTTTTGCTTGCAGCTCAAAAGAACTACAACAACAAAATCACTTGTGTGGATGCATTTATTTTTTTATTTCTCTCGATTTTAAATTTCACTCTCAAATTACACCAGTTGTTGTTCTGAACAAAAACTTTCACATTAAAACTTATTTGATTCTATAGAAAAATGCGCTGGCAAACGGCTTTACCAGAATCAGCATAATACGTATATTTAACCAACAGCAAGAATACTTTTTGCGTCAAAACAAAGAACGTTCATGTTTAATACATATAAATTTTATTAAACTTCGCATATGACTTTAAGCAAAAAGATTTTAATTAAATGCGATTACAATGAAAACCAGAAATATTTAAAGTAAGATAGCGAAATTGGGACATGTCTTACCAAACCCATTGACGCATTGAACATTGTTATATGTGTGGCAAAAAGGAATAACATCTGAAATCGAACTTAAGTATAACGGAGCCAGCTTAATTTTCCATTATTTCTGCGCAAACTTTGGGCTTCTACCAAAGAATGGATGGCATTTTAAGTTCAGGAGCTATGAAAACCACACCAAATGCTGCCTTGGAAATAGCGCTTGATAAACCACCTTTACATCTGTAGATAAGGAACTATCTAGCTGTCTGCACTGGGAAGGAGCTGTACACCAAAAGGAACCTAACCATCACTATCAGTGTTTACTGCATACAACTACCAAGTTACTTTCCCCAGCAAAATTGCTTGGGAAATGGAACGACCTCAATTCGTTGGTGATTACCACCTATGGTACACAGACGGGTCTTAAACGAATGAAGGAGTTGGAGCTGGTGAATATGGCGTCAGACCGCAACAAAATATATTTGCATGCATGAGCTAAGAAAACTTAGTGCTTAAGCAGAAGTAGTTACATGCAATAGAGCTTTGCCTGAGGGAATATGAAAGAAGGCTATCAGACAGCAAAGCGGCACTTTTACTCTTAAGTTCTTTCAAAATAACATTACTGTTAGTCTAGTGGCGCCTTCAGCTACTAATCGTACTCTCCTCCCGAAATAAGATTCACCTCACACAGTGGAATTGAAGGTAATGAAACTACAGATGAGCTAGCTAGGAAAGAATCATCAACAGAATTTGTAGATCCAACTCCATTCTGTGGCACACCTTGGAATTTTATTAAAACAATTGAATGGACGGGAAAGTTCAGGAAGTCTAGAACGACTGTTAAAATTCCTAAACAAAGAAAAATTAGTTACTTATGCTGTTACTGCAATTCTCACGGGACACTGCCCAGTTAGGGAGCATCTATGCAACATGGGATCAGTCCAGAATGAATTCTGTAGATTCTGTTACGAATAATGAAGAAGAGTTAACAGCAGAATATATCTAGGTCACAAATTTCTATCGCGTATCCCTCTACTGGTGGGCGCCTTAATCCCAAAGGACATACTGACATTTGTTGCACTCAAATATATAAGATATTTGGTAATTGTTAGCAAGTATACGATTGAATCAATATTATTGCTCAAATACCTATGTCGCTCAATTAATATCAAACATTCGATTATATATCATTTGTTAATTATTAGCAAACTTTGGTATATATTTCTTTCTCTATGCATCCATACAAGCTTTGAAAGGCTTTAAGTAAATTTTCTATAAATTGTACATGAAGGAAGGCACTCCAAGGCAAAATACGGACAGTTGCTTCAGATCATAACTTTAAGTAAAACTGTTTAAAACTGTTTTAATATCCAATTATGTGTGTAAAGGATTTCTGCGTTATTATACCCAATTTGTGTTATGCAAACCAGCCCGTTCTTTAATTGACTTTTGCAAAGTTTATGATTGAATTTCATTGCTTTTAAGGGAATGCAAACATTGAACATTTTCAAACGAATCCACCTTTAATTCAATTTATGTGCTTTCACACTTGATTAACTCAAATAATCGCAAACAGAGAAAACTATTTTGAATGCAACTTCATGATTATAGAAGAACTTTATATTAACTTTCAATGGAGTCCAAAACTTGTTATTGCCAAAATGCTTGCAAGGATGAACTTTGCTATGCATAGTACGTACGTACTGCAATGTTTATTAAGAAGTGTGAAAGCTAAATCCTGTAGAGGTCGCAACACAATTTTTAAAAAATTCTGAATGTATAAAATAATCTAATTAAGGAGCATCTTATATAAGTAATAAAAGTTATCATTGACTTAAATTTTATTGTAAGGTTAAAAACACGAACTTACCATTACGCGAAACATCTAATTCTACTAGATTTTCGAAATTTTGTATATCTGCAGGTAAGCGACTTATTTCATTGTCACTTAAACCCAATTTGCGCAAACGATGTAGTCTGAAGAAATTCTGTAACAAAAAGAAAAAATATATCAGTATATCAGTGTGTTATATGTCGGCTTTTCCGCCAAAAGGTCCACCATGACCAAAATATTAAAAGTTATTAAAAATTTATCATATTATGATATTTCCTTAGAGAAACATTTAAGTTTTTCTAATTTAAGCAATTTACGCATAAATGATCAAACCGACTCCAAAGTTGCACAAATGTAGTTGTGCTTTTTTAGAAATTTTTAAGTGGATGTGATTTTTTCTATTATCTTCATTAAGAGGCATAAAATATGATAACAGTTGTTTCACAAAATCTCTCTTACAAAATTAAGGATATGTAATATAATTACTTGTGTTACTATATAAAATCTAGCTTTGATAAAAATATCAATAATTGTCAAACGAAAAAATATATTCGATTCGAGAAAATAAATTGAAACGTTTTGTTAATTAAATTTTTTAAAAAAAATTATAAGATATAACAGATATAAAAAAAATTAAAAGAGAACAATGCAATGCCGATTAATTGTCGACTTTTTATTTTCTTTGATCTCATTTCTACTGTCCGGTTCGTCACTGAAAAGGATAATTTGTCATCATTGCTTCACAAATCAATTTTTTGCAAAAAATTAAATTTAAAGCCATTCGTAATTTTAACTCTTCATTCCACTGTAAAATTCTAAAACTACATTTTGGATAGATCTTGTCATACGAGGAACATTTTCCTAGAAAACATTAACCCATTGTATCCTGTTTTATGGTCTTTTTAACATCTTTTTCAAAAATACTTGGTTATATTGAGTTAAAGTGTTCTACAAAAATATTCTACGTAAAATTTCACAAGTCGTCACCAAAGGCGAAAAATGTTTAAAACTTAAAAATAATGCGTAAAAAAAGTAATAAAGTGTTGAAAATGTCAGATAAGCAAATTTCACAATTGCTACCAGAACAGAATGCTAGTTTTTTTCGCTCCCAAAACTGAATTTGGCTTAAATCAACCCGATTGAATCATAATGGAAAAATGTCACGTTCATTTTGTCACGTATCGATTCAGATTATGAACAAAACACAGGAAATTACAGGAGATATTTGAATCAAACAAAATACATTATAAAGTAACATTATTGCATAAGATTCTAAAATTAGCCGCACTAAAAAGTTCTGACTTGTTTCGCTGAATCCTGAATTTATTTGAATAGACTTCGTGCCTATTCTACTACTTCTATGTTGGTCACGTTCGTTTTGTGTCTTTTTTTGCGTGTATCTTGGAACCAGGACTTCGCCTGCTATTAACTTTGGCACTTATTATAGTGCTACCTAAAAGCTATAATGTTAAGTAAAAACTAAAAAGAAATGTGTTTTACTTTCACTTTTTTTGCACTTTAAATGTGTACGACAGTCACGTTCGTCACTTGTGCACTTTGAGGCAGGATGTCTTAGAATCTTAACGTGATGGAAAAAAACCAATTTCAAGCTCGTAAGTAAGAGCTCTCAAACTTTAAAAATTTCTTATAATTTCAAAAATGAAAATTTATTACAAGGTAGAGTTATGTTTAATTGAACTGCAGTCATATATTTGTTTCAAAAGTAGCACTTACTTAAAAACAAATTCCGTAAATGCTATTTTAATGAAAAAAAAAAATGATAATATAACGCTTAAGGAAACAAAAAAAAATAAAAAATCTGCAAACATTTTCAACATAAACAACCCTTTCACCTTTTTGGTCAGGACTGAAATTGCATTGCACGATTTTATTTTTTTAGCAACACAAATCGAGCTGTTAAACATTCAGACTTCATTGCACAAATTAAACCTTTACGAAGAGAGCGCACCAACCAAACAAACAAATACGTCTAATACCATAATAATGGTAACAAATTCAAATTTCGAATGCACATTACAAATCCCAGGTTCACAACAATTGGAATAATTGATATTATCGCAATTTGTAGTTGAAACGCTACATAAAGTCATGCAAAGTCATCCTGCCGTATGGTAAATAAATTTACAGCAGAATTCCCGCTATGGTTACAGCGAGAGTTAAGGCGGAAGCAAGGGGAAAACACATATATAAAGGCTAACAGAGAGTTAATAATTTGTCAACTTGAATGCAGAGATCATTTAGAAGGAAAAAAAAGGTAATAGCAACAACAACAACATAACCCAAATGCAATAAAAATTGTTAGCACACCAAGGCACGATCAAAACATCATCAGAGGTCTAGCCATTGTCGTCGTCGTCGTATATTAAACCCGGAACAATCGCAACGAATTCTTTTTTTTTCTGCTCTATCCACTGTGTTGAGTCCCTTCACTAAGAAGAAAATATTGCAAATACTTTCACGCTTGCATTGAAATTTTATTAAAATTCGCGGTCATAAATTTTGTTCATGAAGTCGATGTCATTTATTACAGAAACAGTGAGTCACAGTGCGGGAAATGGTCTTTTCTAAGGATCCCTTTATATGTATTTGGTACAGTAAAACAACGGTTGGTTTTAATAATAAAAAAAAAACACCAAAAATAAAGGAAAAATGTCTCAAATTAATTTTCTGTACAAATGTTATTAAACATGTGACAAAAACAAAAAACAGCTTTTGATAATTTATGCAAAATGTGCTTCATTTTTTCTGAAATGTGTAGCTGAAGGCACCGTTTCTAACCTGTGTTCTAAATCGGCTTGTAATAGCTTGGCTCCAAGCCTAAAATTATTGCTCATCGTTGCTGTAAAAAAAAAAAATTTCGGGCTAAGTGAATCTATATTATCCATTTCTATCCTCTGATCCATTATATGTTCCACAGGACTATTCTATTAGAGCTGTAGCTATTCGTAATACGGAGTACGCGGGTAATACGGACCATATGATTATTTTCGATGGCATACATAGGATTTACCGTTATTCATGTTCAAACTTTACGCCAATATCTAAAGCTAATGTCAGTGCAATTTTAGCGTTCGGTGAAGACGCATTTTTCTGTGAAGTTGTTTTTTCTAAAGAAAAAAAAAGGGTTTAGCGATTATTTTTTTCTAGTGAGTAAATTTCATTATTTCACTTTAAAGAGTTCGCAATTTCAAATAAATGTTTAATTATATAAAGTCAATAAAAACCATTTATAAGTTATTAGTACAAACTAGTTCATTAACCATAAGAGTTTTTGATAAAAAACCATTTATTTTACCAACTGCTGCGGGTCATATGGACCAACAAAGAAAAAAGCCTCAAAAACAAATGTATTTATTATCTTCTTCACATGGAAATTAGTTGCAATTTTTATAATGAGTCTGATGGTGGTGATTTGTAATTCGTAAACTCCAAAGGAAAAGAAGATGAAAAATGCATATACACGCAAAAAAATTATCAGAAAAAATTGATTTTCAAACAGCACAAAGTCATAATAATCTCATGAAATATTACGGTTTTTTCCAGTAATTCCATTATTTTACTAAATTCTCATAAAAAAGTAATGGTACGAAAGGAAATTATACGGTTTAAACTTCAAAAAGTACAGAGACAAACAGTAAAAAATGTTGAATAGAAAAGTAACTAGTAAGGGTGTAAATTTTGGCCTGGCCAAAAAATAAATACCCTACACTGCAGTATTTTGAAAAGTTTGCTTATATGGGAGGTGCCACGCCCTCTTGTCCGAGTACACCCAGTTTTTGTTCAGAGCTTGCATTTATAGTTTTTAGTGTCAGAGTGAAATTTAGTTGGACTATCTCAAAAAACTCTTTCAGTATAGCATTTTGAATCTTTTGCTTATATGGGAGGTGCCACGCTCCCTTGTCTGATTTCAACCAATTTTTGCTGAGAGCTTTCATTTATAATTCTTAGTGTCTGAGTCAAATTTGGTTCGAATATCTCAAAAAACGCTTTCAGTATAGCGTTTTGAAGCTTTTGCTTATATGGGAGGTGCCACGCCCTCTTTTCCGAATTCGCTCAAATTTTTATCAGAGCTTGCGCTTACAATTCGTAGTACTTATATGTATTGTGGTTGCATTGTCGTGAAAAATACTCCTAAAATTGCATTTTGAATATAATTTTTGTATGGGCGGTAGGCGTGTCCGTTGACCGATTTTGCTCATTTTCAATCCCCCGAGCTAACTTTGACGACGGAGGCAGTGTACCAAATTTCATTGAATTATCTTGCTCAGTTTTCCCAAAAAGTGTATTTCAACACACAGCCAGCCAGACACCCAGCCACCCAGCCAGCCAGCCAGCCAGCCAGCCAGCCAGCCAGCCAGCCAGCCAGCCAGCCAGCCAGCCAGCCAGCCAGCCACCCAGCCAGCCACCCAGCCAGCCACCCAGCCAGCCACCCAGCCAGCCAGCCAGCCAGCCAGACAGACGGACATGGCTATATCGACTCAGGAGGTGACGCTGATCAAGAATATATATACTTTTCTATACCTGCCACGCCTCCTTCTCTGCGTTACAAACGGAAGGACAAAGTGAATATACCCTGGGTGTAGGGTATAAAAAGTGTACACATGAAAAAATACCAGTCAGCTCAGCAATATTTGCCAAGAATTATTCTCAATTATTACTGATTCACATTGTAAACAATTTCATTGAAATATAATTTAAATAAAATAATAAGCTATAGCAACGAAAGTGTCACGGTGGCTCAGTGCTCAGAGCGTCGTATACAAACACAAAGGTCTTAAGTTGGACACCATCAACATAAGATCTTTTTTTTTATTTTTAAAAAAATTTACTGTGCGTATTCAGTAAAATTACGGTTTCTCTTTACGGGCGCACAGTTACTGAAAAATCAGTAAACGTTACTGAGAATTTCAATGAATTTTTACGGTTTAGTTTTTACCGTGCATGTACTGTAATACCCTTTACTTAGAAGATCACCTTAGCGAGGTTTGGGTTGAATTTGTAATCTGGCGTTCTTGCAGTCATGCAGACTTTGCCGGATGTGGGAGTGACATTTTTATATGCAACTTCTGTACCAAATAAATATATGGGGCAATCATAACACTGCATTTTTTTTTTACTCTTTATTTAATGGAGAGATGTATCTAAAAGTGAGTCATAATGAAGGTGAATTGAAGAGTGCCTGTACCAAAGGGCCTAAGTACCATAACGAGGCAAAAGTAATATCATACACATTACTTGTCATAACAATCGGTTATTTCACCGATAGCATTTTTCAATATAATGCCATCAATTCCAAACCATCAAGTAAATTTTTCGTGAAATCAGAAAACAATTTTAATCATTTCTAACAAAATGTCATCCGATTCATATTATGACACTATTTTGGCCTCATACTGGTACTTAAGCCAACTCCTCAATTGTTTCCTTTAATGAATGAAATAAAGTTAATTGCTTTGTATTACATATTTTGAGTTTTATTTAAAAAAGAAAGATTGGTGGTCCATATTTCCCTCCCTTACCCTACTCGTAACTAATCTCCACTTGATATTTAAATGTCTCTTTGAATGAATGTTTGTGCCTACCACGCTTCTAGCTAAAATAACGAGTTTAGCAACTTGAATTTGGTATTACAGTTAAAACAGGATTATTTGACGTTAACTCATTCTCAATGGCTACGGGTTGATAAATTTTTTTAAAGGTTTTAAATTGCACTAACTGCATCTTTGCATCTTTCTATAGTGTAATTACTTTTTTACAACTTACTTTTTGGGATTATTGTCGATCGGATTTTCACTATTAAAAGTTTTGGTTCGAAAATGTTGATCGAGGTCTTCTGTATGAGTCTTTACTCCCCAATTTCACACAGTTTGATTTAGCGTGTGTAAGGAATCGCTTCCAACCAAGTACGCTCAGCTTGAGATGTTTCAGCGGGTATTTACTTCACGTTATATTATTAAGGCTTTATTTCTAGTTTGTTGTCTAAAAACAAAAAACTTGAACTTTTAACAGGAAATTATTTTCACGGCTTTGACCGGTAGTTTTCAAAAATTCTATTAGTCTCACAGAGTTCATAAATTTTTAAGTTCGCTAATTGTGATGCAATTTTATGACATTACTATTTTATTAAACCAACAATTTCTCGCACTGTGCCAACATTCGTTGGGAACAAAACCAAATACACAGACGAAGAAGAAGTTGAAAACTTATTACAGAAAAGTCGATTATTTCTTTGTCTTTCAGCTTTTTGCGGTCGAGTCACTCGCTGCTGCTTGCATCCTTAACGAAAGAAAGTCAAACAGCTATGGACTTGTACCCTTTCTCTAGTGATCTTCTAACATTCTCTTTACCATTTGCTTAGTTTTATAGCATGATTCAATTTATTATAGATATCACGACTTTTTTCTTATTTTTTTTTTTTTTTTTTTTTTTATGTTGTCAAATTTTCATAAATCAATTTTTGGCAGCAAATGAATTTATTTATTTTTTTAAAAAAACTTTATGAGGGCAACATAATCAGCCAATATTTGAGAGAATGTCGAACAGCAAATAATGGTGTTGTTTTATTATGCTCATAATGTACATAGAGTATTCAGCAGTGACCTCACCGTTGGCAATATCGGCAAACGGTTCGTATTCTATATTTTTTTTATTTTCACTTGATTTAATGAAATATGTGCTTAGATCAAAAGCAGGTAATGGTTTCTTTATTTTAATCGTATAATATTTATTGCTCAATGAAGTTGTAAACCCAACAGAGAACCAAATTTAACGAATTAAGTGTTAATACACAGACCCACAACAAGTGATAAACATTTTTTTTCTTTTACGGTTTTTATAGCCGAGATTATAGAGGTTAATAGAACTTGCTTTCTATGTATTGATCGAATACGATGATTGAGCTTACAAGATTTAAGGACTATCCCCGAAATAATTGATGCTTTGTTATTTATCAATAAAAAAACCCAATGAATTATTTTTTTTTTATTTTTACCTTTTTTTTTTGTATTTTAAATTTTTTTAATTTTTATTTTTATTTTAATTTTTTTTTTAAATTTTTTTTTTTATTTATTTTTAATTTTTTTTTTAATTTTTTTTTTTAATTTTTTCTTTAATTTTTTTTTTTAACTTTTTTTTAAATTTTTTTTGAACCTTTTTTTTATTTATTTTTATTTTTGTTTTTCTTTTTTTTAATTTTTTTTTTTTTTATTTATTTTTAATTTTTTTTTTTTTTTTATTTATTTTTAATTTTTTTTTTTTTTTTATTTATTTTTAATTTTTTTTTTTTATTTATTGTTAATTTTTTTTTTTTTTTTTAAACGCTCACTGTGGTTAAGCACTTAGTTTTTCAAGTTTGGAGATAGGGGTTCAAAAATTTAAATTTTGTTTTTTTGTATGGAAACCATTATTCGTACGATAAGAAGACCCCCTCTGTGTAGTTCAAAATAACATTTTGGACAGTGCTTTTTGTGCACTTATTTTTTTAGCTGTAAGCTAAATACATATTTTAATTGTTTTTTTTTTTTTTTTTTTTTTTTTTTTTTTTTTTTTTTTTTTGAAAATTGGCAGTTTTCGAACTCTCTCTCGATTGCTAGACATCTTTTTCGTTTAAAGTGTGTTCACATATTTTTGTCCGACAATGTTACCACTTGATTTTGAATATTTTTATTGACCAATTCTTCAAAAATTGGCCCTTTGGTAATAAATTTTTTTATGTCGTTGGCATATTCGGCGTGTCAGATTTCTCAAACGCCCCAAAATTTTTGTCCTACAGAATGTTTTATACTTTTAACATATTAAAAACTTTTGATTCGAATGAAAACCAAGGTTGTGTTCATAAATTTTTTTCTGGCCTGAAATCCATGACTTTTTGATAGCCCCACAACCATACTAACCCACTCTCAAAATTTTGTCCGACTCGACCTAAACATTAAATACACGAAGTCTCAGCAGTGTTTTTATGATTTTTAAACATCATGTTACATTGATAAAAAAAAGGCACCCGTATTTCGATCAATACCATGATCAGCTTTATCAAAACCTTAAGAAACAAAAGTGTCAATTTTTTTTGCACTGAAAATTTTTTTTTTATACAATTCTAAATATAGGTTTTGTTTAAAATGAATTTCAGTGGGTTTGAATAATAACAAGCGAGCGAATAGCGATAAATTATTTTTCTACCATCGTAAATTGAATATCAATTTATGACTTGATGGTAAAAGAAGAATTATATACATCAATCCCCAAATTTTATACCACTTGATCTCGGTTTTTTTTGGTGTTTCAGGATTTTGGGTAAAGCAAACATCACATTTTTACTTGCAGTGCGTTGAAAATTTTTAGAACTTATCATATCCCGCAAGCTATGACTATGAGAACGAGTCTAAGAATTAAAATTAATTTCATAAATAACGATCTGGACTTTTAAGACGATAAGATAGTTATTTATTAAATTACAGCTTCAAAAAAAAAAATAAAAAATCGGCACCGAAATAAAACAAGGTCAGAAAAATTAAGTGAGTGAGGAATTTTAAGCTTTTGTGACAAAAAAAAATTGTTTGATGAAAATATATAAATAAAACACAAGTCATATTATTAGCGTTAAATGTAACAAATCGATATTTTTGTATGAAGCAAATTATATACATACATACAAATACGTACATATGTACATACAAATGAACATAAAAGTATAAGGAAAACGGCTAAAAGCCGCGCACACCTGTTTTGAAAAAAACCTAAAGCACACGAGCAAATATAGAAGTTATATCTACATACAAATGCTCATAAACATACATACATACATACATACTTATTTACACGAAAATACAAAAATATGGTTAGTAAACCACGAGCGTTAGGTGAAAAACTGGAACAAACAACAAGTTAACGTGTTTTTTTGGTTCCATTTGAATTTGTGAGCACAGTACGTAAATATGTACGTGTACATTGGGGTGGTCCTTTTTTAATATTTTTTTTAATGCTATATAGCTCAATGTAATGCAGTTTAAGCTAACACTTTAGGGTATAATCTTTTGACACTTGGTGTGCTAACGCATAGGATGACAGAAAAGTGGTTATAAGGTCGAACCTCAGAGTAGTGTATTTCTTGAAAATTATTTAATTATTTTGGTGTTACAATGATAATGATAGTGTTCTGTAGCAAGTGGTATGCCTATGTACCTTTGAACTTCATAGCATTGAAAGAAAATTAAAACAATTTGGGATCAACATGTATAATTTATCAGAAAATCGACTTCTTTTCTGTAATTTTGTTAAACAAGCACCGAATTTGAGCCGACATGGCTCATTTTGTTAGTAATTGGATTAAGAAAAAACCAACACTTAAGATTTATGCAGTTTTTGAAAAAAGGTATAAAAACGGTTTTTGAAAAATTGACAAACATTCATGTAACATTTAAATCGAGTATAACTTTTTAAAGAAAAATCACACAAGACCAGTTTGTAGCTCAGTTTGAAGAAAAAGAACAGTACTAAATGTTGCGTTCAATAGAAAAGAGAAAAACAATTTTGTGCGTCTTCTAAACAACCTCAAAAATCGGGTTTTTTTGCTAATTTTTTTAACATTTGGTATGCGATATTTCGGAAACCATATAAGATATAGCAACTCTGAAGCCAGAATTGGATTCAGCGTTGATTTAAGTTAAGTGTTGATTTTTTCTAAATCCAATTACTAACGAAATGAGCCATGTCGGCTCAAAATCGGTGCTTGTTTAACATTGATTTTATCTAATTATCCTGCTCTCTAAGTTTATGTAAGTTCTATCTGGCAGTTAGAACTTTGTGAAATTAATTTTAATTTGAATATGTGTAGATAGAACCTTGTGCATCTCAATTTCATTAATTATCTCAGAAACCATACTAGATAGAAATATTTGAGTAGCGGTAATCGAAAGAGCGTAGTCTATTTAGTACGAAGCAACATATAACTCAATTTCACAAAAAATGTCAGTTAGAACCCCTTTGTTCTAAGGTCACGAAATGACATTTTTCTGTCAATACAAAAAATTTTTAAAAAAAATTAATTGAATTGAGTTGAAAATTAAAAAGAGAAAATAACAGAATGTTGAAATAAACATTTACCGCCAACGCTGTATTGTGTGTTCAAAAGCAAAAAATGTTCCTAATTATTGGCATAAAGTCCCAGATCTGGCAACGTTAACACGACAATGACGTAATAAACATTTTCACAGCATTTTCGGCCCAAACATTCAAGTAAGTGAATAAATAAATACGCTATTAAAAGTAGATTTTTGTAATTCAAAAGGGGACACCTTAAGTTACATACATGTGAGTGTGGATAAATTTGTATAAAGCATTTTTGATGAGGTAAGTGTGCAAATTTTCCGGCGTATTAGGAAGAGAGAAAAAACAGAGTTGCCACTTGGTAGTTTTTGTCCCAATTTTTTTAACAAAAAATATCTAAATTTAGATCAAATCTTTGATACAAAAAAACAGAATTACCAAGTTTAGGAGATTATAATTTCAACAATTTTAACAAAATTAATGGTTTTATTGCTCTAAACTTTTTGTGGAAGCTTCAGCTTTAATGTCATATAATAAATTTATTAGGAAGGAATTACAGTTATTTTAAAATAATATTTTTGTAAATTGGTTAAAGTCACCTCAAGGATGGGGTGACTTTAACCGAAAATGTCATTCTTTGATTTTACATACTATACCCTTAACGATGCAAAATCAGGGTATCAGATTTTGTTAAATATAGTTCTCTCTACATTTTGGCATATTGGTATAGGCAATCGGCCTAGGAAATGGAAGGTTTTTAAGGACGAGATTGAAGAAAAAAACTCAAATTTTTGATAAATTCAGTTTAAGCTTTTGGTATGTTTTACTTTTAGTACATAGTTATATATGTTACATCAAATAACAATACTGATATTCAAGGCTAAGCAAAACTTAAAAAATCCACAGAAACAAGTTAAAAATCCATTGAAAATTAGAATGCAAAAATACTTTATTCAAAAATTTTAAAAACGAAAGAAATTCTTAGTAGGTAAGGGCTTCGGTTGCTTAATTTTGTGCAAAATTTTGCTAAATAAATAATAGCAAATATCCTTACTGGGTGGCCATTTGTCTTACAAAGATTAAAAGGACAAAATAATTTCAGTATGGCGAAAGACTAGGGTTTATTTTCACTACAGATCACCATACCCAATGTTTTGGGTGTAAATTTGGCTCGAGTTTGGGTTTCTTTCGAGCCAGCCTAACAATACAAACATATAAAAATGCATTTAAAATACTTAGAGGCAAGGATGATTGATTAGAGAAGAAAATTAAATAATATCACTCACCTAATGCCAGCAATTTTCCTTCTAGTCAATAAGTAGTAATTCTCTGAGCGTTAAAAAATGCGACAGAAGACAACTTTTCGAAAATGCAAAAATATATCTGAAAGTTCACGCTCAAATCAAATATAGAAAACAGACGCTAAAAGCAAATACTTCAAGGATACTGATTAACCCAAAGAGGCGTGGCAGATATAGAAAAGTATATATATTTTTGATCATCGTCACCTCCTGAGTCGATGTAGTCATATCATGTCATGTCTGTCTACCTGGCTGTCAGGCTGCCTGGGTGTCTGTCTGCCAAAGAGGCTTGTATTTAAATCAAAAACAAGAGTTTTAAAATCGAAAACCGAAAATCGGCGGCGTTTTTAACTGTAGAACGAATATTTTTAAATCTAATATAAAGTTATTAAATTAATGAAATTTTCTTTCAGTTCAAAAACATTTAACATTTGTTTCAAAAACAGGCATGTTTTTAAATCGATAACGTTCCCACTTAATTTTAGAATCAGTTATTTTTTTCTGTCTACGATAAAATGTTCACCAGTTCATTCTTTATTAATTTTATTAAATATTTCAATAAAATTCTCAACAAAAAAATTGCCTTCAATGAAATCTGGCACTATGGCTAATTGTACAGATATGCATTCATGTAGTTTAAACTAAAAGTCGATGTTCATTAGTAATATTTTACAATCATTTTTTTTGTTTTTATTCCTGTTTTTCATATTCAAATGACATTAAGCAATTACAACAAATTACGTAATTTTTATAGATTGTTTATTTGGTTTATAAAAGCTCTTTAAATTGTGGTGTATAGTTTTTTTTTTTTTTTTTTGCAGTATAAGACCCGTTTATATTTTCAGCGATAAATTGTCAAAAAACGCTACAACTCCAAAAGAGCATTTCTTTAATGTTATACTTACATGGTATTTTCTAATAATTTGCTCGCAACAAAGCACTTAATTTGCTTAATACCTTTTTTTTGATTTTTTTGTTTGTTTTAATGTTTTAAGATATGTCATCAAGGAGGTGTTAAATACAGATTTTCAATACCCCCTATCCACAACATTATCTGATGAAGCCTTGTCAGCGGGTGAAATATTGATTTGATATTTTTATTATTTCGCATATTATCACCAAGTTTGTGGTGAAATTTAGACTTAAAATTTATATCCATTTTTCTTCTTCACAGCGGGTGAAAAATTGATTTCGTATTTCCCTTTCCTTTGTGCATTTTTTATTTTTTTAATCTCACTACCCGCCCGTAACAGCACAAAGCTAATGGTGACGCATTAAGTTTTTGAAGCTTTTAAACATATCAATATATTTTTCAATTTTTAATTCAAATATATTATGTTAATAACAATTTCTTCATAATACTTCCTTTCTCTACTTTATTGCCTACTAATTTGAAAATTTTTTTTTTTATGGTTTGGTTGTTGCAACAACATTTTTCCAAGTTAAAAAGAAAAAAAAAATGAAGCCAACTTGATTGCAATAACTAACACAAATACAAGTCAACAAATTCGCATTGCAAATTAAGTTAGCTTGACAATGTCAACAAAAGCCTTGAATTGTCTCTTGCGTGTGCGCCCTCTATATCACCACCACACTTTTCTCTGGAAGAGAAAATTCACAGCAGCACGACTTGACATTGATGGAAAACCCATGTTTAACAAGACGGAACCCGCATTCGTTTATTTTTACTATTATCTGCAGTTTTTACTTCATTTTCCGCTTCCCAAATCACCTACAGCTTCAGTTTCAGTTACGTAGGGTAGCGCTCCCAACTCTTAAACAGCGCTTGAGACATTCGAACGCATAAAATTGTATAGTAAAAATAAAATATAATAAAGTAAAAAGCAATTTACAACATCCTCATAATCTTTCTTTTCCATTTACTTGGTCATGGCCTTTTTTCCAATTCAACCTTACGATTGTTGGTTGGTTGGTGGTGAGCACCACGACTGTAACTAACATCATCTCTCAAGCGGGCCCCTACTGTGGTTGCCCTTTTGCAAGCTGATTAGATGTTTCTTACCCATTTAGCGCACCATTTAGTTATGTCGTCATGTTTGGCGACAATGGATGATGATGACAGTGTGCTGGTGAAATTATTTAATGAAATGGTAAAAGGCAAAGCACAAAGATTTAAATGAAGGTCTATTGCTTCAAGTGTTTGTTACTTTGGGGAATAAATGCAGAATGCATTCAATAATATTCAGTTTGAATCAGGGGCTATAATCCTAACCGTTATCCAATATAACCGATTTGTTTTTCCAACCGTAATCGTAGCTGAAATTATGAATTTATCAAAACCGTTTAACGCTATCCTTTACTATCCGAAAGAACCGAATCGAAACCGATATATTTATATCACTACGGTTTCGGTTTTATCAATATTTTAAAAAAAATTTATATGAAATAAAGAAAAAATAATTTAGTAGCTATTAACCAACTTTAAAGCGAGCAGTTGTAAAATCGAAAATAGCAAAACTGTATCTTGGACAAGTGTGAGTAAGCTCTAACAAAATGACACGTTTCTGTGTTGTATGTATATTTTTAGATTTAAGATATAATGCTTTTATTACTTCTAGGACAACAAATGATTGCATCAATATGATATTAGAACTTCAGAAGTAGGCGGTGAAAGTTGCAATCAACCGTTAATAGAAGTAACGATTTGAACTCGTTGGTTAGGTTTGTTAAACTTGTGAAAGCCTATCATCAACATTTAGGATATCATCGAATTCCAATAACATAACTTCGAGCTTTTAGATTAAACTACCATCCCTTACCCGGAATCCGAATCAAGACTTTTCGGAGTTATCCACTATATCACGTTGGTAGGCTTAATACAGGAATATCGAAATAAATATCGGTGAACCGAATCGTAACTGCAATTTACAAGCAAACAAAACCGAAAAAAACTTTAAACCGCATCATCTGTACCGGCATAATCGTAACTGTAAACGAAATACTTTTGGATTATAATCCCTGGTTTGAATAAAAAGAAGATTTCAATATTTCTTATATGACCAATTCTACAAGAGAACAAAGAATATTTAGATATACTATGGGAAAACATTTAAAGCGGACTATCAACAAACTTTAATTGATTTATTTTCTGGGACGCCCGAAGGCTTCATAGTCAAAACGAAGCATATTTAGATATACTAAAGAAAAACATTTATGGCGCACCATCAACAAGCTCTAACAGAATCATTTTCTGAATCACCCGAAGGATCCCGAAAGTCAAAACGATGAATATCTAGATATACTAGAAGAAAAAACAGGTCAAATTGCACATAACTTTGGTTCCTGTGAGCCAATTGAAATAATTTTTTTTAGGAAATGCAGAATTCAAATAGGTTTCAATAACTGTAAAGTCTATTTCATAATCTTGTATAGCAAGGGGAATTTTGGAAATTCTGAAAACTAGGCTTGGTTTTTTGCAGGACACTAAGGACTACCGATGAAGTATATGTTATATACGTATGGAAGACCAGCCAAAATCATTAAGATTAACTAAAAAACCGACATTTTTCAAAAAAAAACACCTAAATTTTATTTCCTTAGTTTTTTATTGTTTGCTATTTTTTCGCATTTATTTTGGTTAATTAATTTTTTTTATATTAAGGGGACTCCTGAAAACGTGAAAAAGCCTCGAAAACTTCGTAAACTCGTAAATGTTGTCAAAAACAATACGAAATTTGACAGTTTTACGAGGTTTTTGCACGTTTTCAGGAATCCCCTCATTATATTTTCCCCATTTATGTATCGAGCACTTACCGCCAAAAAAACTAACCGACACAATTTCAGACTTTCGTTTTTTAATATAAATCTATGTGCATCTTCCATTCAAATTTCATAACTGTAAAAAGTACCATTACGAAGTTATAGCGAAAGCAATTCAGACTTTTGAACTACAATGTATGCAAAGAAAATTCAAAAAAAACCTTCATCTGTAAAATTTGTATTTTGTCAGTTAAGTCTTTTCGGCGGTTAGGGCTCGATATCTATTTGTTAAATTTTTCTTTCATTTATTGAAAAAATAGGCTCCCGGAAATAACGCCATAGGAAATAAAGCCAGAAAATTTTTTGGAAATAACGCCGGAAATTTTCTGGCATTCATTTTTGGAAATAAAGCCAAAAACTGATTAGGAATCAACGCCAGAATTTTTGGAAATAATGCCATAGGAAATAACGCCATAGGAAATAACGCCATAGGAAATAACGCCAGAAAATTTTTTTGAAATAACGCCAGAAAAATCTGCATACAAAATTCTGGCGTTATTTCCATTTTGTTTTGGAAATAAAACCAAAAATTAACTAGGAAATAACGCCAGAAAAGTTTTATTATTGATCGTTTCAATTCTATTGTTTTAAATAAAAATTAAATACCATAATGGCATTTCATTTTAATACATGTTACACCACACCGTTTATGGAATGGAGGTAAAGTTGCTTCAAGCTTGGTGAAGACAAGAGGTTCGGAGAGAGCGTTTGACATAATTTACTTTAAATCTTTTTATAATAATTTATTTTTTTATTTGAAAAAACTTTTAAAAAGTCTCTTTTATTTTTTACGATTATGTTCATACAAGTGAATATCTGCACTATGTTCATATCTTATATCTTTGTGTAAATAACTGTTTTTGTTATTTTTCTTTTGATTATCTTTTTCTCCCAGATTTAAGTTTATTATTTTTTGAAGTGCTCTTGAGTTCTTATTCGTCGATTTACTTTTTTTTCATCATTTTTGTGGCTTTTGATGTCAGTATTTTGTGTTGATTAGTGTTGTATCGCAAAACACTTCCAGCGAGGCAGTTAGGCCAATCGTTTTGAAGTCAAGTTGCATTATTCCTGTTACGCTTAAGCAACGTTGCAAAGGTGTTGGATTTATGCTTATTACCATTTTGAATGGGGTACTTAGAGTGAAAAGAAAATGTTCAAATCAGGTCGACAATGCTATGAGCCATAAACTTATTTGCTTGAAGTTTGATTATATTTATTTTTTTTTTTTGTTCTTAATTTGAATGATATTCAGTCTAGTTAGCCCATGGTTATATTATGGCATACACTAAGTGTTGCAGTTAATTCTGGAGGTACAAAATTGCAAAGTGTTATTCCGCTTTTTGTTGTTATACGGCGGTGCGCAGTTTTTTTTTGGTTAATGAGTTTTAAATTTTACTTTAAATGGTACCTAGAGGTATAACAATGTTGCAGCTCATTAAGTGAGAAAGATAGTTCTAAACAAATTAAGTGATGCTTAGTTTTTCTAGGAAATTAACTTATGTGGTTAATTTATGTGCTGAATATTTTTGATTTTTTGGCATTGCGGTTAGGCAATGAAACTTTACCATAATGGTTAAATATATTTATATCCACTTTGGCAGAAGTGACAGTAAAACTAGGACAATCATTCACATCTTGAAAAGAATGTGCACGTGGCGTCATTTATAGCGATTACCTTGAAAAAGGGTAAAACGATCACCGTCAAATATTATTACAACTTTTTGGACAGATTCGATATTGACTTGAAGCAAAAACGACCACATTTGACGAAGAAAAAGTGATCCTTCATTAAGACAATACACGGGTACACCATGGTATTATTATAAAATGGGCTAGAAACTGCTAACCCATCCAGCATATTTTCCAGAATTAGGCATTCCATTAGATAGGTAAAGCCACTGAATTTTGATTGGTGTCATAACAGTGCATTATTTTATAGGCTTATAAGCCTCAAGATTCGGAAGAAGAGTCCATTTTACATTTCCTTTGTCAATGCCCAGTGCTGGCTAGCCGACGCTACAAAATTTTCGAATGTCGCTTCTTTGAGTCTCTTGAAGATTTTGCTTAAAAGGGTCCCAAATCCATTTTGGAGCATATAAAAATTTCAAAACGGCTCTCATTGGTTGACAAAAAAGTCATAATCCGGGTATACAATGGACCCAACTGCGGCCTAAGTTATGATGACATCTGCCATCTCCCGTGCATACCTAACCAAGACCATAGCAGTCTTGGTCTTGGTCTTGATTTTGGACATTGAGTTTTGATCTTGGACATTGAGTCTTGATCTTCGTCTTGGTTTTGATATTGAGTCTTGGTCTTGACCTTGGTCATTAAGTCTTGGTATAGGTCTTGGTCTTGGTCATGGTCTTGGTCTTGGTCATGGTCATGGTTTTGGTCTTGAAAAAATTTCTACAGATTTTTGAGTATTTAAAATTTCGAAACCTTATGTTTCCAAAGCAGTTCGGTTTTTAAGATGCCAAATTTCAAATTGAGAGTTGATTTTATCCTCGAAACAAGCGTGAAGCACCCATTAACTTGACAATTATTGTGACCAAGACCATAGAAGTCTTGGTCTTGCAAAGATATCAGAGTCTTGGTCTTCATATTGGTCTCGAATAATTACCAAGAATATGACCAAGATTAATTTTGATCATCACTTACCTAGTCCCCTGCGACTATATCTTTTTTCTGGACATGAAGAAATGGTTGAGTGGTAAGATATTTAGGTTGATTTAAAGAGTTCATTACAGAAACAAACGCTTATTTCAAGAGCCTTGAGAAAGCCTATTGTTTGGAAGAAATAGAAAAATTGGAAAAACGCTGAACTAAATGTGTCGAGCTACAAAAAGACTATATTGAGAAATACAACACTTTTTTGCCGAAAAAATATATATTACTAAAAAAGCCTAGAACTTATCAACCAGCTCTTATAGTAACGTATGTTATGTTTTTCAAGAATTATTTGTTTAAATTTTAAGCGAATTTTTAGCATTCCGGAAATGTTTTTTAGATCTCTAAGCTCTTAATTAGGTAAGGCTAACCTATTAAAAGAATATTCTTCAAACGGTGCAAATTTTGGAGTTTAAACATTTCCGAATATTATCGCACTAATTTTAGTAGAGAACCTAATGGTTGAGCTTATTACGTTGAAAATATGAAATATTCTTTCAGAGATTTGAATTTTCGAATTTTAATCGTTCTCGTATATTTTCTTGATAAATTCTTGTGAAAATGCTCGGAATGTTAAGATCCAATTGAAAAAGGTAATAGGTAAGGTCTAATGATGATGATTCGAACCCGTTGGCAAAAATGATGACTCAAATCACAGACCTCTTAACCTTTTAAAAAAACGGTTGCCCGGTACGGATTCAGCGACCGCAAGTAAACCAAAGTTTTTGAGATCACATTCGAAATTTCAAGAGGTGGAGCTCATGTAAGATCGTATGATATGAAAAGTAGCATTACTTTAAGCAGTTACGCTCAGTTTATTGTACGTAATACAAATTACTCACTCTCTCGTACAGAATGTTATATGTAGATAACTATAAATTATGAATAAATGAACAAAAATCAAAGCGTTTTATGCCTATGAGCTAACAATTTATCTACTAGATGTCTGCTATGAGTTAGAACTACTTCATATAACAAAGAAGAAAACGTAAAGGAAGATGACGAAGAAAACGATGATTCAAAAGCAGTTACCAAGAAGATAGGCGCAGTAGATAACTAACAAAGACGACCACCACAAGCAATAAAACAACAACAACAACGATATCGCAAATGAAGCGAAAAGCTTTAACAACAAAACCAGACCACAAAGCAATGTAATATAGCAGAATAGAAGAACGCAAAGTGAGCGGGCGCAGTTGAAAGGCAATCGGAGAACAAAGCCAACATTTAAGACGTAAAACAATGGCAGCATTTTACAAAAGGCTTTAAAGGTTTTACTATAGTAACGTGCACTGAGAAAAAATTATTCAATTTTCAACTACAATACATATATAATTGAGACTGACAAAAGTGAAATCTTTTAGTAAGTCAAATATCATTAGGGACTCATTTGTATTCAAAAGTAGAAATTACAGAATTTCTAGAGGACCCCACTTTGAAGTTTTTGTTTTTGATTTTTTATTCTTCTAGTGTACAAATATAAAAAAGCTTGGTACAGTGAAAAATATCAAATAAAATAGCTACGAAAGAGGAAGAAAGGAAAAACTTTACGATAAAACGTGCAATCATCAGAAAGCCATAGCCAGCTGAGTTGCCGGCCGGCATGGCACTAAGTACTCGTAGTTAAGTTGGGAAACTGCAACCCAACAACGACAAGACATCAACCACCAAGCAACACAACCAACGAGCTTAGTTACGTTATTGTTGCTACAAAGTAATAGCAGTAGCAAAATATTACAACAACAAATGCAAGGGTACCATGTGTTGGAGGTGCTACAAGGTAAATACAATACGAAATGCATCTGCAACTACTAACCAACTAGACAATGGCAGCCAACCATTTTTACTATTGTATCTATTTGGAACCGGCGAACAGAAAATTATAGCAAGTGCATTTTTATCGACTGTTTGCTGCTTTTTGCTTGGCTAACTGGCGCTGGCTCCGATTCCGTTCACTACTCTGACTCTGATGAGGTGTCGGTGGGGAGTTGCGGAAAATCGCATGAAATGCGATTTTAGCCAAGAATAAAAAGAATTTACAGAAAAATTGCATCACAAGTTGCAATGTTCGAGCTGGTTGTTGGTCTACGCGTATTTAGTGGACGTCCGTGAAAACGACAATAACTTGGAAATACCATTGTCGTTGCTGGCGCGTTGTCTCAGTCAGTTACTGTGGTGAGTGGCCGCACGCCAAGAAATGATGAAGGCTTTCAATACGAGAGAATATTGAGATGGCGCGCATGCATGGAGTTTCGGAATTATGGTGGCCATGACGATGATGACGAAAGCAGCGGCGACGTCTACGGTGTAAAGTAATTGCATTACGATTTTTATGTTTGTACCGTGTCAATGCATTGCGATGTCGAAAAGTAGCCAGCAAAATTGAAGTGAACGACTGATTAAAGGTAAACAGTGTTGGGTACAGTTCGTAAAATGTTGACTTGCATATTATTAATTCAGTTATGACGCTACTAAAATGCTACGAGTAGTTATAGCAAAGGAAAAAAAAACGATATGGCTAATTACACTGTTGCACAATTTCAAACTTTTTGTAAAACATATGAGAAAATCTAAAAAAATTCTGAAAGTAGACATTAAAAAAAAATACCCGTGTCTCGTCTTTTTTTCTCAGCACGTAAGATTTTTTTTTAATCGATTTTTGAAGTTTTTTAATCCACTGTACATGAAAAAAAAAAAAAACTACCACGTTCTTGTGTTAAATCGATGAACTTAACTATATGAGGTGTACCGTGTGTTTAGTAAACTTTTGCAGGACATTACGAGGAATATTTTTGTAGCAAACTTTTACCCTCTACAACCCCCACATGTGGGTCATTTTTACACTTTTCTTAAAAAAGTACAAAAATGACAAAACAGGGGAATATTGAGTCAGTATGTACTACAGAAATATTTGCTATAAAATTGCACTACTAGTTGCTAAATACTTAAAAGTCTAAATTTTATCCCGAAACCCAAAAAATCGTTAAAATCAAAAAGGACTTTTCGCATTGCATATTTATTACATCCCTGCCGCGCTTTCCTTAAGATTTAAAAATTTTTCGTCTTTGGTAACTCCTAGTGAAATTTTCCGTTGAATATTTTAGCCCCAGTTTTTTTCTTGAAAACTGAATCAAACCAATAACGATATTCTTTTTTTGTCGGAGATATCTTTACCTAAAAAGTTAAAAAAGTGCAAAAACACGACTTTTGGCTATTGTGGATGTTATATGCAGGACACACACAAATTTTCTGTGAATTTCTATTGCCAGACACATTTGGTACTTTCTTTTGGCTTTAAATTGAACTATCGAATGTTCATCTCCAATATTTCTCTGCAAAGTTATGTTAACTTTAAAATCACACCATGAAACTCAAAGTAAAAAATCTCAGTTTTCGGCTATATTTGAGGTTGTATACAGTACGGACGAAATTCGTCTGCTCTTTTTTACTAATCGACACATTTAAAACCATTCTTTATCTTCAAAATGAGCCATCAAGTGGTCTGCTGTGATTGTTTTCTACAAAGTTATGACTATTTTAAGACGACATGTTGCAGCAATATAAGGAATAAAAAACGGCTGGACGTTCGATTTCGCGGTTCGCGGATTTTGACACTGGAAGGGTCCCCCAACATTATCCCTGAAAAAAATCGCGGGTGGTATTTTAAAAAATTTAAATTTGTGAGAATGAAAGGGTTAACGTCTACTTTAAGAATTTTTTGGATTTTCTCATGTGTTTTTTTTTTTTTTTTGTCGAACCGTGTTATCATACATTAAATTTTTTTTGTTTGACAATTTTTTTGTTTGGCAGTTTAAAGCACAATTTTGAGTTTTCTAAACAAAACTAAACTAAAGTTGTTTGTTCTATGAGAAAAATAAATCGAAAAAGTTTTCATTAAGAATATACATACTTTCATTAATAGAAGCACAAAAAAGTCAATAAACAAAATTCAAACAGCCAAAAAGTATAGAATAATTGAAAATATCAACTTAGCCCTTTCGACCCCCAAAATACACTCTTAGAAAGCTCATACAATTAGTTAAAAGTTTCCCATAAAATTTTTTCTTTTTTTTATAAAAACGAACAAGTAAATTTTAGACCCACCCCCCAGGTGCAATTTTTGGTTAGTCTAGGTCTCCTCTATCACCTCCCAGAAGCTTGGTAACCTTATGCATTACACTCTGCATATATCGATATGTCCAATGTAAAAGTTGGTAACTCGAAAATCGTAATTTTTGTTATGAGCATTTTTGTATTTTAACTTTTTTTTATATAATAAATTTAGATTGTGACTTCAAAAATAGCTCACAGGCCTTCAAATTTCAAGCTAGAGGTACTAAAATTTGACATAACATGGAACCAAATGCGCAGATTTTGAAAAACGCTGTCCCGTAAAAAGTTGGTAACTCAAGTTGGATATATCGATATGATATCATAAACCTTTTTCTATTCAAGCCGTTTTTTTAAAGCACAATTCTTGTTTCCTTTCATGAAAACACACAGGAATGCACAACACTGTTTCTTGATTTAAAGAAAACTCAAAGTTGAAGTCGAAGAATGAGTACATAAGGTAAAATTAAAATAGTAAAAAATAAAAAAGGCAAGATAAAATACAAAAACAATTGCAAAAAGCAAAACCTAAATAAATCGCAGTGACGTTGCTTACTATAAAACGCCATGCTGAACTCCCATTCGTGGCCAATAGCGCACAACAAATGACGCTTTTATCCAGTCTAAATAAATTTCCTTATCTTATAGTGATATGATAATTTGTTAAGAATTTAATTATGTATACAAATATTACACAATTTTAAATAAAAAATAAAATAAAAATCTTAATTAGAAAACAAAAACTGATGACTGAAGGTTGTAGGATTGCCTTTATGGCTGAAGGCTACAAAAGCTTTGTTATGGTAAAACAAAACCTAATGTGTAACAGGAAAAAAAAAAAAAAAACGAAAACCAGAACGACAGCAACATCAACAACAATATCAACAAAGTGTTAAATATTTTTAAATAAAAATACGAGTTATGTACTCGTACAAGATTTATAACGATGGGTTATGGGTAATGGGCAATGAGTAATGGGTGATAGGTAATAAGTAATGGGTAATGGATAATGGGTAATGGGTAATGGGTAATAGGTAATGGATAATGGGTAATGGATAATGAATAATGGATAACGGATAATGGGCAATGGGTAATGGGTAATGAGTATTGGGCAATAGGTAATGGGTAATGGTAAGGACAGTGGCGCTGACAATTGTTTTAGCATGGATTTAATAACAATTACATTTCAGTATACAACTAACATTTTGTCAAAAAAAAAAAAATTATGAAATTAATTTTAGAAACATTCTTAAATCAAAATTAACTTTTTTAAGTAAACTCAAGTCAGCTACTCGCACCATTGCAAGTGAATGCTTCCATGAAAATTTGACTGACATTCATACTTCGCGCGATATCGCCAACAGCTGGGCGTTCAGAATCAACTGAGATTGATATTTTTTCTTAAAAGACGTTATTATCCAATTGAATGAAGTAAAAGAAAAAGTCGTAAAAACTGTTATAAACTGCTGCATGAGGAAAGATAAAAATTCTCGGCAATATTGTCTAACTAAAAATAGATTTAGTTAAATCTTTCGTTTAAAAAAAAGTTGATACAAAAGTAAAACAAGTTACAAATTAAGTAGGAAGATAGGTGTGTATGTAATTTACTAGGTGCATTTATTTTCCTTTAACCAACAGATTTGGACTGAAAGGAGTGCTTCCATACAAGAATTATTTATTGAAAGTGATTTAAGATTAAATTATGGGAAGAGTTAATTTCCGACTCAATTTTACTATAATGTTACTTTACTTCAGAAATTTTAATTTTCTCAGTTAAATTTTTGCTTGCCAATTTCGACTGAGCTGCAATAGTGGATGGGTGCTTACTTAAAGAGTAGTTGCTTATATACGTACATGCATACATACTTTTATCACTATTCCGATATTTATAAAATGAAAAATTGGTTGCTAAGTAGTATTAAGGCAGATATCGAAATTATTTGGATAAGAGAAGTTCCGGCATAAACAAACAGAAACATAAACTTGTAGGGCCTAATTTTTGACGCCCGGCCTGGCACAAACACGAAACAAGCAATTTAAAAAAATAAAAAAAGCCTGGCCTGGGCACGAATATTTTTTGTCGAGGCCAGAGCCCAGCATGGCCCGTCTTGATATTACCATATTATTAATAGGGTAAGGGAGGAAAATATCATTATTTCACTTTAAAGACTTCGTGTTTTTAAATAAATAATTAATTATATAAAAGTTAGTGAATACCATTTATAATTTATTAGCACAAATTGATAAAAACCCATTTATTACACCAACACGTGCTGTCGGTAATATGGACCACCGAAGAAAAAAGCCTCAAAAACAAAATGTATTTATCATCTTCTTTAGGTGGGGAATCTAGCTGCAGTCCTCATGACGGTCATTATGGTCATTATTTGTAATCCGTAAACTACAAAGGAAAAGAAGATGAAAAAGGCATATAAATAATGTAATACCCTTTACTCAGAATATCGCCGTGGCGAATTTTGGGTTGAATGTGTAATCTGGCGTTTTTGGAGTCGTGAAAAATGTGAAGATTGTGGAAGTGACATTTTTATATGCAATTTCTGTACCAAATAAACATGTAGGGCAATATGGACTATATAGTCCATATAACACTACACTTTTTAATCTTCATTTTAAATATTTTCAGTTTTTTAATTTTTTTTCTTTATCCTGATGAGATATTTATATAAAACTGAATCAGAATAAAGGTAAATTGTTTCCTTTAATGAATGACATAAAATTAATTGTTTTGTTTTATGTTTTTTGAGTTTTATTTAAAAAAGAAAGATTGGTGGTCCATATTTCCCTCCCTTACCATACATATTCACACTTTTTTTATGATTTAAAAAAATTTTAACTTATCGATTATGTTCAAATGAGGAAAAAACAAACATTATACTAGCCCAGGAAAATTAGAATATTTCTGCGAAAAAATCCCAAGTGAATTTTTTTCACCGGAATTATATTTATTTATGCATGGTTAATTATGTGTAAAAAGTCCATCGAAATCCATTGTGCGCATTAAAAGTTATTCAGACTCAAAGGTCGCTAAAATCAGTATTTTGCAAATATCTCGCTATTAAAATATCTTATTTTTCAAATTGCGAATACTCTTTAACGAGGAGTTGTACAAAAAAAATTAATAAACCTTTCAAAAGATAATTGGATTCTGTATACACCGTATTAAATTTTTTTTGGAGCCACTCATGGTCTAAAAGATATTTTTCGAAAACCGTTAAGGTTTCGAAAATACTGGTTTTTGAAGGATATCTCTGAAACGGTAAGTCATACGATAAAATGCAACGGCACCAATTTTGTAGAGAATCACAAGATCTACAAAACATAAGCCATATGTGTACACATTGAAGTAACGGTTTAGAAGATATTCAGAAAAAATCTCCAAATGGCAAAAAAACCGGTTTTTATTAAATAACATCTAACGGTTACTTCACTTGTGATTCTCTACAAAATTGGTGCTATTACATTTTATCGTATGACTTACCGTTTCAGAGATATCTACAAGCAAAAAATTCTGTTGATATTAAGATGCAGTTTGCAAAATTTCAGGCTGATGGAATAAGAGAAAGGCGTGGCCAAGTTCTCAGAAAAAAAAAAATATTTTTAAACTGAATTACACGGAAAAAAATAAACCGTAAAAATTCATTGAAAATTCCAGTAATTTTTACTGATTTTTTCAGTAACTGTGCGACCTTCGTGCCATTAGTTTTTATTGAGAATTCAGTAAAATAATTTAATTACTGGAAAAAACTGCAATTTTCATGAGATTATTATCACTTTTTGCTGCTTGAAAATCAATTTTTGCAGATAACACACAGTAAAAACTATCATATGAATAAAAAGAAAAAAAAAATTTCATCTTAACGGCACGAGTATCGAACTTAACCCTTTCGAACCGGTAGGGACAATATACCCCAAACATTTTTGAATAAATACTTTTTAATGAATTAATAAAATTAATGCAAGTTTTAGTAACTAACCACTGTTTTTTCTTATAACCACTCCAAATGTCCCGAAAATTCAAATAAAAACCTCTGTTAGGAGTATAGACCGGAAAGCGCCTCTGGCGGTGAAAATTTGAATTTAGAGACAGTCAAACATTTAACTTAAATTTAGTTTCTAAGGTTAACCTATCACAAACATTGTGTACCCCACAGTTTTTTTCCGGGTCGAAAGGGTTAAGACCTTTCTGTTTGTAGGCGACGCTCTAACCATTTATCAACTGTGGCACTATCCTTTCTATTGCTTATTGTGTAAGTTATAGTTATTTTTCAGTTAAATTTTTCATAACTCTACTCCGCAATAGCTCAAGGATGTCCTTAGCAAATACCGCAGAGTGTACCGGTTTTTTTTTTTTTTTTTTGAGTGCCAGCTTTTTGTTTCAATATTTTTTTACAGTTTACCGTATATTTTACTTTCGTACCAATACTTTTTCATGTGATTTCTGTAAGATAATTGAATTATTATCACACGGGCCTAACCCCAAAAGCCCGAAAATTAGAGGCCAGTAAGGGCCCGTAAATCACAGGAAACTTGGAAGGATAAGCTTTAAAAAAATGTAGTTCTTACATAAAAATATGTAAAATTTTGTATAAATATGAGGCTAAGAATGATAATGGAGTAAGTCAAGTCAAACAAATCATCTTATTATGTAGATTAGAATGTTTTTTTTTTTTCCTCATTTGAAAATCACTGATTTAGCTTCATCAATAAGTTTCAACTTTTTTAAAGTGCGAATATGTAATAATATGGTTGAATCGGGCCGGGCCGGACCGGGCTCGGGCCTCGACAAAAAATATTTGTGCGGGCCCGGGCTTTTTTTAAGTGCTTTTTTCGTGTTCGTGCCGTGCCTAATTTTTTAGGCCCGTGCCGAAGTCTATTTTGAATACCATTTTCTGTGGAGCATTTTTTTGCGTGTATGAACCCTCTAGGCATTCCGTATCTATATACTAATACGTAAGTTAAAAAATTGTGACCCTTTTTTACTATGTTAGGAATGGGGTACGACCTTGAAATATATACCATTATAAAGGCATTTATGATTTAGATTTAGACAAAGATAAAATAAGTTCTATAATAAAATTAAATAAAAATTTTTCAATATTAAAACAACAATATACGCGGTCACACAGAGCTGAAAATAGAATGAAGCACAAAGACAAAAAGCAGAGCAGTTAAATTTTTTTTTTTTTTTTTTTTTTTTGTACCGTCCAGTGGGGGCTACAAAGAACATGGAATTTGAACAATATTAAAATACTAGACTTTCCAGGACTAAAAAAACTTACTTTAAGAAAACAGATAATTTTTGTGGAGTTGCATATGAAAAAATTGCACAAAAAATTCTACATTCACTTTGTCCATTGCTTAAGTGGCTCAATTAAAAAATGCGTCAAATTTAATATGTTAAAGTTATGCATCTGCTGCTGCATATTTTCGTATTTAATTTTCATAACACAAGGGTGAAAATGAACGAGGAAAAAAATGGATAAAATTTGTTGGGAAAAAATGCAGATTGCTACCAACCGCCGTGTTTAATTTCAATATAAAATATTTATACAACCATATGTCTCTTGAGAACGTGTGGTTTGGTTTTTGATTTCAAAGAGAAGCAGAGATATAAAGTCTGTGAATATGCAACAGTAGATGGCAGCACAAAAAAAAACGATGAAGAAGAAAAATATACAACTGTAGAAGAGGAGTGAGAGGTAAAGTAGATACAAAAAATGAATATACATATTTTATTTTATTTATATTTTTTTATGTTTTTATGTAGTATATGAATGCAAAAATTCTTTAAAATGCATTCGAAATACAGTAGGAAGTTGCAGCATCATCATCGTTAAGATTTTGTTGCTGCCATCGTCTGAAAGCCTGGTGGCTGCTGCTCATCTTCAATGCGACATTGTGTGCGAGTGTCGTGGAAGCGTGGTTGTAGCAGCAAAAGCAACATGCATCAGCCATGTTTGCTGCAGATTGCAATGAAGCGACGCATCGTTGTGATGTGTTGTGTGAAGATTTAAGTTGAAGTGCACATTGAGATACTCGACAACTTGTCGTCATCGTCGTCAGTATCATCGTCATCATCATCATAAGTTGAAAATGCTGAAGGAGAACATGCTACTTAAAATCTACATCGACAGATGAAGAGATTTGTATTTAATACCGTAATACTAAAAACATAAGACGGATTAAATTAGGCAACAGTTTTAATGAGTGTGATAGCATATTTAAAGTAAATCCGTTTGATATGCAAGAAATGTGCACTAAGTATCGTATTACAGGTGTAAAGTAGCTCTTTTTGAGTTAAGCCTTATATTTATTTGGTTTGAGAAGGCCCCAACACAGTAAAGGTTATATAGGCCTAAATTAAGCCTTATATTGCTTTTATGTTTTGATGCAATTTGCAAATTTTATTTAAATTAATTCAGTAGGAACGTGGATGTGGTACAGATGGTTAATAATGCTGGGAAATATCAAAGGGATTAATCAGATCTTAAATTTACACAAAACTAAAAAGTGAAAAATGAACTAAGTTTAGAAAAAATTTTAAAGATTTCAAATGTTGAAAATGCCGAAAGAAGTGCGACCATTTTTTAAAAATCAGAATAGACGAAAAATTTGGAAGATTTGAAAAAAAACTTGGAAAAATTTCAAGAAATGTTAAATTAGTTGTAATTTGCTAAAAAAAAATCGAAAAATTTAGAACCACAAAAAAAGTTTGAGAAATATTGAAAATTTGAACAATGTCAAAATTCGAAAAATCTCGAAAACTTCGGAAAACTGGAAGAAAATAGAAAAAAGATAAACAAAGCTATTGGCCGCATTTTTTTCTGCCAATATATATATTGCATGTATTTTCTTCAAATCCATACAAACAATAAAAAATTGGAAAAGCAACCCCTTATTTGGAAGCTTAAATTATGAGTATCAAAGAAATAAAAAAACCACTCTTAAAACAGCCAAAGTGGTATTTTTTCCATAATTTCGTCATAAATTTGATTTATAGCCTTTTTTTGCTAATTGGCTAAGAAGGCTAATAGCTGCATTAGCTGGATTATTATTATTATAATTTCCATAACTCGCCATAACATCGTGGTAAAGGGCTTAATTACATTTTTTCCTCAAATTCTATAGGCCTCCGAAGTAAAATTCAACTAGTAGGCCTAGTTTCTCAAGTCCCTTTAAAAATATATTTACATTAAACCCAAAAAATGGATAATTAAAGACAAATTATTTTATTTATACGTATGCATTTCGGTTCAGAACAATTTTTGTTCTTTTTATTTTGTAACGGTTTAACGGATATAACCTACCGAAGTTACTAAAAAATTTTTTTTTTTTCCTAGATACTCTCAAAGTAAGCTTGCAAATAGAGGGAGATTTTTCCAGTATTTTCTTCATCAAACCCGTCCTAATAACCAAAGCACGAAAATTATGAAACTGACTATTTTATATATATGGATAAGTCCCCGAGAAATGTACCAAAACATGCCTTTTTTGTCCCCATCTATTTTTTTATTTTTTTATTATACCCTACACCCAGGGTATATTCACTTTGTCCTTCCGTTTGAAACGCAGCGAAGGAGGCGTGGCAGATATAGAAAAGTATATATATTCTTGATCAGCGTCACCTCCTGAGTCGATATAGCCATGTCCGACATAAATACTAAAAATTGTAAGCGCAAGCTCTGAGCAAAAACTGGGCGAATTCGGAGGGCGTGGGAGGGCCTCTCATATAAGCAAAATCTTCAAAACGCTCTACTGACAGCGTTTTTTGAGATAATCGAACTAAATTTTACTCAGACACTAAGAACTTTAAATGAAAGCTTTTAGCAGAAACTAGATAAAATCGGACAAGAAGGCGTGGCAGCTCCCATATTAGTAAAAGCTTCAAAACGCATTTTTTGAGATAACTAATCTAACCAAATTTCACTCAAATACTAGAACTATAAATGTAAACTCTGAGAAAAAACTAGGTGAATTCGGACAAGAGGGCGTGGCACCTCCCATACAAGGAAAATTTTCAAAACACTGCTGTGTAGGGTATTTAATGTTTCGCCAGGCCAAAGGTAACACCCTTACTAGTTTTTTTATAACTTGAAGGTATAGAATATGATGACTTTAGCTTCTGGAACATTTTTAAAAAATCAACATTAATTTTCAGCGTTGCCGTATGTGTTTTTTAAAGTTTCGCTTAAACCATTTATTTAAAAAAAGAAATTTAATTTAGGCTTAAAATACTCAAATAAACTTTTTAAAAATCCAACATAATTTTTAGGATTGCCAGCTGGTTATTTTCAAAAATCTTATATAATTCTTACTTTTTTCGACAAAATTTATATTTTTGATTTAAGAAACGCTCCGGAATAATCTCTTTTAATGCATGCAAAATAAAGTGTGAAAAGTCCATTGCAAAATTGTGTTCGCATAGAAAGTCGCAAATATGTCGCTAACGGTTACTTTGATGGAAAAATGTTTGGCGACAAATTTGTAGCCCATAATGTTTCCTATAGAAAGTCGTAAAATTTATAATGTACGACTTGTATGTATGTTTGTATGTATTCTCCTTTAACTCTTAGGAGGAGCATAGGGCCAATATAATGTACGACTTACAGTTCCTGAATTATAGTATTTTAAAAATCAACTTTTGGACTTTTGGACTCTTTTCATGCCGGTCAAATACTTAGGCAACCGATTCAGAACGGCATACTGACTGACTCGTAATAAACATGTAATAAGCTATCGATTCCCATATAAATTTCCACTACACTGACTTTTTCTATTTTTTCGTGCTCAGCTGTTATAATTTCATAGTAAAATATTACGTTTTTTTTTAAGTAATTCTTATAGAAGCTCTAGTTTAGTATCTTTATTAAATAGTTAAAATATCAAATATAAAACTTAGACATGGTTTTGAGCCCCGGGACATTGAATGGTACATTTTTTGGAAACTCACCCATATATTAATACCAAAAAAAACAGCTGTTTTAGTAATAGATATTTTTTTTCATGTTTTTTTTTCTACATTGTACAGACTCAAAAATGTACAACATCTTAGCCATGTCTCAGATTAAATATCATGAAAAATAATCAATGTCTAACGCTGCCACTACTGAAGCTACAACAATATTTAATATTACCACGAAGAAAAACAGTAGGTGAAATGTAGGACTTCACGATTAGAACTTTGAACCCACCAACCAACCATATTGTTCGTTTTCAGTGTGTTTTGAGGGTGGGGATAAATGGTTAGTTAGATGCACCATGAATACAGCGTTCATAGGCAGTAACTGACAAACACGGTGTGCAGAAGCTAAAGCTATCGTTCATCTGATATCTGACACTGTTAACTTTACCAATGTGGATGAACAACTACATGCACCAACATCAACCGCAACAATACAAAAAAGGAATCAAAACAACATCAACAACTTAAGTACAAACCACCAATAATCACAGCAACAAACAACCAACAAGCTGCAGACGCAGTCGTCCTTAATCCCTGCTGTTGTAGATATATGGACGTCGAGAAGAGTTGTGCTGATAGAACGGATGGCGTACAGTGGTAGCAAAATGTAAAGTTAAGAAAATTTGAAAAGTGCTTAATAAGATTTTTAATATTTTTAACGTACTAACTCCTGAACCTAGTATATGTAGAAAATCTCACTCTCTAGAAACTAATAATATAATTAATTTCATACAACTCTCAGTTTACGAGATATTTCTCGTTATAAGTTTAAATATTAAGGGTTATCCTTAAAACGTG
Source organism: Calliopum simillimum (assembly GCA_951812925.1). NCBI lineage: Eukaryota > Metazoa > Arthropoda > Insecta > Diptera > Lauxaniidae > Calliopum > Calliopum simillimum. The sequence goes on from OX638368.1 coordinate 106,308,921, forward strand.
TAAAAGCCTCGAAAACATCGTAAAATTGTCAATTTTCGTATTGATTTTGACTATTATTTCGAGTTTACGAGGTTTTCAAGACATATATACGTTTTGAGGAATACCCTCATTGAAAGACCGGATTTTGAGAAAAATCTCCGAATCAATAATAAACAGCATTTGCATATATTTACTTAGTATATTTATAAGAAAAAACAAAAGATATTCAATTTAAACGGATTTTTTAACGTTTTTGGACATTTTTAAGGTTTTTGAATAATATCACTAGTTTAAAGCCAAAATCACCATTGAATGCCATCATTCATATTATTTGTAAAATCGGCTGCTGATTCCGAAAATCACATTATTTTTTTTCCTCTCACGTCGTTTCGAGACATCGGTCATATTTGGTTTTTGGACCCAAGAAAAAAAATAGTTTCACTTAATATCAAATATCTCAAGAACCAATATTTATGTTTAAACGTACTATATGTCGAATTAAAGGTAATTTAATTACCTATAAATAATAATCATATTACTTGTTGGTTGGTTTGTTAGTTTCGGAAAAATAAATTAATTTCTAAAAAAAAACATTTTTTTTTTTTTTTTTTGAAAAAATTAAGATTTTGACTTTAATCAACTGCAAAATTATTTTACAAGAAAAAAACATTTTTTTTAAATATCTTATATTTTATATCATAGACTATATACTTATACGATAGTACGGGAGGTAGCGTTGCATTTGATAAAGTCACTTCACACCTCCTGAAAATCATAGCACTTATAGTTTACCACCAATACATAATATATCTGCAAGTCAGCTATTCCTATTTCATACCCATCCAAACTTTCAGAACTACTCATTTGGATTATACTTAGCAGAAAAATAATACTCAGGGTGGATTATACGTCAGTCGCGGACATAAACATGTAAAATAAAATTAACACAAGAATACGTTAAAATGAGGGAAAATTAAGACGTAAATTTTCAAAACGCTGAAACACGTACATTATTTTTTGGTCCCTTTTTTCAAAATCCTTTTTCAGATCCTTATAATTTTCGAAAAATCCTAAAATTGTTGTACAGTGTTATTTATTTTAAATAAATTGAAAGTGTTAAGCTGTTAAAAAAAAAAAATAGTAATGCCGCTAAAAACATGGGATAATTTTTCGGGAGAGCGGGGAACGTTATTAATACGTCTTTTTGCAAGATAATTAAAAATTTCAAGCGGGGTATTTGAGCCTATATACTTAGGTGGCAGAATGTTAATGGCTCCGACTGACGGTCTTTCCACATCTATGCAGCTGACTATTGTTTTTATGGTTAGAAAGGCATGAAAATAAAGTTGTATAAGTTCACGGAGAGAATTTTGAGCTGAAAACAATCCCAAAACCAATCAATTTTGGGAGTGATTTTCAGCTTGTCCATAATTTTCTTGATATCAAGTAATGTTTATCAAAAAAGTGAATATGCCCATTTGAGCTCAATTCAATTCAATTTGGGATTGTTCGTCAAAAATTTACTAAACTCATTTGAGCTTAACTCAGCCCTTTTGTACTTGTTTATAAAAAAAAAAAAATATATTCCCATTTTTTCTTAACAATTTCTTATTTATTAAAATATGAATATGACCATTTTTGCCAAATGCAAGAAATATCATTTCATTTTCAAAAATCAATGTACCAAAATGTCCAAAGACACCTCAGTACATCGTAACATCCCGTTATGGGATGTCAGTAGTATTTGCTCTATTATAAATACCCAATTCGACTGTCGAGCAGGAATTATTTAAACAGTAGATGACATAGTCATATTGAGAAACATAAACACACAGAATAAACACAAATGAAAATTTATTTTTTGATAAACAATCACAAAAGAGCTCAAATTAAGCAAAAAATGGGCTTATTTTTTTTTTTTTTTTTTTGATAAACAAGTACAAAAGGGCATGCATTGAGTACATTATTATGCCCAAATTTGAGCTTGAATTGCGAACAAGTTGGCCGTATTTTGGGATGATTTTATGCTATATTGAGGTTAGTTCTGAATATTTAATTTAGGAACGATTTGAGCTAGATTTTAGAACATTTTTTTCTCTCCGTGTTTCTATAGTTATGAAATCACTTCTTTTTTTTCAAATTTTTTTACATGTTCATGACCACGACTGACATATAATCCACCCTTTTCCATGCAGCTGGCTATTATTTTTCTGCTAAGTATGATCCAAATGAGTAGTTCAGAAAGTTTGAAAGGGTATGAAATGACTTAAAAAAAAAAGAATTTTGACAACTTTCAACGACCGCCATGCCATATTGAGTTCTACCACGGGTGCGGCGACTGACTCCACTTTTCTTCATTAATGGATGCTCATCAACTTTTATAAGTAAAAATTATGGGGTATGAAATCACTGTGAATATTATGCGATAGTTATACACCCTATATAATATACAAATTTAAAGTCTACGATATGAAAAAACAAAATATTATAAAAAATTGATTTTTTCTTGTGTTTTTTGGTCAAAAAACCGAAAATGCCCGATGTCTCGAAAACGACGTAAAAAAAATTAATTTGATTTTCGGAATCAATAGCCGATTTTACATACGTAGGCTGCTATATATATTTCTAACCTAGGCAACACTAAGTGTTGCCAGGTGCAATCTGACATTTCCATTGGAAAGTTTGACATTTTTTAGCATAAACGTACTCAAAACGATTTGACGTACGACCATCATTTGTGTTGTTTACAGTGACTTGAAAAAATCAATTTGGCAAAAAAATGGAATCAACTCGTGAGCATTTTCGTGCGATCATTTTCCACAACTTTCGACGTGGATTATCACGACAAGAGTGCATCGATTAACTTAAATCTTTGTATGGCGATGAAGCACCATCCTATAGCACTGTAAAAACTGGTTTAATGAATTCAATCGTGGCCGACGCTCGTTCAAAGGCGAATTCCGTGAAAGTCGTCCAAAAACGGCCGTTGTGTCAGAGAACATTGATGCTGTGCGTGAACTGATAATGCAAGATCGTCATGTGATAAATTGTGAGATAGAGGCATCTTTGTACCTTAGTTCCACTTCAATACATTCGATTTTGCATGAACACTTTGTTGTAAAAAACGTTTGTTCTCGTTGGAAACCCCATAATTTACAATATCAATCGCTTAAATTATCAATGGAAAAGATTGATTTTCTTAACTCACTGCAAACAACACAAATGATGGTCGTACTTTAAAACGTTCTGAGCACGTTTATGCTAAAAAATGTCAAACTTTCCAATGGAAATGTCAGATTGCACCTGTCAACTCTTAGTGTTGCCTAGGCCAGAAATATATAAAGCAGCCCACGTACATATTTTAATCAATGGCATTCAATGGTGATTTTGGCTGTAAACTAGTGTAATAAATGCTGTTGATGGAGAAATCGATAAGCTTCAAAAACACGATTTTCAGGACTGTTTTCCTAAGAAGATAGCCTACTCAGCGAACTTTTGTTAGTCCCTCTATACATAGGTATAGGTATAGGAAGTTATCACAACTTAAAAAATCTTCCAAGAAGAATTTTGCTTTACCTAGCAATAATTGAATTAATTAAACAATTTATATATATGAAACTCGGGCAAAGTCCGACAATCAAACGGGATTTGAAATTGGTAAATTTTAGCGGAAGGACGGCCCCTATAAACTCTAAAACTTTACAACAAAAAATTATGATTTTTCTCCACTGTGCAACATTGCTACTTGTATATCGGCGCATTCATCGTGCGATTGTTATGTAGCTCGTGATGAAGAGGTGCTACATAGTAATTGGTTTTTATCTCAATTGTAAACCGGCGACCGACTGCATTTGCAATTCCTTACTGCAGTTGCATTCGCAAGTAAAAAACTTTCAAATTGGCAAATCGACGATGTTTCAGTTTGTATTGCAGAGTCAGTCGTATGTTGTGTATGTGTCATTTGCTCAGCAGCCGCATGCTGCTGCATCAGCAGATGCGCCTGGTACCGGCTGTTAATCCGCTGTCATTTGTTGCTGCTTTATACCCTGTGTTTATGCATTTCATAGATGCTTTAATTAATAATCACATTCTCGCATTTTGTAAATACAATGATAAAGCAACTTCTGGGTAAAGATTAATGCACAATAATGCAGTTAGAGAAAGAAGCTACCGTCGATATGGGATGCACGTTTGTTTTGCAGGCATTTCATGTGGAATGTTAAATGAAGTAGCAACATGCACGCGGATAACAGGATAGAGGCAAATTTGTTGAAATTAAACTTCTGTATAAATATTTGTTTATCTGCCGACATTAAATAGATCTCAAATGGAACTTAGCAAATGTGTGAAATTTGAAGATATTGCTAGCAGGAGTTTAATGCTATCATTCGAGTCATTTTGGTATTTATCTCCTGATTGAAAATTTAAAGACTAAAATGTAATTGAAGCATAAACAAATTATTAAATGCCACCCACCATTGGAATGTAATAATATTATGCATATATATCCTAGCTGATCCTCTACAAAAAGTCTTCAAAATTCCGTTAATTTCGTCTGACCCAAGTTAAGGAAATGTCCATTTTATTTAACAAAATCGTTCAGCAAACATTTTCTAGGCCAAAAATTCTAATAAATGTTTTTATTTTTCCATTTCGTCGGGTTAAAACTACAACTAGACATCTACATGTACTGACATTTTGAGTTAAGTTTACAAAACCATGAAGAAAAAACGGATCTATGCCACATTCTAGTCGGTTTTTTGATATGTAGGCCTCATCCGATTTTACATAAAGAATAAAAAGTAGAAAACTGCAAAATCCTATACAAAAAACGAAATTCAAAAAACTTAAAACGCATTTTTCACAAAACATGAAAAATGTAGATGTCTAGTTGTAGTTTTAACCCGACGATTTCATAAATATTTTTAAATATTTTTTAAGTTTTTTAATAAACATTTTGTTTTTTTTATTTTTTTTTTATTTTCAACCATTTTTAAATTTACTCAATATCTATGTCAAGCCCATCACCGCCGAGTAATGAGTCAACATTCTAACCAACTGACCTTATGTGTCAGTCATGATTCAGATGCCATGTGCCTTACTTAACTCTATACGTTATTGAAAAATTTTTTCCAAACGTTAAATCGAAAAAATTATAAAATTGTTTGTTGAGAGGTTATAGGCTTAAAGTGTCGGCGGTGCCACACCCTCAAAGAAATAAATTATTGAAGTCCCTGAAACTTAGATTAGATTAGAGTGGTGGCTTAGTAAAACGATGCTCAGCCTAAGTAGCACTGTTAGTGCCGTTTTAATACCACATAAGTGATCGGCTGGCTGGTAGGAGGGGTTGTCAGGGTCTGGATTATATGTATATCTTTTGCAGGAAACTGTAAAGGATATTTATATCCATTTTGTTCTATTAATGTAGTTGAGCAGGGAGCCAAAATCAATATCGGCGAGTTCACTCAAATCGTTAAAAAACGGTTTTCCTAGAGATTTAAGCCTGGCTCTAGCTAGAGCAGGGCAGTTGCAGAGAAAGCGCTCGAGAGATTCCTTCTCGTTGCCATCCATGCAGCTCCGACAGAAAGAATTAAACGGGATACCCAGCCTTTCGGCATGCTTGTCGATGGCCCAGTGCCTAGTGCAGACTGCAGCGATTCTTGCAATATCAGTACGATTTCTGGATAGCAGGTCTGATGTTGCTCTGGAAATCCCGCATGTTTCTAGAGCCTTCCATCTAACATTCGCCTTGGTGGGGAAATGCGAGAAAATCCCTTTCTTCACCACATTTATCGGAGTGTATACACACTCGGAATGTGTCCCGCTTAGAGAGGAGCCAAGTCTAGCTAGTTCATCAGCCTTTTCGTTACCTTCAATGTTCCTATGATCTGGAACTCAAACGAGAGTAAGTTCAGATTGACGCCCTAGTTCGATTAAATTTTTTCTGCATTCCTCAACCAGTTTTGATTTTATTGTTACTGAGTTCAGCGCCTTGATAGCGGCCTGAATGTCAGAGAAGATCGCCACTTGTCTAAGGCTGAGGTTGGTGGTCTCTACTAGCCTACAGGCATTGAGAATCGCGTAAACTTCCGCCTGAAAGACGCTAGCTGAATTAGATAAGCTAACAGATTGGGATATATTGAGGTATTTTGAAAATACACCCGCACCAATGCCACAGTCCATTTTCGAACCATCAGTGTAAATGGTGGTTGCGAAACTACTGGATTGTCATAGATGAAATTTGCTACACACATATGTTAAAGACTTCGGGACAAACAATGTTCATTGATGATTGGTGCCGCGTCGCTTTAAAAGCTTATTCATCATGTCGTAGACATTTTTTTGATCCAGTTTTTTATTGGATAACTATAACCAAGTAATAATTTTTTAATTTTTCTATTCGCCTAATTGTATTGTTTATGTACCGAGATATTAAGAATACTGATAAAGTCAGTTTAAACTAGAAAGGGTGTTACATTTGGAATGTCCAAGCATTGAATACTCTACAACACTGCAGTAATTTCGAAATTTTGCTTGTACGGGAGGTGCCACAATCTCTTATCAAAATTCACATAGTTTTTGCGAAGATCTTGCATTTACTTTTCTTAGTGCCAGAGTGAAATTCAATAGCATTACATCAAAAAACTTTTTCAGTATAGCATTTTGAAGCTTTTGCTTATATAAGAGGTGCCACGCCTTTTTGTCCGATTTCACCCAGATTTTGTTCAAAGCTTGCATTTTAGTACAGTCAATCTGGCATCAAAAAGGGTCTGAAAGTTCGAACGTTGACCCCCGCTCTGATTTTTTGTCAGTAGTTAGTGGTCCATTAGAAAAGCTTAAATTCAAAATGTCGAGTCCCCCCACCCCTCGTTTTTGAGAAACTCAAAAAAGTTTTTGATTTGATTTTGTGGCTAAACCGTAGGCCGCACAGAAAATTTTATTGAACAAAAAATGAAGACAATTAAATTGTCTATAACTGTAGTCATTATTAACATAGCTCTAAAACTTGCTGTAACAAAGTTAGATGGCGCCAAAGTCGACAAATGCATTTTTTTTGCACTTTTTTGCATTTTTGAGGGTCAAATAATTTTTTTTACCATCGCAAATTTTTTCACAGTAAAGAGCAAAACAATTCACACTTGTTCCTTGGATGATTCTAAGCATTTTATGCCATGTGCACTTTTTTCGTAAGATGCCTCCCTCTTGAGTAAAAAAGCGTTTTGCCTTTCACGGGGCTGCATCACTATGTTTCAAACGTTATATCATCGAGCCTGCTGTCCCAAAGAAGTCTTAACATGTCTTGTCTTGTTACATAGGTAAAAAGCAGTTGACGTAGAAACGCGTCAATGCCGCGCTGGGCACGAAAAACTTAGACACAGAAACGCGCCAATGCCAACAAAGGGGTTGAAATGCAATGTATCTCCTAAACGGTGCATGCTAGAAAAAAAAAGTTTGCATAAATTTTGTAGGTTTATTTATGCTCTTTACTGTGAAAAAATTTGCGATGGTAAAAAAAAATTATTTGACCCTCAAAAATGCAAAAAAGTGCAAAAAAATGCATTTGTCGACTTTGGCGCCCTCTAACTTTGTTACAGCAAGTTTTAGAGCTATGTTAATAATGACTAAAGTTATAGACAATTTAATTGTCTTCATTTTTTGTTCAATAAAATTTTCTGTGCGGCCTACGGTTTAGCCACAAAATCAAATCAAAAACTTTTTTGAGTTTCTCAAAATCGGGGGGTGGGGGGACTCGACATTTTGAATTTAAGCTTTTCTAATGGACCACTAACTACTGACAAAAAATCAGAGCGGGGGTCAACGTTCGAACTTTCAAATGCCAGATTGACTGTACTATTTCCAGTTCTTAGTGCCTGAGTAAAATTTAGTTGAATTATCTGAAAAAAAAACGCTTTCAATATAGCAATTTGAAACTTTTGCTTATATTGTAGGTGCCACGCCTTCTTTTCCAAGCTCGCCTAGTTTTTGCTCAGAGCTTACGCTATCTATTCCTAGTTTTTACGTGTATTTTGGTTGCATTGTCGTGAAAAATACTACTAAAGTTGTATTTTGAATATATTTTTTGTATGGGCGATAGGCGTGTCCATTGACCGATTTCGTTCATTTTCAATACGACGAGCTAACTTTGACGACGGAGGCAGTGTAATAAATTTCATCGAACTATCTTGTTCCCAAAAAATATTTAAATGATTTGATTTCAACGGACAGACAGACAGACATACATCAAGACAGACATAAGTACATCCAAACAGATGGACATGGCTATATCGTCTCAGTGGTGCGAAAGGTTAATCTAGATGGAATAAAGTCAATTTTTTAGTTTTTCAAAAGCATGAAATTTTTTTACTAGTGTATTGAGAATTGGCCACAGTTCATAACGGTATATTGCTTGTTTACATTTACGCATTATTATTTTTGCTTTGTTGATCGCAACATGAGCAATCTCATTGATGCAGTTTTTATAAGACCACAGTCTATTTTTAGCAGCATCTTTGAAGAGTTCGTGTGAGTGAACTAGAAAGCTTTTTTAAATTATTGTTTTTTTCCTGAATTATGTCAGGTATGAATTAATTTTGCTGTAGATATGTGTTCAATTAAAGTATTTTTTGTGGGGAAAAAATTAATGTAAAGACTGTAATGTTTTTGTACTAGTTTTTCGTGTAGCCTGAAGTTTAGTTAAACTTTTAACTAACCATAATGATCGATAATGCAAAAGTGTTTATGATTCTTTTATCTACGAATTGTCATGTAAATAATGAAGAAAAAATTAGCCGCCACTAGGTGCCCCTTCAGTTTTTATTGCATTTTTAGGTTACACACCTATTACACGAAAAAACTTTATAATGGTTAATTTAACAAGAAGTTTTCTTTAACCATCTGATGCATTGTTATAATGTCGATTAAGTAAATAAAAAATAATTTTTTTTTTTGCATTTAACTTCAAATCATTGAAAAAACGAAGAACGCATGTGCCACGCCCACTTGACGTACACCGCTCATTTTGGTGTAAAGGACTGTTTCCATAATAAAGTAAAACCCTAGAAACTCGGGTCTCTACCTACTACCATATAGAAGTTGCGCCACGCCTACTAGACATATACCGCCCATTTTTATTGTGAAGTACCCTTTCTATAATATATTTCATCGCTGAAAATTTCAGGCTTCTAGCTGCTTCCAAACAGTAGTTATGACTTGATTCCATCTAGGTTAGCCTTTCGGACCACTGTGCTGCGTTACAATCGGAAGGACAAAGTGAATACACCCTGAATGTAAAAGGGTTTAAAAAGGGGGCCATTGAAACTGTACGAATATTTTCGAAATATGTATTTTATACAATATTGTAGATTTTTAACCAATTACATAATAAATGTAAATTTATTCGCTAACACAATAAACAAATCTATATCTTAACGTACTGACGTTATTTACTGTATTTGTATTGTCAGATTGGTTTATTTGCTTATAAAATTATCATATAATATTTCTAGGTAGTCTTGAAAACAAACGCATATTACAACAAATTTAAGCAAATAAGCATAAATTAAATTAACATAGCTATATTTACATATATCATATTTTTAAATAAATTTTTGTAACTTTAACTTCAAAACACATAATTTTTGAGCGAATAGTGGTGTAAGGTGAAAAAGTTTTTTTCGAAAATAGTTAAACTACGATACTTTAAACGTTGATACTTGAAGCATATTCTGTAATTGGGTGTTTATGTTTTGATAACTTAAACCATTTTTTTGTATAATAGAGCTTAGAGTTATCGACGTTTTACTGTGATTGTAGTTGGCAGACTAACAAATTATTTATTCCAAATTCGTGGTAATAATTACTGACGCACATAAATATTTATATACAAATATAATGAATTTATTTTACTATCGCCAAAAAAGTTCATTAAAATGTCATAACAAATCAACTTAAACCGCAACCGTAGAAGGTGAAAAATGCAACTGTCCAAACTTTTCTAATAGTTATATGAAACTTGAAATCCTCATTTCACAAATCATTATATTTGCGGAAAGCTTTCCAATTAGAACTTCTGAAATTTATGCGATACTTAAATGAAAAACTAAACAATAATACAACAACAACAATAGCGCAACATGGGGAACATTAACAAATCGACAACAGCTCATAAATCTCGCTTTACTCCACAGAGGGAATTCATTCCATAGAAAAGATAAAAAATTAATAAAAAATAATAAATGAAGAATAGAAAAATAATAAAAATGGCGTACATTGATGACGGCGATGATGACGATGACGATGATACGAATTTAATGCCATAACAGTTCATTAATTCTCGAATTACTTAAAAAGCTGCCGACCAAAATATGAGAGAAGCAAAAAAAAAAACTTTTTTTCAATTATAAAATTTTTATGATAACTGCAAATGTGAGTTATTAACTGAAATTGAGGTCGCATGGGGTCGCTACACACGAGCACGCAGCGGCGACAGAAAAGTGTGTCGTTGTGTCAAGTACAACACCAATTACTCATGCAAGTGGCCATATGAAATTTTTGAGATGATAACAAAAACGAAATTTATTGCGTTTTTAAGATGAGTTCTTTCTACAAGTAAAGTAATAAAATGTCAGGAACAACAAGTGAAAAGAATCATAATTCAATCCTAAGACCCAACGGAGCCATCAGCAACATTTAACACACCAGAAAATATTCTCACACACAAACAGGACTGATTGCAAAACCTTACATATAGTTATCTACTATGGAGTATTGGAAGGAATATATAGACATAAGAAATCATAAATATTGTAATAAAACTTACAAAAATTTGTTTCTCATAAAGTGTCAATCCAATATTTTCAACAAATTTTAAAAATTTACAATTTTCCGTAAACGGTAGAAATATTAAGTCAAAAGAATTTAGACCAATTTCCAAAAAACACAAAATTTCTCAAAAAAAATTTTTAAAAATCACACGTATTCTTTGAACAATTCTACGCATTTTTTGTTTTATAAATTTCTTTCGTATGATGCCTTGCATTAGAGTAGACTTTTTCCGAACGCGAAATTGAAAAGTGCAAAAAAGTCAATTTTTTGAACCATAATATTACGAAAAAAATTTATAATTTTTTAACGCCAAAATTTTTGCACTCATGTGAAGTTGGCTCCGTAATTTTCGAAAACCGAAAATTTTTTAGAGTTCTGGGTCCCTTGGGAATAGTTCTGGAGTCCTTTCACAAAATTCGAAATTGTTCTTCGAAATTGAACCGAAATCGGAGGTGTACCTCGAAGACTTGTAAAGAAATCCTAGTAACATTTTTCTGAAACATTTGCACTTTTCATTTTAATCGAAAAATCAAAACAAATTTCGGTTTTTTTCCAAGTATCCGAAAATGAATATTTTATCTCAGAGAGTTCTGATTGGAGTTTAAGGTTGCGCTCGAAGAGTTTTAAAGAAAATATTAGGTAAAATTTTTGCAAAATATTTGTACTTTTGATTTTAGCCGAAAAATTTTCGGTTTTTTACTAAGTACCCGAAAAGGACTATTCGTAGAGGAGTGCTGATTGGAGAAAATCTGTGAATGGGGTTTCCTTTGTATTAGTTTAGTAGTCTGAAAAATGCAAACCCCGAAATCGTAGCTGATCATCCCCGCGAAATATCGCAAAAATATATATCCCATATAAAATAAAAAAAAAAATCAGAAAAAAAACGCAATAAACAAATGTAAAAATAATTGTTTTTTTGTATTTTGCAATGCTGCATCCGAATCCGGCCTTAGAATTTCTGTATCTCATACGGTTTTTGAGATATCTTAGCCTAAACAAGGAAAAAGGACCGTTTTTGCTATATTTTGAAGCTATACAACGAGACGTATATCCGTAAATTCTGATGCAGAAATGGAAAGCTTTAATCAATCTTCTAAACCTAATACAAATAATGTCGATATCTTTATTTTTCTCGGAGATATCCTAACCTAAAAAGTTAAAAAAGTGCAAAAAACGTGTTTTCTCATTATTTCAGTCTTCGATATTTCGGAGAAAAATTAAGCGATTGACATGATTTAAATGCGGTTTTAAAGAAAAAGATTGGAACTTTCAGATAATGTATCGAATTCTGCGTATGAATGTTCTATATTCTAGTTATATAGCTTCAAAATATAGCAAGATATTTCAAAAACCGCATGAGATACAGCAATTCTAAGGCCGGATTCGGATTAATTCAGCATTGCAAAATACATTAAAAATAACTATTTTTACAATTGTTTGCTGTGTTTTTTTTCCTTAATTTTTTTTTTATTTTATATGGGATATGTATTTTTGCAATATTTCGCGGACATGATCAGCTACGATTTCGGGGTTTGCATTTTTTAGACCACTAAACTAGCACAAATGAAACCCTATTCACAGATTTTCTCCACATTTTCATCAAACCTATCGACTGATCAAGAGCACCGTGAGAGGAGTTCTGATTGGAGTTTAAGGTTGCGTTCGAAGAGTTTTAAAGAAAATATTAAGTAAAATTTTTGCAAAATATTTATACTTATGATTTTAAATTTTACTTAATATTTTCTTTAGAACTCTTCGAGCGCAATTTTCATTTTCGGTTACTTAGAAAAAAAAACCGAAATTTTTTTTTTGATTTTTCGATTAAAATGAAAAGTACAAATATTTTCTGTTCAAGTCCTTGAGCACTATCCAGATATGTAATCAAAAATTTTTTTTTGTAAAGAACTTATTTTTCACCAAAAAAAAAAAAAATAAAAAATTAAAAAACCAAATAAAAAAGGTATAAGGTTCTCCAAAATTCTCGAGAAAAACATGGCGCAGAGCAAAAAAGGGTACACCTCTGATTTTTGGTCCAATTTCGCAGAACTATTCCGAATTCTGTAAAAGCACTCCACAACTATTCCGAAGAAACCCAGAACTCTAAAAAAATTTTCAGTTTTCGAAAATCACGGAGCCACATGAGTGGATTTTGATAATGAAAAGTTGGCATCACTTCAAAACACTGTGAATGTGAAACATTAGTTAAACTCCTGTCATCATTTAAGTTAACTAATGACTGTGACTCCGGGCACTTGATACAAATTTATTCGAATTTTCGATAAATAATAACATTGCCAAATAAAACTTTTGTCCAGTTTTAAGAGTCAAATACCAAAGTGTAAGTGGTGGTGGTGAGTGCTAATCATTGGCTGATAAATTTTATTATTTAAGCTTTTGTGTTTCGTTTTTTTTTTTTCACGTCTGTGTGGCGATTTATGTTCGTATAGAGTAGCGAATGCTCATAGAATGACATCATTCAAAATTTATTTTATTTAACTTTTCTAGCTATCGCCTTTATTGTTTACAATTAGTTACCTATTTTTTGTTTTTGTTTGTATTAGCAATAATACAGAGAGTACGTTACAAAATACCTGTCGCTAGAAAATGTTCAATGTAAATTTATCTTTTTTTATTTTTATTTAATCAAACGTTCTTTGGGTTTTTATTTTTTGCAAAACTAAAATTCGACTCAGACAGCAGGTGCTAATAAATAATAATTTAAAATGCATTGATTGTAATCACGGCGTAATTTGGGGAATTCGACTGATTAATTTGATTTTTGGAGGGGTCGAAGAAATTAATCGTGACTAGAATATTTAACGAAGTATTAGTCAAAATAGTCATAAGTCTGTTGCGCTATTAGTTAAATGTATTTGAAAAAGTTAGAATATTTACATTTTTAAAAATTCAAGAGCTGCGGCAAATTTAGTTTCACATTTTCTTACTTTAAACACAAAATGTAGAAATTTTTTAGTAACTTTGAGTATTTTCTACAGCCTTTCACCTGCTCAAAATAAAAGGTACACATATGAGTTTCATCTTCAGTTAAAAATAAATATAAGGTAACTCTTACAAAAAGTGGATTGCAAGTTAATGCTTTGTAATAAACCTCATTGAAAAAATTTATTTTATAAAAATAAATCACACGTAAACATAATTTGAAAAAAAATTTGGCTGCTCAAAATAATGGGTGCTATTCTTGGTTCCGTTACGCGTTGTCGGAAAGAATTTTCTGCGTGGAAGCACATTTTACTTTTATTGGCCTCAAATATGCTAGATGACACTTTCCAACCTTCGCCATGGTGTTCAAATGATGAAATGTAATCACCAGAAAAAATAAATTATCACCAAACACTTTTTTAGCAAAAACTACTTCACAAACTTTAAGCGTCTTGACTTAATTCTATAATCGCAGTGTAAAAGCTATTTTATCCAAAAATTATAAAATTTTCAGAATTTTTGACTGTTGACACATCTAATTTTTTTTTATTAGTCATCTGTCAAAATGGTAGCAATGTTCTTACTTCAGGGTTCCCAATATTGTTTTTTGATATTCCTATACCACTGGAATTAAAAATATTTAGTAATTTTCATATCGAACGATATTTCTTTCCGCGAAAATTTCCTTATCGAACGGAATCAAGAATAGCACCCACTAGTGTTTTTTTTTTTTTCCGGTATACTCTATTTTGAATGACTTTCACCATCCTCCGTGGCATGCTGCTGACTAAAGCTCGGCAGGGTTCCATTGGAGTTTCATATCATATTTTATGCCCGCAATCCCTAAATTGGTCCTTATTAGTAAAGTTTTCTTTGGCAGCTGTTTTCCTTAATTGGCTACTTGTTCAGCCAAAATGATTGACTAATTGGTCCTTAAAGCATTTCTTGACAAGGTTAGAGGTGTGCTTTTGACATAATTTCTTGGTGAAATACCCAAAGCAAATGCATACTTCTCTCAGCATATGGTACCACTGCCTTTTCTTATATCTATTTAAACTCTAAAGCTATCATTTCGCTCTCTGCCTGGAATATTGGACCTAACCAGTTCCAAGAAAAGCAGCTTAACACAAAAATATTTCCGCTCCAATGCGAAACGGGCTTTTTTGTGAAGGGAACATTGAATTCTTGGTGACGACGAACATTCTTCTCGGAGTCAGCTCAATGGACACGCCTACTGCGTATACAAAAAATATATTCAAAATGCAACTTAAGGAGTATTTTTCACGACAATGCAACCAAAATATACATTATTACCACGAATTGTAAGCGCAAGCTTTGAGAAAAAACTGAGCGAATTCGGACAAAAGGGCGTGGCACCTCCCATATAAGCAAAAGCTTCAAAACGCTATACTGAAAGCGTTTTTTGGGATAATCGAACTAAATTTTACTCAGACAATAAGAACTATAAACGCAAGCTCCCAACAAAAACTGGGTGAAATCGGACAAGAGGGTGTGGCACCTCCCATATAAGCAAATTTTTCAAAATACTGTAGCGTAGGGTATTTAATATTTGGCCAGGCCAAAGGTTACACACTAACTAGTTAACATTAATACTAAGAGTACTTACCATTTCTATCAGAAAATTAACAAAACGTTTGCATTTGTAATAAAAATCTGGGAAACAATAAATGTGTACCTATTATTTTGAGCAGGTCAATTTGAATCTTTTACAAATATTGTTATATTAAAAAAAGGATCAGGGAGGTAAGAGTATGTTTTCTCATTTCATGGGGAAGTCGCATTATTTGTGTTAAAACTAAAATTGGTTTTTGTAGATAAAAGTATAGTGATTAACAATGAGCTAAATAAAAATCTTATAGGTGTAACGACCTATTATTTTGAGCAGGTGTGCATGTGATCAAAATTTCAGAAAATTTTTAATTTTAGATATGATATGATGAGATTATGCAAGAAGCTTCCTCAATGTATTTTGATTAAACAACTAATTGCCGGAATGCCCAAATGCTATTTCTCCTTCAAGAAGAACTTGATTTTTTACGTTTTTTTCTAATAAACAAAACTAGTAATAATAAAAACAGTAATATCCGATGTGTTTTTCGATTTTAAACCCGAATTCGGTAACAAAATTGGTCCATTGGGTTTTGCTTTTGAGAAATTCTAATTTAAAAGTGTAAAAAACAGGATAATCTTTGGCCATGAAGCTTAATGAAAGTACTAGAGTTATATTGATACCTTTGGTTTTTTTCTGAAAAATCTTGAACTGAAAAAACGAAAAAACGTGTTTTTAAAAAAAATACCAAATTGCTGGGATTTTGATTATAGGCATATCCTCTGAAGATAAGCAGCTATGATTTTGCGAAATACAGCGTTTCACCGTGATGAAAAATATTCTACATTTTAGGTTGATAATAATTTGATTTCTGTACGGTGTGAATAGCTAGCAATTTTTCTTAGTTTCGTTAATACTTCTAACTAAACACGAGATGTAGAAAAACTAAGCACATCTTCTGATTTAAAGAAACAATTTTTTTTTATGTTTTTCTAAAAGTCAAAAATAAAAAATCTACCTAATGCATTTCCCTGTTCCGTTGTATAACTTTTTGACCAAGTAACCCACAGCATGTCAGACTACCTTACGCTAGGGGGCACACACATTTATTTATTGTTCTTAAAAGTTTTACTGCTCCATGGATGCAACGCTGATGATCTCACTACACTTGAGTGACTGTAAACAACGTTTTTGACTTTGTGTCGTTTTTTTTATGTATTTTTTTTTATTAACGCGCTTGTACCTTCAACTTTAATACCAACAAAATAAAAAATAAAAAAGTTGTTACTATGCGTCCATACGGGCCTCATTTTTACCATTTCAAATTTTTCGCATTTGTATTCAGTTTTTATTCTTCTGCTCTCGTGACAACAAGGAAATTGTCAACTCTTCGTACTCATGAAAGTCAATGTGTGTGTATGTGCAATGACGCTGTCTCCAGCGATGGGCCATCATTTATGCGACTCCTGACATGATTTGAATTGAATTTCCTATCCAGCTGTTGTCGTTCGTGTGTGTGTTGCCTGATCTCTATCCGGCTGTTGCCTGTTGTTGCCCCCATACCTAATGTTGATGATTCTTTGTGTGATATGACATATTTTATGTATGTACGACGATATAGTGCGCGTGTGCTATTGCTGCAACAGCAATGAGAAAGCAACATGTGTGCAAGCACTGTCGTCCTCCTCAAGATTTCTTTCGAACAACAAATTGCCGTTGGTCATCATTGACGACGCACTCATGTCGTTCCATTTAACTTAATGAATTTTGTCGTTAGCGATTTTTCTATTACACGTAGGAAGATAACACACGACAGACAGCGCAAAAACCACAAACGATATTTGCATCAAAAGTTCATTAGTTAGGAGGCGGGGGGAGGGAGGGACGCTCAAATTGGACTTAAAGTGATTTGCATGTAGCATCGGTCATTGTAGAGGCATTTTAGTTTTTGGTCTAAACTTAACACAGCACTTTCTATGACGTTGTAAGGAGAGATATGACTTGGGTATTGAAATATGTGTAGATATTATTGAATGCTTTGGAGATGGGGTTCTCATTTTAGGGAATAACTCTTGGACACGTGTTTAATGACCCAGAACTCTAATCAGAACTCCTCTACGATAAAAATTTTGTTTGGATACTTAGAAAGAAAAAGGTTTTCTGATTTTTCGATTAAAATGAAAAGTACGAATAATTTTAAAAAAGTAACTAAAGTTTTCTTTAGAACTCTTCGAGCGCTTCTCAGAACTCCAATCAGAACTGTATGTATGTATTCTCCTTTAACTCCTAGGAGGAACATAGGGCCAATATGAAATCTCTTTATTTGTCACGATCCCTCCAATCAGAACTAATCAACAATAATTTTTTTTATGCGATTAACATGAAAAGAACAAATATTTTGGAAAAGCTGTTCAAAGATTTTCTGTAGAACTCTTCGTACGATATCCAGAACTCTTTTTATGTAAGAAATTTTTTATCAAAAAATTTTTATGAAAATTTTTACCACAAAAAAGAAATAAAAAAAAAAACATTTAAAAAAACATTTAAAAAAAATTAAAAATAAAAAAAAAAAATTAAAAAAATAAATATAGGGTAGAAGGGGGAGGTTTCGACACGTGGGAGGCTTCATCAGTGCCAAATTTTGCGATTTCTATTGGCATTTATTCCCGCATGTAAACCAAAAAATCTTACTCCTGATGGTACGCAGCTATCATAAAAATTTCTTTGCGCAATTCGTTTTCCGTTTTTTTTAGCAGATACTTAAATATACTATTACTGTTAATACTACATTTAAGGTTTGCAAAATAAATAAAAGATAACTGCGAAATTTTGGATATTTGGAAACAAGTGGATTAGGGAGGATTCGTCAAGTGTAAATGGGAGGATTCGACAACTGAAATTTATACATATGATTCAATTATTTTCCATGAATCTAATTTTTCACAAGATATGGAGTTTGCTTCTAATGCCGATGTACAAATGGATATAGAATCAGTCTGAATCATGTCTCGAACTCGTTCAAGGCTCTGACTTTCCTGGTCCGAATGATTTGCTGGATATGGCCCCAATTGAAGACGACATCCCTGATTTTCGTTCTCCCATTGTATCACCGGAAGCAATTCGTCTTTTACCATCCACATTCAAAAGGTTGAAGGTTTCAAAAAATCAAGGGAATCAAGAATTTATGTGACTGACGAAGCCTCCCCAAAAGTGGGAGGTTTCGTCATTTATTTTAACTTTGGTTTATTGGTCACATTTCCGAAAATAGCAAACATATCGATTTTTTTGTAATTTATAAAAGAAGCACACATATTCATGCATAGTCTATCTGTATTCCAAATAACATGCACAATTGCATTTGGAAGATATAAGGACTTTTTTGTTAGGGTGTCGAAACCTCCCCCTTCTCCCATATGGGTGCTTCGACTCACGAAGGAATTTTGTGCGGCTCACCTTATTTTACATATTTTTTGTAACAATATTTCATTGATTTCAAAACTTAATTGTTTCTAGTATGACAGTGAAAATTAGCTCGATTTCAAGGATATTTCATGCAAAAACTGTACTTTAAAGCGCGAATTCTCAGTCTTCCGGCATGATTTATTGACTGAAAAGCGAAAAATTCTCAGCCTTCTGTCCTCAGTCTGCTTAAAGATCTAACTTTTGTTTTTTAGTAAGTAGTTAAAACGATTGAGTTTCAGAAAACAGCGTTTAACTAATATTATTTGCTAAGGTGGTCAGCCTCCTAAGCTCATTTTTCTTTTAAAGTCATACAATTTGGTCATCTTATTTTTTGACCGGCCCGTTTTCGAAAAGATCAAAAAAGATCCAAACTGAACTTAGACCACTTGCCTGAACTCAGATACAAATAAAAAAATGTTTGCCATTTTCCTTCCATCGTGAGTAGAATCACCCAAATAAAGAACTCCAGAATTTTTTCTTGTGAAGCCAGGAATGTTATCAAAACTCCTCTAAAAAACTATTCGGAGTTCGCTTATTCCTAAGCGAACTTTACATGAGTATATTGCGCTAGCTTTGACGGGACATAAGGGTATTAATGGGTGTGAACTCAAGTGCGACGCATAAGCTGGAAGATGCAGTGCTAGTTTCAACATAGTACAAATTACTTCCGGAAATAAAAAGGTAAGAAGAAGAAGGCACAAAAATAGTGAAATTACTGGGTTGTAAGTGCAGTAGTTAGCAGGAGGTTTAATAACGTATTTAAATATCACAAAAAGGAAGACGTGGCATTATCTTTTTACGCCCATAGAATAGCTTGCGAGATATAACATGTTAAATTTTTTTCAATCGTTAAAAAGAGGGCGTGGTACTTATTTGATATGCTTACTTCTCGACCAGTACATGGTATTCACGTTCGGCATTTACGGAACAAATTTCATCGAAACAGCTTTCAAAGTTTGCGAGTTTAACTCGATGTATCGAAAAAAGACGAATAATGTGACGCCAAAAAAGTGTCTCAAAATGTGACACGGACTCAAAGATTTTACGCCTAGCTCGGCCAAAAAAGTAAATTAAGAATTAAAATAAACTTGGTCATTAAAATCTAAATAAAGATCATAGGTATAATTATTTATATACAGTGACTCACGAAATTGATCACGCTTCGGCTATGAATGCAAACAACCAATAAAAAGTCTGAAATGGGTTTGTATTTTTAATGTGTCTTTATTTTGTTAAAACTGCATAAAGTAAAGGAAAATGAACAAGGGACAAATTCCATGAAAACTCTTTTTTAAATAAAAAACTAGTAAGGGTGTTACCTTTGGCCTGGCCAAACATTAAATACCCTACACAGCAGTATTTTAAAAATTTTGCTAATATGGGAGGTGCCACTCCCTCCGAATTCACCCGGGTTTTTCTCAGAAATTGCTTTTATAGTTCTTTGTATTTAAGTGAAATTTGGTTGGATTATCTGAAAAAATGTTTTCAGAATGACGTTTTGAAGCTTTTGCTTGTATGGGAGGAGCCACGCCCTTTTGTCCGATTTTATCCAGTTTTTGCTTAGAGCTTGCATTTATAGTTTTTAGTGTCTGAGTCATATTTAGTTCGATTATCTCTAAAAACGCTTTCAGTACAGCGTTTTGAAGCTTTTGCTTATATGAGAGGTGCCACGCCATCTTGTCCGAATTCGACCAGTTTTTGCTCAGAGTTTGCGCTGACATTTCGTAGTATTTATGTATATTTTGGTTGCATTGTTTTGAAAAATACTCCAAAATTTGCATTTTGAAAATATTTTTTGTATGGGCGGTAGGCGTGTCCGTTGACCGATTTCGCTCATTTTCAATCCCCCGAGCTATCTTTGACTACGGAGGCTGTGTACCAAATTTCATTGAATTATCTTGCTTAGTTTTCCCAAAAAATGTATTTCCACAGACAGCCGTTACCCAGCCAGCCAGCCAGCCAGCCAGCCAGCCAGCCAGCCAGACAGACAGACAGACGGACATAGCTATATCAACTCAGGAGGTGACGCTGATCAAGAATATATATACTTTTCCATATCTGCCACGCCTCCTTCTCTGCGTTACAAACGGAAGGACAAAGTGAATATACCCTGGGTGTAGGGTATAATAACAAACCAAAATCAAAAATACTCAGCGTGATCAATTTTGTGACTTCACATTATGAACCTCGGAAACTAATGTTGATATTTTGTATAGCCACCTAGTGCATCAATATCTGCTTTTATTCTTCTGGGCATACTATCTAGAAGAGTTTCACAAATTTCTGGAGCAATAGCAAAATTCATTGAGAGTATCAATTTAGCCTTCCAACGATTTTCTCAATATGCCACATAATTGCTTGATAGGTTTGAGTTCTGGAGATTACGAGGGACATTTTATTGTTGTAATTCTATTATCTCTAAGCCATTTTTGTGTCCTCTTTGCAGTGTGTTTTGGATTATTGTCCTGCTAAAAGACAATAATCGAAGCATTTACTTTCAAGTCTTGTAAAATACCAAGTAAATGACATCGTAGAATTTCACTGTTATTCGACCTTCAATTTTTGCAACTCTACCAACACCTCTAGTGGTCGTACATACCCACACCATTATTGAGCCTTCTCCAAACTGAAGTGTGGGCTTAACGTAGTATGGCTGAAGTCTCGAACCTTACTCCTCCAAACCCACTCACTGATTTCCGATCCTAAGTGGTTTATTTTGGTTTTATTTGACCATATAACCTTCTCCCAATCGTAAGGGCTCCAGTCTTTGTAACATTTTACAAACTCCCAACGCAACTTTCTGTGCCTCAATGGCTTTTAACTTTTGCACGCCCTTTGAGTCAACAGAGTTTGAGTTTAGAAGAGGGTCAATAATGATGTGGGTATGTTTGACCACTAGAGGTGTTGGTAGAGTTACCAAAATTTAAGGTCGAATAACAGCAGAGTCTTACAGTGAAAATATACGAAGTCATTTGCTTGGTATTTTACAAGATTTGAAAGTAAATGCTTCGATTATTGTCTTTTAGCAGGACAATAATCCAAAACACACTGCAAAGAGGACACAAAAATGGCTTAGAGATAATGGAATTACAACAATAAAATGTCCCTCGTAATCTCCAGAACTCAATCCTATCAAGCACTTATGGGGTATATTGAGAAAATCGATGGAAGGTTAAATTGGTACTCTTAATGAATTGTGGCCTGAGGCTCAAAATGCTTGAGATGCTATTGCTCCAGAATTTTGTGAAACTTTTCTAGATAGTATGCCCAGAAGAATAAAAGCAGTTATTGATGCACTAGGAGGCTATATAAAATATCAAAATTAGTTTCCGAGGTTCATAATGTAAAGTCACAAAATTGATCACGCTGAGTATTTTTGATTTTGGTTTGTTATTTTTTATTTAACCCTTTCGACCCGGCTGGGACAATATATATATGTAAATTGGGATATATTGTCCCAGCCGGGTCGAAAGGGTTAAGAAAGAGTTTTCATGGAATTTGTCCCTTGTTTATTTTCCTTTACTTAACGCAGTTTTATTAAGATAAAAACACATATAAAATACAAGCCCATTTCAGACTTTTCATTGGTTGTTTGCATTCATAGCCAAAGCGTGATCAATTTCGTGAGTCACTGTATATCAATAGACTTGCATGGCATTTTATGCTGGCGATTTGAGTTTAAGCCCTTAGCTTCCATATCTTTTTAAAGAAACAAAAGACAGCATTCGGTAATCGACGGGTTAAAGTTGCAAATATGTGATTTCTATACAAAATTGACAACAAAGACGGGAAATCAACGTAAATCACTCGAAATGTGAGTGAGTTAGAAAGTTGGGTCAATTGTAGTTGTCATTATTGTAAAGTCGTTGTGGTCGTCGTTGACGATGAGAACAAAACATTTTCCATAGTATGTATGTGTGTGTATGTGTGTATATGTGTGTGTGTATGTGTGTATATGTGTGTGTATGTGTGTATATGTGTGTGTATGTGCCATTGCGCGGAAGAAGAAGAAACATGTTGCACAAGGCAGACAAACGGTCATGTTGACATTTTCTCAATTAGTAGTAAAAGCCCCAAAGGCAAAACTTTTGTAATGGAGAAACGATGCACTGCACAAAAAAAAACCACCATAACTCTAGAAAAAGACAGCCGGGCAGGCAAATTTTGCTTCAGGCAAAGTTGTTATAGCCAACTTCAGTAGATGTCATGCCGTTGTCAGTGGACACTTTTGTTTGAGTGCTTACAATCGGCATCATGGCACGTTGATGACAGTGGTCTTGTCATTCGCTAACAAAAGTGTTTTGTACGTCTTCGCTAGAACGCAAATATTATTAAAATATGTATGATTTTTTTAATCGATTACACAAATTGATGAAGGTATTCTGCAGTAATGATATCGTTTATACTGAACTGTCGTTTGAGCTAAATAAGTTTAAAACTTACTGGTAACTGGTTAAATATCTTCAAACTTATGTAAGTTTTATGAAAATGTTTTAAAAAAAATGTTTAAACGAAATTACAGTTTTCAGACTTTTAAAGTATCGACTTATTTCAATTAGCAATTAATCCGCAAACTTGACAATCTTTCGGGAATTTCGCCCCAAAAAGATAAAATACAAAAATAAGTTATGATATTCAATGACACAATTTTTTTGTTGGCCTACAAATTTTTAGAAGAAAAAAAAAAAACACTAAAAAGATGAAAATAGGCATAAAACAAAAGCAAATTCAATTTATAATTTTTATAAACTGAAATGCCTTCATGGCCGTGTCAAGGAGAGTCAAACACAAAATAACGTCATATGTGCGCTACCGTCTGTGAATTTTGTTTTTTTTTATTTTTTTAATATGAATTTCATAATTATGGTTTTTTTGTTTTTATCTTAAGTTTTTCTCGTTGGCATTAGATCTTAAGCGATTATGTGAGTGAACAAGCACCCAGCCATGAACAAATAAATAAACAGACAATATGAGCGATTCAACAAACCAACCAAAAAGTCGCACCCTTTATTACCAAAAAAACATAAATAAAACAACAGAATGAAAACAAGAATTTCAAAAAAACAACAGAAATGAAGTCGAACAAGTTTATTAAATTTGTTTGTCATTGAAAAAAATTACTGCAGCAATACATTTTTCGTAGTAAATTGCTTATACCTATGTGGTGTGGAATTTATTTTTGTTGCAGTTACAAATCAATAGGTAGCAATAATGAAAATTGCGCAAAAGTAGTAGAAACATCATAAAAAAGTGAACAGTTGCCTGCAATTAGAGTAGACGCCAGTATGCAAAATTTGGGTACTGAAAACTGAACTCAGATTGTTATATGTAGGTAAGACCACAAGTATGAAGAAAGTGTATGTTGCCATGTTTTTATCTCTTACCCGCCATCCATTTCAACCATGGTTTTCCGTTCTCGATTTTTATAGCCGATGATAGTGGAATGTGGGTACTCTTTATTACGTATCTTAACTGTGTTTTTTCTATCACGCCAGGATCCTGAGTTATCCTTGCTTAAAACTGAAAAAAATTATTTATTTGATGTTTATTTAAGAAAGGATAGCTCTCAACAAAATGCCAAGATTGTTTCCGAACCAAAAAATTAAAAAAGTTAAAGTTTTATTACTTTTATCAATAGCCCAGGAAAATAAGACATTTTCTGCGAAAAAATTCCCAGTGGAAATTTTTCACCGGAATTGTCTTTATTTATGCATGATACACAAACTGTGAAAAGTCCATTGCAAAGTCGTGTGCGCATAAAAAGTTATTAAGGCTCAAAGGTCGCTAAAATCAGTTTTTTGCAAATATCTCGCTAATGCTAACTTTTACAGAAAAATGTTGGTCTTCAATTTTGTAGCGCAGGAAATTTCCTTCAAAAGTACGTTAAAAGTATTTGCGTACGACTTCTAGATTAGGAGATCACCCAATTTAAAAAGTTGTTAACAGTTGTGATAAGAAATACTACCTATGAGTTCATATTAAAATATCTTTCTTTTTAAATTGCAATAACTCTTCAATGAGAAGTTGTACAAACAAAATTAAAATGCCGTTTGAAAGATAATTTAATTTTCTATATACCGTACAAAATTTTTTTTTCGAACGGCTCATGACCTTAAAAATATTCTTGAATAACCGTTAAGGCTTCGAAATTACTGGTTTTTTAAGGATATCTGCGAATTGGTAAGCACTACGATAAAAAGTAATGGGATCAAATTTGTAGAAAATTACAAGATCTACAAAAAATAAGCGATATGTGTACACATAGAAGTAACCGTTTAGAAGATATTCCAAAAATACCATTAAAATGACAAAAAACCGGTTTCTATTGAATATCTTCTATACGGATACTTCTATGTGTACACATATCGCTTTTTTTTGTAGATCTTGTAATTTTCTACAAATTTGATCCCATTACTTTTTATCGTAGTGCTTGCCAATTCGCAGATATCCTTAATAAACCAGTAATTTCGAAGCCTTAACGGTTATTCAAGAATATTTTTAAGGTCATGAGCCGTTCGAAAAAAAAATTTTATACGGTATATAGAAAATTAAATTATCTTTCAAACGGCGTTTTAATTTTGTTTGTACAACTTCTCATTGAAGAGTTATTGCAATTTAAAAAGTAAGATATTTTAATATGAACTCATAGGTAGTATTTCATATCATAACTGTTAACAACTTTTTAAATTGGGTGATCTCCTAAACTAGAAGTCCTATGCAAATACTTTTAACGTACTTTTGTAGGAAATTTCCTGTGCTACAAAATTGGAGACCAAAATTTTTCTGTAAAAGTTAGCATTAGCGAGATATTTGCAAAAAACTGATTTTAGCGACCTTTGAGCCTTAATAACTTTTTATGCGCACACGACTTTGCAATGCACTTTTCACAGTCTGTGTATCATGCATAAATAAAGACAATTCCGGTGAAAAATTTCCACTGGGAATTTTTTCGCACAGAAGCTCTTTTTTCGTCTTATTTTCCTGGGCTACAATAACAATAACTAAAATC
The DNA here is from genome assembly GCA_951812925.1 of Calliopum simillimum. Taxonomy (NCBI): domain Eukaryota; kingdom Metazoa; phylum Arthropoda; class Insecta; order Diptera; family Lauxaniidae; genus Calliopum; species Calliopum simillimum. The sequence continues at coordinate 106,334,705 of OX638368.1, forward strand.
TAGAACTTGCAGACCAAGATCGGATTAAAAATGACAGCACTATTCAAGATTTAGTGAATGAACCTACTTAATTGCAGGCTTCTAAATTAAAAGAACAAATTCCGCTGATAACTTGAAAATAAGGGATGCAATTGAAAAACGTTGCATGCAATTAAAATCAAGATATATCAAAATCATTCCTACGAATTACGCTATCTTGAGATCTTTTTGGTGCCGTAACAGTGTCGGTTTTATTGAACTCATTTATATTTTTGTATCCCTACACTAATTTGATCAGAAAATCACTTCTTGATCACTAAAATTTGCTTCGCCTGCGAACCACAAACAAACATAAGCAAAAAACATGTTTTTACAAAATCCATAAACGAAATCCACAAATTTAGCCGTTTTGCCATATTTTTCTCTTGTTCATTGACTAAGTTAACTAAAACACTGTGAATATGCAACATTAGTTAAACTCTTGTTACCACTTTTGCTAACTATGTAGTTGGTTAACTAGTGACTGTGAATTCGGGCCTTAAAGATTGTACGCATGAAACTGATTAAATTTTCATGCAAACGTATTTACATATCGTCGGGTTAAAACTAAAACTAGACATTTACATTTTTTATGTGTCGAGTAAAAAGCATTTTAAGTTTTTTGTATGCGATTTTGCAGCTTTTGCTTTTTATTCTTTATATCTATAAAAATGGATAGGGACTACATTTTAAAAAGCCGACTAAACTGGGGCATAGAGCCGTTTTTTTTATGTTTCTGTATACATACTAAATTTAAAACATAAATATATGTAGACTAGAGAGGATCAATTTGTTCCAAGCCAAATTTTTCCACTTACTTTCATTCAGTTTCGGATTTTCCGATAAAATCTAAGTTAAAAACTCCTCGGGACCATATATCTGCGGTGAATTTCGACTCAGCCAAAAATCGTTTGAAGTTTTGGGTTTCTTTCGCTGTTGCGAGATTGTCTTTGATAATTTATAACTTCCGAACAACTTGTTGTATTGCTATGATTTTAGCACCGTTAGAAAGGTGTTGTTGCGTAGTATGACCTTTTGAATGAAAATATTTAAAAACTTTATACAAAATGTACCAAAAATTTCATCTTTATTTAAAAAAAATATACTTTTACATTTTTTTTATAGTGTATAAAAAGAACTATCTAGAGAGGGTCTATTCATCCAGATACGGCTAGGCATTTCAAAGTTATGACCGTTTGAATGAAGACAGATAAAAACTTCATACAAATTAGAAATTTAATCTTCCTAGAAAAAAAAACCGTTATTTTTGAATTTTTTTCTATAGCTCATCAAAACGCCTTTCCAACGCAGTCCTGTTCTTTAAGATACGGCTAGCAATTCCAAAGTTATGACATTTTGAATGAGGGCAGATGAGAACTGTTGAGTGAAAAAATATTTAAAACAAAGTTGAACAAAAAAAATTTTTTTTTTTTTATGAGTTCTTGAGTAGCACTTTCGATTACCATTAATTTGTATAAAAAAACCGCCAAAGGATTTTTTGAAGTTGGGTCATTAAGCGGTGCTATAATGGCTCAAAGTTCGAAAAATCAAGTACCATAGAGAAAATGTATGCTTTGTATGAAAATGTCATAGCTTTGGAATTTCTTGCCGTATCTTATAGAACAGAACTGTGTTGGAAAAGCCTTTTAATGAGTTATAGAAAAAAAATCAAAAAAACCGTTTTTTTTTGTTTTTGGAAGATTAAATTTCTAATATACTTTGTATGAAGTTTGTATTTGTCTTTATTCAAAAGGTCATAACTTTGAAATGCCTAGCCGTATCTGGATGAATAGACCCTCTCTAGATAGGTCTTTTTATAAACTATAAAAAAAATTTAAAAGTATATTTTTTTTTTAAAAAGATGAAATTTTTGGTAAATTTTGTATAAAGTTTTTATATATTTTCATTCAAAAGGTCATAACTTTTGAACCAGATAAATTTTTTCAATAAATTAGCCAAAGCGTTGATACTACGCAAAAACACCTTTCTAACGGTGCTAAGATCATAGCAATACAACAAGTTGTTCGGAAGTTATAAATTATCAAAGACAATCTCGCAACAGCGAAAGAAACCCAAAACTTCAAACGATTTTTGGCTGAGTCGAAATTCACCGCAGATATATGGTCCCGAGCAGTTTTTAACTTAGATTTTAACGGAGAATCCGAAACTGAATGAAAGTAAGTGGGAAAAAAATTTCATCCTCTCTAATGTAGACGTCTAGGTGTAGTTTTAACCCGACGATATATATGTTTATAAATTATTTTTATTACAGAGATTTTTATTGCATTTTTATTGGAATATAATTTTTCTAAGTAAATTAAAGAAAAAATTATTTGAATTTCATAAATGGTTTAAAAGATATGCGCAAATTATAATGACTCTATAAAATGCAGCGTTTACAAGTTACCTTGCAAAATTGCTAAGTTAGCTAAGCCTTCTAATAACAAAAAAAAATTAAAGGTGTGCATATTCTCTTTCAGGCGTATTTATTAGATTTTTTTCAAACCGTCGCTATTCTCCGGTTTAGTTGAACCAGGTATATAATTTTAAATCGAAGTTAACCCACTGCTGATTTATAAACAATTTTCATTAAACCAGCCTTATGTCAAATATCAATGATTTTATAACAATTTTCAAATGTCGATTTTCAATTGTTAAATAAAATAAATAGAGAAAATAAAAACAAACACTTTGTTATGAAAATTCCATACAATTTTTATGAAATTGCAAATTGCAGAAAATGTTATTTTCATGCTTATGTGTTAACATGAAAGAGTGTAATTTCTTTTTTTTTAATGGCATCAAATACCATAATCTTCTCTGTTAAAATGTGCCAATTTTTAAAGGAGTATACATTAGGGTGCAGCAAAATTCAAAAAAAATTAGTGCATCAAAAATTATCATAGATTAAGATCTTAAAACAAAAACTGCATACTTAGTTTTGGTTAAAACCCCCGAAAAGATGGCCCGCCCGGGGCTTGAATGAAGATCTTAACGACAAAAATCATTGTTTTTTCGCAGTTTTTTTATTTTATCTCAAAAACCATGAAACTATTGGTAGTAATTCATCCTAAATCTTTGAAAGGGATTAATTTTCTACATTTTCTATTTTTTTCTCATTGCTCTACAGTGAAGTTTGCCTTATGGAAGTCCCGGAAGAAGTTCAAATTTTTTGATTCAAAACACGGTTTTTTTTTAGTATAACTTAAGATACAAGAGACACACAAAATCTTTAGACCTCAATAAATGTAGGAAATCTGTTTTCTTATAGTTTTGCTTTGAAATCTTTATTCCAAAAGTAAACAGTTTCCCGCTAGAGGCCAAAATTTGTTAAAAATAATCGTGTATCATGAAAATGCGACCTTTTATTGTTTTGGTTTTAAAATATACCCAAATTTTTGATTAAGGACTGCGTTCGATAAAATTGTCCCATACAAAATTCAAAAAATCTCTAGAAATAGTAGTCCGATTTTAAAAGTTAGACACATTCTTGAACCGCTATTTTATTACAATTTTTATAACGTATCTAGAATTTTAATAATATTTTTGTTTACAAATTTTTTTGTAACTTTTCTGACACTCCTTATATTAATGATTTTATGGTATTATTTGATAACTTTCGAGCTGCTGAACACAACTTTTCCCGAAAATTTTAAGCATCCCTGGCAACTTCTTTCATTGCCTTTATCTTCTATTTGACCAAAGCCCAGTATCTTTCAATTGGCCAGAGTTCTGGACAGTTTTGAGGATTTGCTTCACGAGGCACTAAAATCACATTATTTCTTGAGTACCCCTCCAAGGCTAATTTACTATAATGACCAGATGCTAGGTCTAGCCAAAAGAAAGTGGAAACTTCATGCTTTCGTAGGAAAGGCTTAAGTTTTTTTTCCAAGCATTTCTTAACATAGAATTCGGAGTTTACTGTTCCAGTGGCTACAAAATAATTGCTCCTTTTGCCACAACTGCAGATTACTTGCCAAACCAAGAACTTACGAGGAAATTTCGACTGCTTTTTTGACTTAAGCTTTTCGTCCATATTCCCCCGCGAGTCTACAGTGTAAAATTTTTTCCTAAAAACTGCGTAAAATCGGCTACAACATATGTTTCGTCGTCCATAATGCAGCATTCGAATTTTTGGAAAAAAAATAATTTTTAATTTTGTGGCGTGCTGTTTTGCTTTCGTGTTCTTCATAGCATTTCTGTCAAAAACTTTTTGTACCTTAAACGTCTTCAAACTAACCTCCTTTTTGGCCTTGCGAACTAAAAACTCGGAACACTTCACCTTCTGTGCCAGTTTTCTGCATGAAATGTTGGAGTTCTCTTTAAAATTGTGACGAAGTTCTTCTTTTTGTTTTGGTCACGAATGAAATTTTCTCTCGCGGAACCTGGCTTTCGAAAGACACCCATGTCTTCCTTAAAATTTTTCAGAACTCTTGATACCAATTTCACATTAACTTTGCTATTCCGAGCAATTCTATTGGTAGTCTAACGCGGGTGGTCTTCAAAAATTTTTATTATAGACTTTCGAACTTATAGCTCGTTTGCGGTTTTTAAGTAAATATGACTGACTAGGGACAAAATTTGAGAACCATAGTTTTGGTACATTCAATTCAAAGCCTACTGCGAAAAAAATTTTTAAATTGAGCAATTTGAAAACAAGTTATTGGATAAAATGTGAGGGACAATTTTATCGAACGCAGTCCTTAGAAACTGATGCAAAAATCAAGAGCTTCTAAACATAGTCTTTAGAATGGAAATCGGATTGAAATTGCGCGAGATATGATTTTGGGTATTTTTGTTTCACAGTGTATTTTGCATCCACAACTTAAGATTTTTTTATGTTTATTACCTTACGTTAAAGGACGATAAACAGCGCAACTTTTAGGGCCAAGAATATCAAAATCGGTTTGTAGTTTCCTTGCGAATTTCAGCCTGAGAGTTTGGATTTTTTTAAATTTTAATCTTTGATACAACCTACAATTTTCCCATTATTTCGAAAAAGTGCTGCACCCTAGTATACATGCAGTATTTATATACAATTGAACTCCTTTATTGACTCCATACAAAGAACTAAATTTGTAATATTATATGTATACAAGGACTTTATTTAAATTACCACAATATTCCTCAAAAAAACTAAATAAATAACAATAGGTCTTTTTTTTGATATTCAACCTTTTTAATGCCAATCATATTAAGAGGTGACAACTCATCTAGTACTTCTTCTCATTAGACATTTTTTCCGTATATGTATCAATTTCAAGGACATTGCAATTCTTGCACATTTTTCAAATAAAGTACTGTGATCCTTTTGATTGCTTTCCGATGCGTACATTTATTTCACCCAAAGAAGCAAAGTTTTTTGAATAGATTTATGTATAATGTGGTTAGACGTCCTCAACAAAAGGCTTCATTTGCTTGAGATTTAACCCGGCAAACAAAAGAAATACCGCCATCGCCGAGTTCAACGTTCTGTGATTTTGCAGTATCCACAAATGCCTTCGCGGCTGAATGTAATATCTCCAGCATATTCATTATGGAAGTACCATAATTGGGAAGTGGGAATTAACAATCGGTTTTTTCGTTGTGATAGTTTAATGTGAAGCACCAAAATTTTGTCTCTGCGGAATTGTGAAACGATATTTGTTTTTAATTTTTTATTTTTATTCAAATTTTGATTTCAAAATTGTTTTAATTTTTTGACCATTCCTGTGTCACGTCAAATTTTTTAAGCCGGCGCCTAACTAGCTTTAAACCTGCTCGAATGCAGTTTAAACTTTAAACTGGGAATAAAATTGTTTATAAATCAGAATTTCATGTTAAACTTCTGAATAGCCATATTCCATTGATTAACTTTTATTATAAATAACTACGGCTGTTTAAGTTTAAGTCAAAATATCGACTTATTTTAAGCCAATTTGGAAACCCAACAATTTTCTGAAAAAGGTCATATCATTTTCAAAGCAAGTTTGCAATGTAAGTAATTGTATGTGGAAATAATGTGTTGCATGCCTTTAGGATAAAAGAATTTTAGTTCATTTTCTTCTGAAATTTTTCGAAATCGTAACACTTTTATAAAAAATGATTTCGACAAACTTCTAATGTACATATAGTATGTATTAAGTCGGTGTTTTACTGTTTTGCGAAGAATAATTTCCGGTATGGAAATTACAAGCCATTGGAGTACATAGTACTCATTGCTTGAGCATCTTAAGTTTATGTCCAATTAAAATAGATATGTAGTTTGTACAATTTGCTCGTAAATTATTTGTTTAAGTATGTAAATTTTATTTTTTTTTTAAATGTATGCGCTGGTCAAGTAAGTAGAAAACTCATCTAGTTATCTTTCCTGTGTGTTAATTAATTCATTGGTATTTAGTTTATTATGTTACCTGAACATCTGGTGTATTTTTTTTCTTCACTTTTTGCGCATGGTTAACCATTGAATAACTTAATTTCTTCTTGTTATTTTGCATTGTTAATTAACAGAAAAATAAAGTATAACAATGAAAAGAGGTGATTTTTACACGTTTGCACCAGTTTTAAAGAAAGATAAAATATATGCAAAACAACACAAGGCGACACTGTGGAAATTGTTATTAAATTTTGTCATGATTTTCATGAAGCTTTTACGCTGATTTAAGTGCAAAAAGCCTTTGCCGTGTCGCGCCTTTACCGCGGGATATTTTGAAATTTTCTGCGGACAATTGCATGGAAAATGAAAATATAATTTGCAGTTGTTTTCTGGTTACATATGTATATAATTTTTTTTATATTGTCCTTTTTATGACAAATGTTAGCGTTTTACCGAATTCGTAATTTTAGCATACAGACGGTTAAATTTACCGTAGGAGTTATCAGGGCTCAATATAAAAGTCTGAAAAAATCAGGGAATTTTTTTTTTTTTTTTTTTTTGACAAGTCGACAATAAGCCAATTAATGGCGAACCTAATGTGCATATCTTATACAGCTGATGCATTTTTTTTATAACTTTCGTCGATAAGTTCAAATATTTTTATATTGTCAGCTGAGAAATTCAAAAATTACTTTGCAGACATTTTTTTCACCAATGACGAAAAATGCTTTAAACTTAAGAAAAATGCGTCAAAAATGTAATAAATATTTTTATGGCTTTGGGGATGAAATTACTGCCTCTAAGTGTTCAGAAACTAGTGATGAAATTTTATAGCAAATATTTCTGTAGTACAATCTGACTCAATATTCCTGCTTTTTAGGTTTCATTTTTGTAACTTTTTAAGAAAAAAGTAAAAAAGCTTTATATGTGGAGGGAGGATGTACAGAGTTTAAGTTTTTTACAGAAATATTCCTTGTAATATCTTGCATAAGTTTGCTGAACACATGATACACTTCAGATGTAAGATTGATATAGTAAAATTTTCGATTTAACACAAGAATACTTTATTCTGTTATTTTATGTACAGTACTTTTAAAAAACTTCAAAAATCAATTAAAAAAAGAACTGATAAGAATATTTTGGAATTTCGGAAATGAGATTTTGTTTGCTTGTATGGCCTTTATGGGCTCACGCGATTTTAATGAATCTTCAAAAAGTATTATAATCGATTAGACAATTAGATGGTGCCATGTTTCCCACATAACATAATTCGTCACACCTCTGAAACTGTTTGAGCCATTTTAATGAGATTTGGTACAAATGTAAAGGCCACCAGGACAATTAGCATACATTGAAAAAACGGGCGCAATCACGAACGTTAGAAACTAAGCTAGTCGCAACTCTATTCTATTTTTGTTCTCGAAAGGGTTAATGTTCACGAAAGGATTAATTTTAATAAAATCACCTATTTCTTTGATCCAGAACTAAAACTCATGATCTCAAAAATGCTCTATAAAAGTCTAAATAATTACGTCAAGGACCACCACGATTTAACGCTTATTTTTTCGCACATTTCAAGCAAAAGCGAAAGAGGTCATTTAAATTTGCAACAAGTTGCCGTTGCGTTTCATCACACTAAAATGACAAAAGTAAAACCACCACCATACGTTGTCAACCAAGAACAAACAAAGAAACCAAGAAAATTGTTGATGTATGTATGTATGTATGTATGTATGCACATAAAACAAATGTGCCGACCCAAACAACATTAGAGAAAATTTAATTATGATTCCACATGGAAGATAAATCAAAGGTTCCTCCAACGGCCGCCGACGACCAAAGAAGAAAAATTAAACACTCAAAGGCAACAAAGAGGCTGCTTTCTAGTTACGGGTTTACAGTGTGAGTGTGTGAGGCAAACGTTTTTAATTAAAGACTTCCGGCGCGCGTTAAGTAAGTAAGAGGGGGCAAAAAGATATATGAAAAAACACAAAAGAAAAAAGAGAGAATGCGGAAAAAAGGGAAAGAAAGAAAAACTGGGAAAAAGCTTTAGAGATCATTGCACTAAAGAAAAATTGCAGAAATTGAAGAAAACCAATTTTAATGCTAATACCTATGATTTTATGTACATTAGGGCGTATCATGAAATGTTCAAAAATGTCTTGCAAAAATTCTTTATTTTCTATAGTGGTCGATTGACTGGTACGGTCTAGACTCTAGAAAATTAAGTTCAGCAAAAAGAGTTCAAAATATTTTTTAAAAAAGTTGTAGTCCCGGGTCAAAGATGGTACGTAATAATTTTTTTAAATTAATAACACTTACCAGCAAGGTTTTCTTTCCAAGCATTTCCGAAGAAACTTTATACATAAAATCCGAATCCGAGGTCAAAATCAACCCATCACCTCAGGATTTGGAGATATTTAAGGTTAAATACACGAAAAATGTTATTTTGGCTACTTTTGATGTTAGATGCAGACTGCACAAAATTTTCTTTATTTTTTTTAACCAAAGTTATCGCGTAGTTCTATTCTGTTTCTTCAAAATTTGCTCTTAAAAGATGCCATACGATACTCCCTTCCTATGGCCGATCTAAGATAACATCTTAAAATCCCATAAAACGCATAAAACGACACGACTTCGGATTTCATGACATCATCTTTAATCTGACATAACTTTTGAAGAAAGTATCGTATGGCACTTTTTAAGAGCTCGTCTTGAAGGTTAAAAGTAAAACTCAGTAAAGAACTATGCAAAAAAAAAATTAACCTCAAATATCTCTTTTTTTCCAAAAAACCTATTGCAAAAATAATGCGTACGTTTAGCCAAGTAACTTGGACTACATAGTAGTATCTTCAGTATTTTCTAATAAGAAATTGAAAACCAGCTTCTTCTTTTTCTTTTTTGTCTGTCTTTTGCAACCAGACTTCGAATAAATCGGAATATCGGAAGAATAAGATACCGGACAAAAAAATTCATTAAAAAAAAGCGGCCAAAATCGGGCAAGCGAATTTCTAAATAACATTAACACAATAGCAACATATTACTAATTTTGGATTCCTTAAGAGGAACAAATATGAACAAATATTTTAAAAGCTTACACAAAGTTCGAAATTTTAAAAAAAATTTAAAAATCAGGGGGTCTCATTCGTATTTTAGATTTTTCCACAGAAAACCAAAATAAATTTAAATGTTTTAAACTAAATTGCATTAAACATACCAGCATTAATTTTATCCATTTTTTATTTTAGCAAAAAATAAATTGTTTTAATTACTTTTTAGTAAATTGAAAAGAGTTGTTTGCTAATTGTTTGCGTTATCTCACTACAATGCAAATCGGCACTTCCACAGAATGGTCCACCGTGAGGCAAAAATTTAAATCTAAAACTATTTAGCGTACATGATTGAGTTTTGGTACTTACACGGAAAAAATTAAACCGTAAAAATTCATTGAAAATCCCTGTATTTTTGACTGGTTTTTTCAGTAACTGTGCGCCAGTAAAGAAAACTGTATTTTTTACTGACTGCACAAAGTAATTTTTTAAAAAATATAAAAATATAATAAAATAAATAATGCTGGTGGTGTCGAACTTAAGACCTTTGTGTTTCTAGGCGACAATCTAACCACTGAGCTACTGAAGCACTTTCATTTCTATAGCTTATTGTATAATTTAAATTATTTTTCAATAAAATTTTTTACAATCTCAATCAGTAATAATTGAAATGTATTCTAAGCAAATATTGCAGAGGTCACGTGCATTTTTTCATGCGACAAGTTTTTACTTCTCTATTCAATAGTTTTCAGTGTTTATCTCTGTGCTTTTTGAAGTGTAAGCCGTATATTTTACTTTCGTACCATTACTTTTTCATGAGAATTCAGTAAAGTAATTGAATTACTGGAACAAACCGTAATTTTTCCTAAGATTATTATCACTTTGTGCTATTTGAAAATCAATTTTTCCGGATCATTTTTTTGCGTGTAAGAAAAAAGGATGAAGACAAATAATGTGTACTAGGGAAAAAAACGCACATGAATGAGATTTGATACATGTATACAGAGCACCGAGAAAAATGGGCGATGCCACACCCCTAAAAAGAAATTATTATTTATTAGATTTGGATAGGGACAAATAGTGATGCCATGTCAACTTAACAAGAAGCAACGTTCACCGGGAAACCCTGGTTTTTTGAAAGATTTTTAATTTAAAATTTGTATGGCAGAAAAAAATGTCCTGTGCGACACGTCCCGTGTGACCCTGATTAAAATTAAATTAAAAAAAAATATAAATAATTTTTGGGTAAAATTAAAACAATTTTTAAGAGACATCAATGCACAACATTCTGAAATTAGTCACATTGAAATATTGCTTCAGGTTTTCCTGAAATCGTCGTTTGAATTGTTGACCGCGAAAACCATTTCTATTTGTCCCGTGCGACCGCCTTGGTTTTTTGCAATTATCTTGAAAACGAAAAAATTGCCCAAAATCAAACTTAGCACCAATTACAGGGCTAATTAAGAGCTATAAGTTAAGCCTTATTATTGTCAAAATAAAAATACGTTCTATTTTGACTTTTTTTTGAACTTCAAATGTGTACGCCGGTCTCGTGCGACACTATGGAAATGCCCAAACAGTTTTGTTTATTTTGAAGTATTCTCCGTTACACTGCATCAACAACAATTCAATAGCAACTCTTGTTAAAATTAGGTTTTGGCCAGAAAAGTGTGCCTTCTGACCTATAGTGCATTAGGATGGCAGGAACTGAGATCTGTTGGGTCAGTACTGGAACTGGGCACTTGATGTCAATAACTTCTGCAGCAAAAAAAAAAAATGAAAAAAAGTCTCCTAGAGAAATAAATTTTGATATGTCATACTTTGAGATCTGACTGTAGATGCCGAAGATATGATGAAAAATGTTAATGAGGAACCCTAAGTTTGGTCAAAAAAGAAAAAAAAAATTGAAATTGACTTGCAAATATGTTTTTTTTTTTATTTTGGCTGTAAGGTGATACAGTCTAAGGTACATAGATATATATCATGTTAACCAAACTTCTTGCGAAAAGTAGGGGGATTGGACAAGGGACATACAAATGAGAAATCACATAAAATATTAAATTTCTACTCCTTCAGGAGCTATCAACATGGTACATAGCAGGGGCTGAAATAAGAAAAAGTTATTACTGCAGAATTTTTTTTTGTTTTTTTTTATAATTTTTAGCAAAATTTTTTTAATGTCTTATTCAAGTGATAAATATTAAATATTAATATTAAATAACAGATATCATGGCAATGGTTCAATTTAAAATTGAAAATTTATAGCGAAATTTTTTTCGAATGCATTTATAAAAATATGTTTAAAGTAGAGTTGCCGAGTACTTATTGTAGTTGCTACATTTTAGTCCAAATTGATGAGGTTAGACAACTAAAACAACGGTTATAAGCGAAATAAAATGAATATTTAGTTTCAACGATTAACGCAAAACAAAGCAATATGAATTTGGGTGAAAATTATTATTACAATTTTTAACAATATCCTGAAGTTATTACTGCAAATTTGAAGTTATTACTGCAGAAATAGGGTATTACTACAGCTTATTTCAATGCCTGGTACATAGATGTATATTGTGTCTACCGAACACCTAGGAAAAAGGTGTTCACGCGCTGGACAATGTGCTGTATCGTAATTATCAGATGATAAACAAGAAAATATGAATGAATGAATGCAAAATACATCTTTCGATTCGAAACTGACTCACGAATGTGCACTCAAACTCAAGAGATGCTCCCGTGTAAACGAGGTCACTCTGATGAGGGTCAAAGGACACATTAGTATGTAAGTAACATAATGCGGTAGCGGATACCTTAGCAAAAATGAGATGAGCAAAGGATTTACTGGGACTTGAACCAATTCATTGGACAATCTTGGCAGTCTCTGGTCGGACAATGTATGCAGATTATGCCGAGAGGAGACTTTAACAGCAGCAAACATGATTTGCCAATTCCCGGCATTGGCAGAACTTGAATGGCAGGCATGGCTATATCAGGAATGTTAGTGGAGATCTGCTGGAAACTTTGACAAATTTTGAATTCCCGGTATCGGCAGAACTTGAATGGCAGGCATGGCTATGTCACGAATATTAGTGGAGATTTGGGTCAAAGGACACATTGGTAAGAAACATAATGAGGTAGCGGATACCTAAGCAAAAATGAGATGAGCTAAGGATTTACTGGGACCTGAACTAATTCGTTGGACAATCTTGACAGAGCCTGTGGGCGGACAATGTATGCAGACTATGCCGAGAGGAGGCTTTAACAGCAGCACACATGATTTGCCAATTCCCGGCATTGGCAATACTTAAATGGCAAGCATGGCTATGTCACGAATATTAGACGAAGCGAGTCCAACAAAGTGGTTGGTAACACTGAAATCTAGCATTTTAGTTCTGCAGCAATTTAAATATAAAACAAATTATGTAAAGAGGATTACAATACATTAAAAGCACTACATAAACAAACTAATTTTCACATATTTAAAGTTCAGGCAAAAAAAAATAACAAAGAAAGAAAAGATGAACCAAAGGAATATTTACGAGATACAAATTTAGTGCGCGCGCACAATTTACAGTAGTGAACGACCAAACAAAACAAAAAGAAAAAAACAACTAAAAAGCCTAACCTTTAAAAGACACTAACATACATATTTTGCTTCATTTTGAGGCCTGTTAATACCAAAGTATGCGCGTTACCTGGCAGACAAATAAACAAGAAAATTAGAAAAGCGTAAGCGTAGTAGAAACACATAACGATAATAATGAATCAACACAAAACAGAATACTAGACAGCAAACGGAGACAAAGACGCGAACGAGTACCCATTTAACTTTAACAAATATTAGTACAAAACAAAGCAGAGAAAAGAGGATAAAAAAAGCAGTATATGAGAAAAAAGGACATACAATAAAAGTATGAAAATATGTAGAAGGAAAAATTAAACGGACGGACATGTGTAGATGTTTTTGCAACTGCTCGCATTCATTGAATGGGCAAGAAAGTGGCGGTTCAAGGACATTATATAACTTGTCAATGCTACCCGTTGAGAGCTTAAACTTTAAGATGGAATTACAGACATATATTCACATTGATATTCAGCTAATCACACGCAGAGAACACTTTAAAATTACATACCTATGTCCATGTCTGGAGATTTGGCAATAATTTACAGATGATATACAGATATTAGATATCATAACTCAAAATAATTAAATTTAAAGATTTTCATTTACTTACTTCAGTGGGCGGTGTTTACTTTTTTATTTTTTATCCCCTACCGCCAGTCAAGCCCAAACATGGTACACACGTTTGTCATGCATATTTTTCATGTTTAGCCCTTGCCATTATTCCTTGTATCCAGACCAGAAGAAATGGCTTAGTGGTAAGAGATTTGGGTCGAATTAAGAGGACATTACTGAAACAAACGCCTATTTTTGGGGTCAATTATTTGGAAGGAATAAAAGAATGTTGAACTAACACTAAACTAACTGAACTAATTATAAATAGTAATAATAGACCTAGGCTCTTGAAATCTGGTGCAGATGTTGTTTAGATTAAAACAATAAAAATCTGTGCATATGAATAAAATCCGCAAGCGAACACGCCCACTTCCCATACGAAACTAGAGCGCGGTGGAAATTTTTTTTCAAAATGGGTATCAATTTCTATTAATTCGACAGCGCTGACTCTTTCAAATTGTGAGCTATCTTTTACAGTTTTCAAATTATGAGAAAAAAACGAAAGTCAACTTAATTTGTTTGTGTAATTGTTCCTTATTGACTTGGAATCAAACTGACCGATTTCAAAGAAATTTTCACATTGTGTTAGTTTAAAAAAAGGCTTACCATGTCATATGCTAAAAAAGTGGGCGGTGCCACGCCCCCAACTCCCAAAAATTAACTAATCATATATCTATTAAATATGTAAGTCATTGGGATAAATAATGTTCACTGAAAAAGTGGGTGGTGAGACGCCCATAAAAAAACAAATGCATCATATCTCCGAAAATATTTGACGCATATAACTAGATATAATTTGGTGCATATGTCAAGACCATTAGATCAAATAATCCTCACTAGAAAAATGGGCGATGACGTCCTCCTAAAAACTGTTTCATAATTTCTTTGAAATTGCTTGACGCAAATAGATTTGAAACATGTGCAAAGCGCATTGGGAAATAGAAAAGTGGGCGGTGCCACGCTCTATATATTCAGAAATATGATGTAGTTTTTGTTTATATATCATATTTCTATTAAAGCAAAATTATAAGATTTGCTACTGTGTGTCCAAAATAAGAAAGTGTAATTCCCAAGAGGGATTAAAAGAGGGAATGTACCCCTCACCTGCTATGATACAAAAAAACGTTCATCCAAATTTAAGCTGTAAGCTTCAAATTGATGAAACCATTGTTAAACTTAGCAAAATTTAATCAAATTAAAATATTTTGTCCTTTTAAAAACCTACAATAGGAAAAAATTCATTAAAAAATGTTTTTAAAAGCGCATATTTGTACTTTGGATTTCGATTTAGTATACTTCCCCGCATGTTATATTAAAAAAATAATAGAAATATGGATATATTGATTTTTTTAATGTCAAAGTTTGCTATTTTTCTACTTTTACAATTTTTGATTGTAATAGGGTATTTCCATGTAAATGTGGACAAGTTATAGAAAAATTTGTCACTTCTTTTCAACCTTCAACTATATCCAAACTAATGTTTAATTAAAGAAACATTACCATTTAGTGCCAAAATTAAGATTTGACATTGCAATTGGTTATTATCGCTTTTTTTAGTTAATGTCTGTACATCAGAAGAAGTAAAAACGGGCAGCAAACTAAAACGGTACTTTTGCGAGGAAGTATAGTATATGAATCTGGTGATGACGGTAATAGTTGTGATGATAATATACCATCTGTATTAAAACCTTAAATAATTCCAATCGCGATATAAGAGACTTAGTTCATCAATTATTACATTTTGTTTTAATTTTGGTTCCTGTGCATAAAAGTCTGAAGTAGTTCTTTATTATTCTTATATTTTGACCCAATTTTAATTTTTACACCTAAGAACTAGAAAAAGCCCCTTGTATTGGTCTAAAAATCGATAGTAACGCGAGTTACCAATTTTTTGTAACGCGAGTTACCATATAATTTTTGCATTACTTTAAAAAATACGATTTAATATGGTTGTTTCTAATAAAGAAATACTTATCGATATCCTGCTGCCTTCATTTATGTCTAATCCCAGTGTGCCAGACGGTTCATATCTTCGCTTTTTTACTCGTTACGGATCCGTTACTGATCAGTTTGCGGGAGAAATTCCAAAAAAATAAACGACTCGTTTTTTTTTTGGGAATCTCTCCCGCCAACGGATCAGTAACGGATCCGTAACGGGTAAAAAAGCGAAGATTTGAACCGTGTGGCACACTGGGATGTAAAGAAATCTATCCACAAATTTCGCAGAAACCTATGAAAGAAATTTACACTCTGAACATGTTGTCCAAAAATGGTAACGCGAGTTACTAGCACAATTTACTATTTTGCTGGTGAAATATTGAGTTGTCACTGAAAATTCAACTAATCAATAACAGGAACAAAATATTACATATGTTCATTAAGAATCAAATTTTTTAGTTAATCCAAAGGTTGAGCCTCAAAAGCTTCATTAAACTCTTAAAAACTTTTATATTAGTAACGCGAGTTACCATGGAATTAGCCAATATCTGAAAAATCGGTATAATTCAAATAAAATCGATTGAAAATAATAAGCTAGTTTTTTTATTTTCTGCCACTATGCTTTACTAGTTCAATAGATTTCAAGCAAGTTTAAGGGAACATTTAATCCAGCAACCGCTAATATGAGGAGTTCCATACAGCATTTTTGCTGTTCAAAGTTCAGCTTATTAATTAGGCCCAAAGAAAGTTTTATATTTTTAAAAAGTTTTTTCGTCCCTAAGGATTTAAAAAATTTTAGAATTCATAGCACGCCTACTGTGCAACGGTTTGCTTTCAACTGAAAATGGGCAAATCATGAAAAAAAGAAACGTCCGACATGAAAATATAGAATTAGTAAGCAACTGTTATTAGGCAGGTACAACGTATTTTTTTATTTTATAGACCAATTCCATGCACTTAAAAAATATGCATACTTGATAAATGACTGTCACGAAGTAATCCCTTATTTTCATATCGGACGTTTCACTTTTTCATGATTTACCCATTGTTAACAGGAAGAGTAAGCTATTGTCCCACTAACAAATAATTCAAAATAGTCTTTTAACGCAAAACCACAAAATATAGTTCAATTAAATCACCCATAGCTTATATTTACTACATACATACTGCTACTAAGTGTCTTACTCACCTTTGGCAAGTCACGTATGTGATTCGCATCCAATAGCAATTCCTCCAGTGTACGCGAATAGCGCAAAATCTCCTCCGGAACAGTGGGCAACGAACAATGACGTTTGTCCACAGATTCCACCTGCCGATTGCAGCCCTTAAAAATTGGAATGCACTTGAACATGACGACAACGTAGATGATGATGGTGATGGTGTGGCTGATGTATCACAACATGCAACGGCATACGATCACAAAAATAAAAAAAAACTGTTGCTTTCTTCGTTTTTCTTTTTTTTTTAATAATATATTTTTTTCCACAAAATAATTAACTTAGGAATTAAATTCAATAAATTTTAACGTGTTTCAATAAATTTTATCGCGACATAGCAAAAACAACAACAATTATTAACACGATGCGTAAAAATGTATTTATAAATCGTAGTAGTAACAAACAATGTAGTAAAGGCTTAAATGAGTAATTTTTTTTTTTTATTGGAACACTTCTTTACCGGGGCAAAGCCACACTTCAAGGAATTGATTTATTTTATTTTGATTTTTTTTTTACAATTTATAATCTACACAATTAATAGTGTAGCCTGCGTTGTAATTAAGATTTTGCATATAACAATTTAATTAAAATATTTAAAAAAAAAAGATAAATTCAACGATACAACGAGAAATTTATCACACGAACTCGTCGCACCAAAACAAATGTTGCGCTTCGCTTATTTCGCGTTTAAACTTTGCATCCGTAATCCGTCCGAGTTTTACGTTCGTTCTTCAGCGCACTCGACATTTCACTAACGCGACGACGACGACGACGACGACGACTACGACTATGGTTTCGATTAAACAACTGAGAACAACGACCACTCTGTTGAGATGATGCTATAAGTAAATATAACAATATATTACACTCGATACAATTTTTGCGCTTCTCTCGCTCTCTAGCTTTTTTCGATAGGTATCTATATTTTTTTCTTTTCACTTTAGCCTGTAATTCTGTGGCGCTTCATATAGAACATGGAACCGTTTCAACTCCAGCACTACTACGACGACAACAACAACAAACTAGTGTTCGGTTGGGTTGAGTTCAGTCTGGGTGCTTGTTGTACCTATGCTATGCCGGCGGTGCCACGGTTCGTTACGTTCTGTTTTTCGGTTTATTCAGCTCTGCTTCTGTGCTGTCATTTCGTAAGCTTTGCAATTTCAACATGCGGCGAATTCCCATTATGAAGTCACATGAAGGTACCATTGGATATAATATAAAAATAAATAAGGAAAAAGAATGAAACGGAAGAATACATTAGTTGAAGTTGATAAATTATATATAATGATATTTTTATAACTAATAAGTAAGTATCAACTGGAGTAGAGAAATGCCAACCAATCATATGACTATTTTTTTAACTTTTTTTTATGAGGAGTGTACCTAAAGTGCTCTGCAAAGAGCCGTTTGTCTTCTAAGCAGTCCACCATTAAATGCTGTTTAAAAAGATAATTTTTTTTTTCAGAAATTTTTCTTTATATGTGTCATTTCAGACACAGAAGTATGAGTGCTCTGAAGTCTATTAAAACTAAACAAATGTCAAAAAATGTATATCGAATTGTCGTGAACTCAAAAAAGAAGCTGTCGAATTACTCGTGAACACAAACTTAAAATTTTTAAAATGTGTTCATCGACTACTTTTTGAAAGTAGGTCGAAAAACGGTATATTTGAAAAAAAAACACCACATACCAAAACCCTATCATTTTGGAAATTTAAAAAAAATATATATATTATACGGGGCCGTCCATAGAGGAAGTCACGGCTTGAGAGGAAGGAAGGGTCTACAAAAATGTGACTATTTGTGACAGGGAGGGGGTGGGTTGTTTCATGAATAATAATTCCAGTTGAGTAACAACTTTCCTATTTTATACCATTCATTTTGCCCTTCAGTCCAAAAAGATCTGGAGTCAAGAGTTTGTCAATCATGCTACACATATTTCGTTTCAAAGTAATGCTCCAGAAACACAAAGTTTTGCACAAAACGAACAAGAAGTTTGAAATTACGTGGAAAGAGTTTTGAAAGAAAATTCTTCCGACTTGTATTTAATTATCTATTAATGGCTATGAATTCTATTTGTTTTTACTGCTAGCTATTAATTCGGAATCAGTACCGAAAATTACTATTTTTGTTTAAGTTTGTTGAGTTTTTTTTTTTTTAACAAAACGTTTTTCGAAATTTTTTCAAAAAGAACGTATTTTAAAAACTTTTTTCTCATTCAGTAAGTGCTCTCGATTGGTTAAATTTTTTTCTTGCGTGGGGTGTGTGGATTCTATTAAAGGGTTCCTATCGGTTCAATCATAACTACTTTGTACTATTTGCCCTAATAAGATAAAACCAAAACTCGAATAAAACGTACTATTCACGGTTCTTCGAGATTTTTATGAACAAGAAAATTCTTAGCCATAAAACTTTATAAGACAGTTCGAAGCCCCAGTCGTTTTTAAAAAAAAAAAAAAAACTCAGGTTAAATTATATCGATATCTATTTTCTTCTTCGAAATTTCGTAAACTGTAATAACGAAAAACTGTTGTTTTTTTCTTTTTTCACCTTGACAGGCTAAAATAATTCGAAGAAGAAAAAAGATGTTCATTTTATTATAACTGAGTTTTGAAGAAAAGACTGCTTTATAAGTTTTATGTCTACGAATTTCGTTCGTTCTGTTTTGGTTAGGATTTTGTACAAAAACTTTCTTATTTTGTAGCATTAAGAAATAGTTAAGTTTATAAAAGAAATACCCAACAATGCGAGTAATTTTGATTTTTCTGAAAATTTGGATATTCCAACTTCGACTCAAACAATTATTTTTCCATTAAACAAGTCAGTACTCAGCTTTTTAAGGCGAAAATGTACATATAAATTTAGGGGGGCTTCTCATGTAACACGTCAAAAAGTAGTTGTTTTTCGGGATTTTTTTTCACTCGGAAAATAAAAACAAACACAAATAATTTTTTGCATATATTTAAGAACATGTTTGAACTATAAAAAAAAGCATTTTTTCAAAAACTAAAATGACAAAATGTCGCGTGTGGCGTGACGCGGCTGACGGATTTATCGTGGTACATTGTGGAGCCCAAAGTTTTAATCTGAAACATAAAACAAAATTTTTTAATTATTCAGCAGGGTTCCCCTGAGTGCATGAATGTCTGCAACTCCAAAAAATTCGATTCTACAATATTGAAATCACGTCTTGAAAAAAAAGTGCTATTTTTTCGTCATTTTTTGTCGCTAAATGGGGCTAAAAAGTGTATAAAATAACTTTTTTTCCACAATTTCAGACATTCATGCACTCGTTCAATTTATAATCTGCAAAACACTTTTTAGAAATCAAAAATCGGTTAAGTAGTTTTTTCGCAATCGTGTACCACGATTTTAAAACCATAGTTTTGAGAAAAAACGATTTAAAGTTTGAGTTTCGCACACAAAGCGCGCCCGAGCGCGCTGGTTCAATCAATCATATTTTCCATAATATTTAGAGTTGAGTCATGAAACTTTGGAAATATATTCCCAAGACGTTATTCTATCAACATATGAAAAAAAAAAAAAATCGATTTTTTGAAAATTTTACATGAGAAGTCTGAGAAAAAAATTCTCGAGTTAATTTATTCATGGTAACGACCATTAACGAGGACATAAAGTATGTGGAAATTACATTTGATAAAGTGCTGAATTTTGAAACACTTATTCACCACCACCACTACCACCACCAAAGCTATAAGATGTGCTAAAGCATTATTTCCAATACTCAACAGAAACTTAACATTTTATTCAAGTTGCAACTTTCTTACGGGACACTGATTTTCACTTAAATATACATACTTAGATTTTAACTTCAAAAATAGCTCCCAGCTTTTAAAAAATTCATGCTGGAGGTACCACAATTTGGCAAAATAAGGGATAAAAGTTGTAACTTGAGTTACCAACTTATACTATTGATGTATCGATGTGTATCAAACCAATAATGGCCAAATTTGGTTTTCAAAAATTGCTAAAGCTTACTTAAAGAAAATACAAATTTTTAACGGTTGCTTAAGACTTCAATATGTACCACAATCATGGCGCCAGGCAAAAGTAGTGTTTATTCCCAAAGGAGGAAAAATTACCCACGCTAAGGCAAAAGATTTCAGACCTATTAGTTTAACGTCTTTTCTCCTTAAAACCATGGAACGTGTCATAGACTGCTTCATTAGAGAAAGTATTCCCCACGGTTATATGTCACTTACTCAGCACGCCTATCAAAAAGGCAAATCATTAGAAACTGCTCTACATAGTGTAGTTAAAAACATTGAGAATTCCCTTCACTACAAGGAATACACTTTAGCGGCATTCCTGGATATTGAAGGGGCTTTCAATAATATTTCAAATGAATCGCTAATAGAGGGACTTCGGTTGATTGGAGTCAACGAATTTCTTATAGGGTGGATCAACACTTTACTCAGTTGTCGCTTGATATCATCAACGTGGGGTTCTGAATTTACTCAAAAACTGGCCATTTGTGGCACTCCACAAGGTGGGGTACTTTCACCACTTCCCTGGATAATAGCTTTAAATCCCCTACTAAAAAAATTACAAGGTATGGGCACTAAAGTTGTTGCCTATGCTGATGATCTTGTTTTAATGGTAAATGGGAAATATCCGAATGTATTAAGTGAGCTTCTGGAGACCTCGCTAGAATCTTTAAGCAGATGGTGCTCCACAAAAGGCCTTCGTATAAATCCATCAAAAACTCAAGTTATACTTTTCACCAGAAAATATAAAATACCGACTTTCAGGTGCATTCGTATCAATGGAATCACCATAAATTTATCGAAAACTGCAAAGTTTCTAGGGGTGATATTAGATCACAAACTACATTGGAAAGAAAACATTGAAGAACGCGTAGCAAAAGCTAATAATGCCTTCTACGCTTGCAAAGTCATGTTTGGTCGTACTTGGGGCTTAGAATCTAAGGTGACACACTGGATATACTGCTCTGTCGTTAGGCCAATATTGTTATATGGAGTATTTGTCTGGTGGAACGCACTCGAAAATAAATCTCTCTTAAAACCATTAGAAAGAATTCAACGACATATGTGCTTGAGCATTACGGGTGCTCTAAAAACTACATCAGCAGAATCATTAAACATAATACTTAACATGCTTCCTATTGACTTACATGCGAAAGGAGTAGTCTTTAAAACTGCGCTCCGACTGAAAGAAGTTGAGGGTTTCAGCTTCAGAGAATTCGGACACAGCAAACTAAGCTCTGTCTGTAAAAAGTCGACTGACTATTGTAAACCAACACTGCATCTTGATAGGAAGTTCTCTGTTAACATAGAATCGAGAAATTCTTGGGTTAACCTAGCTTCAGACACATCGAATTCTATTAATATTTACACAGACGGCTCTAAACAAGAAGCAGGGGAGGGGGCTGGGGTTTTCATTCCCACCTATAATACAACATTAAAGTATAAATTGCCACAATACTGTAGCATCTTTCAAGCTGAGTTGGAGGCGATTAGTATGGCGGCGGAAAATGTAATGGCGAGCAGTGGCGTCGAGCGCTTAAATTTTTATGTTGACAGCCAAGCTGCCCTTAAGTCCCTTACAAACTATATAATTAAATCCAAGTCAGTGCTTCGATGCTACAATCTACTTCAAACCCTCGGCAGTAAGTTTGAAACATGCCTGTACTGGGTACCTGGTCACCAAGGTATTGAGGGCAACGAAATTGCTGATGAACAGGCAAAAGCAGGTGTACTACTCGATGGTGAACCGTTAAGCGTAACACTTCCCTTACAGCACCACAAAGTTATATATCAGAAATCGCTTTACTGTGAGGCTAACCTAAAATGGATCAACTCAAATACTAGCAAAATAACCAAAAATTTTTGGCCAACTTTCTGTCAAGATAAAACCGACTACCTTCTCTCTTTATCTCGTAAAACATGTAGAACTGTTGTAGGAGCCATCACTGGACACTGTCTTATTGGTTATCATGCTCATAGAATGGGCATTCTAGCGGATAATAGGTGTCGGTGGTGTAATGAAGACGAAGAGGAGAATTTAGAACATCTACTGTGCTTTTGTCCAGCGCTTTGCAGAACCAGATTTAAAACCCTTGGACAAATGTTTTTTAACAATCTTGAAGAACTTTCAGATACTGGTCTAAAACCAATCAAAAACTTCGCAATAGCTTCTAAAGCTTTCACGCTTAAGCCTGAAGAGGGCTGAAACCCCATTATTACATCTAAGTAATTAATTACATCTACGTGACTCAACGTCCGGGATGATGTGGTATCACTATGGACCTTTTTGGTCTATGTGTGGCTAACTCGCCGCCACTTAAACCTAACCTAAACCTTACTTAAAGAAACTCAAAACAAAAATTTGAAAATCATTCACAAACTTTCGAATAGATGTCGAACTATCGAACCGCAAAGAAGGCTGTGGACATAAACTAATTAACACGGTAATGTGAGATTTGGCGATGAAATTAAATAATAGATGCAGATAGTCTAACATAGATTATGTAAGGAGTTAACTTGAATAAACGCACTCACAACTTTGGTAAAAGCTATGCAGTAAATTTATTTGCATCATTTTGTATAAATTTTCCTTTAGTTGAAATCTTATATAAAAATGAGATTTCATTTGAATGTTTGTTACTTAAGGACTCGAAAAATAACTGACCGATTTGAATAAAATTTTCACAGTATCTTAGTGTTTGAAAAAGCCAGGTCATATGCTAAAAATGTGTGCGGAATCACGCCCCTCTAAAAGTTAATTCGTAATACCTCTGAAACTACTTGACGCAATTAATTGAAAATGGGTACATGTGTTAAGTGCTTTATAACAACTAATTTGCAATGAAAAATGGGCGGTGCCACGCCCTTAAAAATATGTATGTATGTTCTCAAACCTCTGAAACTATTTCCACATACATACATACATACATCTGTAAGTAGATGAGATTTGAGAACAATTTTACTTTAGCGACTGTTGTTGTTTTTTTTTTATTTTTTTGCCCAAATATGGCTTTGGGAATTAATTACAACAAAACGATCTGGTCGAACCTACTTTCGGAGATATAGCCATCGGAAGATTGGGGTATATCTTTTATAAAATTCGGTATAAGTTGGGAACCCCTGGATGGATTTTAAAAATATTGATGTCATATATTTTACCGGGCTATTATATTGTAAAATTACTGTTGTTGTAGTGGTAGTAAAGTGGTTGTTGTTGTTGTCTGTTCTGGCATTTTTGTTGTTAAAAGTTCCTAATTTCAAGGAAATTGATTTGGTCTATTTTTGTTTTTTTCTATAGAAATTTATAAATGATGCAATTTCAGGTACATGTTGCATATGAAAGGAAATAAATTGGGCTTCCTAATTTAGTTATTAAAACTATAGGTTGATAATTAATTTTTTGGGAAAAATAACAGTTTTTTGAGAAAAATAACGGTTTTTTGGGAAAAAAATGGGGTGCATTTTTAAAAATTGTCATATCTAAAAAACTATGACTCAAATTGAAAAATTTTTTAAAGCAATTATGAAGCCCGGTAAAATACCTTTCATATGACATCAATATTTTAAAAACCCATCCAGGGGTTCCCAACTTACACCGATTTTTATAAAAGATATATCCCGATTTTCCGATGGCTATATCTCCGAAAGTAGATCCGCTCAGACATTTTTGATTACATATTCTTTCTTAGAACTAAAAGCTTAACAAAAACCAGGTTTAAAAAAAAATGAACAGTCGCTAATCTAACATTAAGCCCAGATTTGATACATTCATGAATTCATTATGGAATGCCTTAACTGTATTGTTTGCTAAAATTTTAATCTGGCAATGTCGTAAGATACAGGAAATAGAGATTCAATAATCCGCGCTTGCACATTGATGACTTCAAACCCTTTTGATACATAAGAAAATATATCAAGCAAATCCAAAAAAACAAGGAAAAAGAGACAATGATAATGGAATTTTAATGTAGAACAGTGAAAAAAAGGTATGCTACCAAAAACAAAGCAACAAAGAGAAGAATTTAATAACTGTGACGCATACGCGACATCTGAATTCAATGGAACAGGCGACCCAAGACAGAAAATAAAATTTAGCTCCGTACAAAGGAAAATCCACAATATCTTAGAAAATCAAAGAAAGTGAGAGTTTAATCCACTTAAGCTAGAATCAAATGTTGGATACGGAATGGACACGCCCAAGCTGTCAACTCTGAATTCAATGGATTTACATTTATTGCTCGGCCAAAGTTTGATCATACTAAATGCTAAACGGATTTCACATAATTTCATAAATTAAATTATAAGTGTTTGTTTTTTTTTTCCTTTTTTCGCAATATATTTTTAATGTTTTTTCATTCCACAAACCAAAAACAAACAGAAATTCACTCACCTTCAACACAAACACACTCGCATGAGTACACCAACACCAATTTATACTTCAGCGCAACAACAATTCACTTGACGTATAGAATTTTTGACAGTTGCTGGCTTGCTGGGAATTGGAAATTAAAATAAACAGAGAAAAAACGTCGGCTACGAAGAAAACGAACGAGTGTACGCGATACAAAGCAAACTGCGATACAGCACCACGGAATTGCACTTGACCACTTCTGCTGACTTTTTTTCACAATTTATTCGGATTTTTTTTCTTTTGCTTCGCCTTTTCTGAATTAAATATTATTTTTTAAGATTTGTTATCTAATTTTAACATTATCAAAGAAGCAGGAAATTGTGAAAAATTTACACAAGAAAACAACTATAAACGCGCGGCGGAGTAATTTTCTTTTACAAGTTTTCTACACATTACAACAAAAAAAAATTTAACAGACGACGCAAAAATCCACAACTTCACAACTTCATACGCTCTTCTCAACTGATTCATACAATACCTTTCGTTTTATTTCATTTCTTTTCGGCTGTCATTCTCATATTTCCTCCATGAAGGCCTAACCAGAATAGACGTGAGAAGACGATTGCAACTGAACGAACGTTTGCACTCGGTACGTCTGTTTTGACGTTTCGGCCAAAATTCCCAAATCAAAAAGCGATTTTGAACTTAAAACAATACAAAATCATTTTTGTTTTGTGACCAAACAAATGTTATGACCATAGAGTTATGACGAATAGTGACGGTTTGAAATTTGGTTCTTATAACTTAAACACAATTGGAGCGGACGACGGTGCGATGACGTTCAATTTCATATAAGCCCAAGATACAATTGTGCGAGAAGCGTGCGTGCGCGACGCTCTAGCTGTCAAAATAATATTCAATACACGTAGACAAATGGGGCAATTTACAATACTGCGTTGCGAGATGCGAGAGATATCACGCACGCAACAGTTTTCGAACAAATTAAAATTGATGTGCGAGAACTAAAATTTTAAGCTATCAATTTTTTGTTGATTGTAAAAACAAAATTATTTGTGCATTGAAAAGCGAAAATATAAAGAAAATAAAACAAAAATAAAAGAAAAAATAATTGAAACCATTTTTTTTCGAATTTTATTTTTATTTTGACATACATTTTTTTTGTTTTCCTTGTATTTTGACAGTCGCAACGCAGACGTGTCTCGCATTATTGTATATTGGGTTCCGCTGCGATATCGACCAGCATCGCACTCGCATCTCGCATTATATTGGTTGCCAACATTTGTTTACTCGAATTTACTCATTACATCTCGTCACGTCTATTTTGGTTAATACAAACTCACACGAAGGGCACGGGCACGTCAAATTTGTAGGCAAACGGAGGGAAATGAAAGCACCACTTCCCTCCTCTTGTCTAGAAATTTGACGTGCCCGAGCTCTTCGTGTGAGTTTGGCCTTAGCCCTTTAGGGCTTTGTCGTTACTAATCTGACAGTTGTTTACGGCAAATTATTTAAGGGCCAGTTTCTCAGTGCAAGTTTAACTCATTTTCTGGTTTAAACTAAATTTAAACTCAGGAATGAGTTTTTCAGTGAATGTTAAATGAAGTTTAAACTTCTTTTAACTGAATGATTTTGGCGTTTAAGTTCCGTTTAACCTATAATTTTATTTTGACAACTGTTGATACATAAATCAAACTTGACATATTTTATAAAAAAAAACGAAAAAAAATTCATTAAATAAGTGAATAAAAAAAATCCATAATTTGAAAAAGAAGAATTTATTTCAGTCGTTCTGAAGTTTATTCTTCGTCTTTCAATATTTTGTTTTGAAAAAAAGAAATTCAAAAACTTCACTTCACCACTATTTAATGAAATCACGTTCTGCATATAATTTTCAATCATAATGATCATAAAATTGCTTAAACATTTGAGCAACCAAGATGCCTTCGAGCATTGACACTGGCTCGGTATACCAGGCACCAACCTCCCTACCGGGTACATTTTTCATTCAATCAGCTTCTTCATCGCGATTGCGACACAATTGCTTTAGTTATTCCCGGTCACGTTCCGTGGTTAACAAAGTTTACATGACATTTTTCGCGGACCGCATTTCGACTTGATCACGTTGCACTTGCTAAGCGTTGATGTAATCCAACCGTTGTGGTGGCCAAACGCCAATAATTGAAGCCCTCAAAAATAACTTTTCGCAGGAATACTTGCGATTAAAATTTTTTTGTAGCCACCCGCTGCTTTATTGTTGCTGATGCTTCTCCTGACATTTTTTCAGCTTTCCAAAAGAATCAGAAGGATTTTAGGGAAACTTTTTTGTAAAGGAAATTTCCCTTCTTCTTCTTCTTCTTCTAGTGTACTGAATATTTAAAACAGTACAAGGTATCGAGAAGGACTACCATGAACTCGAGGTCCTTTTTGTAATCCTTAGCGTAATCCACCAGCACGTTCCCGGAAGCCGACACCAAACCCCGCGCGAGAGACTGATGTCGTTTTTAATTTAAAATTTATTTTCTTGTAATTAACCGCGAACGGTAAAAAAGTCCATTTTACATACTTTTCTAATGCGGAAATTTTTTTTTTTTTTTTTTTTTTTTTGAATATCGCGTGACTATACCAAACCCAGTAACTGCCATACCTATATTAGAGCGTAGGAAGTGTCAGGCGTATTTCACCATTTCTGTTTCATGTCTATACAATTTATATGGAGCATGCCAAAACAGAGATAGTTAAATTACGCTGACGCTCGTCTAACGCTCCAATTCAGGTGTGACTGTTATCTGCAAAAAAACAGATTTTGCAAAAAACGGCTTTTACAACGTTATTCGCAATCAATCTTCAACTGGCGAACCTGATCGATAGTGTGTACCGGCTTTAGTAAGTTGGACAAGACATCCGATATAGTGAAGCCACACGAAGGGCACGGGCACGTAGGGCACTTCGAGTTTGTAGGCAAACGGAGCGAAATGAAATGCACCACTTCTCTCCGCTTAGTGCAAACTCACACGAAGGGCACGGGCACGTAGGGTACGTCAAATTTGTAGGCAAACGGAGGGAAATCAAAGCACCACGGAGGGAAGTGGTAGTAGAAGGAAGTAGTGCTTTCATTTCCCTCCGTAGTGCTTTCATTTCCCTCCGTTTGTCTACAAATTTGACGTGCCCGTGCCCTTCGTGTGAGTCTGCACTCTCTGACAAATTTGAAGTACCCTACGTGCCCGTGCTCTTCGTGAGACACCACACATAGTGTGACTTCACAGACGGTAGCTTTGACGAATTTAGAAGCTATACGGCAGCGTAATTCAACCAAAAAAGCTATTAATATCTCTTCGTTTCCGGATGACAAGAGATGTATTCAGATTTTTTGGTTAAATTAAGATGCCATTTAACTTCTAAATTCGTCAAAGCTACCGTCTGTGTACAATACAAACCTCAAAAAATTGCTCCAATGCTTCTTTGCGTCTCTTGAGTATATATCTCTTCGATCATGCTCTTGGTTATATATCTATTCGGTGCCATGATTCAATAACAATGGTTATGGCAAGTTGTCAAAATAAACAAAAATGGATCTTGATATTGCCTTGCCATGTGTCAAAAGACTAGAAAATTTTGACATTTTTGTAGTTTAAGAAGAAGCAGCATTTGTTATCGCTGCAACCAGGGTAATTCAACCATGTTCGGTGGCAGCCAAATTATGCACAGCATTTCAGTTTATGATAAGGTGGCAAGGCTACAAATCCACTTATTCGTTCTCTTAACTGACATTCTATTGTTTTAATCCATTTGTCTTATGTTATTCATTTATCTGGGATATAACATTTATATCATTTTCTGCGGATCTAGAATCTGTTGGTATACAAAAAAACCCAAGTGATTTTTTGGCAGAAGGAGGTGGTTTTTTGCAATTTGAAATAGGAATTTTAAATTCGAAATCGATAATATTTGTCCAAGAGGTAAATTACAATCAATGCATCTATTAAATAATTCGCATTTTTTTGATGCTGTGATTAGAATTTGAATTTATCTAAATTTTATAGAAAAATTAAAAGAAGGTTGAGTGTTATGAGTCACAAAGGCATCTTACAACAAACACAAAGATACTTAATTAGCAACTGCATAAGAAAATTTATCTCAATTTCAAGTACAAAAAATATCGCAAAAAACAGCCAAAAAAGTGCAAAAAATTCAACCAAAAATGGCAAACGTTCCACGCAGTGAATTGCAGGAGCTCCAAATAAAATCTGGACAAGTAGCTGATGAATCATTGGAAAGTACCCGCCGTATGCTGGGTATGATGGAAGAAAGTAAGGAGGCTGGTATACGTACGCTGGTTGCATTGGATGATCAAGGCGAGCATCTGGATAGCATTGAGGAAGGAATGGATCGAAAAATCGCAGATATGAATGAGGCTGAAAAAAATCTAAGCGGCATGGAGAAATGTTCTATACCCTGGAAGAAGGTCAACATTAAAGACGATGGCGATATTGCCTGTAAAGGTAATGACGATGGAAAAGTTGTAAACAATCAGCCACAGCGCATGATGGATGAACGAGAACGTATGGGTATGGGCGGTCCAGCCCATTCTGGTTATGATGCTCGAAAAGATGAAATGGATCAGAATCTGGGCCAAGTCAATTCAGTCCTGGGAAATTTGCGCAATATGGCCATAGATATGGGATCCGAATTGGAAAATCAAAATAAACAAGTTGATCGTATTGATGCCAAGGAAGACGCAAACAATACACGCATGGATGGAGTCAATAAGCGTGCAAACAATTTGCTCTAAAGCTAAATTCTGATTGAATACAATATCAATAATAGCACAAAATTGCACGCAAATTCGCGTAATTCAAAATCCAAAATATTGCGAAATCGGAGACAAAAAAATTTTCAGCTGGTACGCTTGGCGTGTTTTGCTTTATATACGTTCCTTTTTACTTGAGCCCATTTTTCATTTACAACAGGAAAATTAGAATTTTTCTGCGAAATAATTTCAAGTGAATTTTTTTTATTTATGCATGATGAATAAAGTGTGAAAAGTCCATTGCAAAGTCGTGTGCGCATAAAAAGTTATTAAGGCTCAGAAGTAGCTAAAATCAGTTTTTTGCAAATATCAGGCTAATGCTTACTTTTAAAGAAAAATGTTGGTCTCGAATTCTGTAGTACAGAAAATTTCCTACAAAAGTACGTTAAAAATTTTTTCGTACAACTTATAGTTTAGAAGATCACCCAATTTAAAAAGTTGGTGATTCAAAATGCTACCTATGAGTGCATATTAAATTATCTTTTTAAATTCCGTTAACTCTTCAATGAATAGTTGTAGAAACCGCTTAAAAGATAATTTGATCCTCTATATAGCGTACTAAATCTTTTTTTCGACCGACCCATGGCCTAAAAGATATTCTTGAAAAACCGTTAAGACTTCGAAAATTCTGGTTTTTGTAGGATATCTCCGAATTAGTAAGCACTACGATAAAAAGTAAGGGGACCAACTTTGTAGAGAATCACAACTTCTATAAAAAAAATAAGCGATAAGTGTACAGATAGAAGTAACCGTACAGACGATATTCAATAAAAATCGGTTTTTTGGCATTTTAAGGATTTCTTCTAAACGGTTACTTCTATGTGTACACATATTGCTTACCTTGAGTAGATCCCGCAATTTTTTACAATATTGGTGCCCTTACTTTTTGTCATACGACTCTTCGTTTCGGAAATATTCTTCAAAAACCAGTATTTTCGAAGTCTTAACGGTTTTCCAAGAATATCTTTAAAACCATAGGTAATTCGAAAAAAAAATTAATACGCTATATAGAGAATCAAATTATCTTTTAAACGGTATTTAAATATTGTTTGTACGACTCCTCATTGAAGAGTTATCGCTATTTAAAAAGTAAGATATTTTAATATGAACTCATGGGTAGCATTTGGTATCATAATAGTTAACAACTTTTTAAGTT
The DNA here is from genome assembly GCA_951812925.1 of Calliopum simillimum. Classification (NCBI taxonomy): domain Eukaryota; kingdom Metazoa; phylum Arthropoda; class Insecta; order Diptera; family Lauxaniidae; genus Calliopum; species Calliopum simillimum. The sequence continues at coordinate 106,365,858 of OX638368.1, forward strand.
GGGTGATCTTCTAAACTATAAGTCGTACGAAAATATTTTTAACGTCCTTTTGTAGGAAATTTCCCGTGCTACAAAATTAGGGACCAACATTTTTCTGTAAAAGTCAGTATTAGCGGAATATTTGCAAAAACTGATTTTAGCGACCTTTGAGCCTTAATAACTTTTTATGAGCACACGACTTTGCAATGGACTTTTCACATTTTTTATCATGCATTAATTAAGATAACTCCGGTGAAAAAAATTCACTTGGAATTATTTCGCACAGCAGCTCTTTTTTCGTCTTATTTTCTTAGGCTAAATTTTCTATATATATGTATATATTTTTGGTAATACTTCGGCAAAGTGGCTCCAGTCTTATGAAAAATTACTGTGGCTAGCAAACTAGGTGTTGGATATAGTATAGACTGATTCGCGGCCGAAGGCCTCCGCGAAGCCGGTGTTGGCTTTTTGGGAGTTTTAAATCCTGAGCTGCGGCCGCAGGCCGCCCACTTACCCCTACCCTTATGTAAAATTACTGCGGCCGCAACTCAGGATTTAAAACTCCCAAAAATCCAACACCGGCTTCGCGGCGGCCTTCGGCCGCGGATCAGTAATGAAAAGTGACTCCCGACATTGCCGATTTTTGAGTCAACAACATGATTTTTCGATTCAAAAACCTTCTGCCCCTTGTAAGAGTGATCTGATATTATAAAAAAAACCGCTAATTCGATACCATCTTTTTTTGGGACGGAAATATGGCTGGAGCCACTTTGCCGAAGTATTACCATATTTTTTTTTTCTTTTTTTCATTTATTATGGAAAGACATAGGTAAAAATACTATTTTAGTAATGAAAAAACTGTTTTATAATAATACCTGTTTAATCAATTGCTTATTATAACTTTTTAAAATAGAAAAACGTTTCATATCCAAAACTCATTGGTAGTTAAAACGTTTTTCTGCGTTGCACAACAAATAGTATAATGGCATTTACAACGTTATTCGTTTTTTGATTATTTCAGTTTACGATGTTTCGCAGAAAAATAAAGATATCGAAATAATTCAAATAAGATTTTTAAAAACATCATATCACATCATATCATACCAAGTTTTATGTTAAGAAACTACCTTGTTTTGTTGTATAACAGTGTTTTCTTGACTTTTAGGTTAAAATATCTCAAAAACGATACAAGATATAGCATTCTTGATGCTAAATTCAAACTCAACATCAAAAAATACATCGAAAATGACTAGTTTTAGTTTTGTTTGATGCATGGTTCGATAACATGGTTTTTGAATCATGGTTTGATGTATATTTATACCCTACACCCAGGGTATATTCACTTTGTCCTTCCGTTTGTAACACAGAGAAGGAGGCGTGGCAGGTATAGAAAAGTATATATATTCTTGATCAGCGTCACTTCCTGAGTCGATACAGCCATGTCCGTCTGTCTGGCTGGCTGGCTGGTTGTGTGTTGAAATACACTTTTTGGGAAAACTGAGCAAGATAATTCAATGAAATTTGGTACACTGCCTCTGTAGTCAAAGTTAGCTCGGGGGATTGAAAATGAGCGAAATCGGTCAATGGGCACGCCTACCGCCCATACAAAAAATATATTCAAAATGCAATTTCAGGAGTATTTTTCATGACAATGCAACCACAATACACATAAGTACTACGAATTGTAAGTGCAAGCTTTGAGAAAAAACTGAGCAAGAGGGCGTGGCACCTCCCATACAAGCAAAAGCTTTAAAACGCTATACTGAAAGCGTTTTTTGAGATATTCGAACCAAATTTGACTCAGACACTAAGAATTATAAATGAAAGCTCTTAGCAAAAATTGGGTGAAATCGGACAAGGGGGCGTGACACCTCCCATATAAGCAAAAGTTTCAAAATTCTATACTGAAAGAGTGTTTTGAGATAATCCAACTAAATTTCACTCTGACACTAAAAACTATAAATGCAAGCTCTGAACAAAAACTGGGTGTACTCGGACAAAAGGGCGTGGCACCTCCCATATAAGCAAAATTTTCAAAATACTGCAGTGTAGGGTATTTATTTTTTGGCCAGGCCAAAAGTTACACCCTTACTAGTTTTTTCTTCAGTTTTTTTAATTTGGAGATAATGCCGCAATGTTAAAGATATAAAAAATCGTAAGGATGAGATCCGATTCTGTTAACTTTAAATTATGATTTAACATGTTCTGAAGAATCGACGCTTGTGTTTGGTTTTTGGAGGCATTTTGTAATATACGCATTTGTAATATTTCCTAACCATTCATTTTTATTATGTTCCAATTTTCTAAATTCGATTACCTTTTTGTAAATTACTTTTGACAATTCCGTTCGTATCATTAATTTTGGGTGATTTGGTGTTTGACCAATGTGAAAGTGTCATATTGACAGTAACTGCCATACCTATATTAGAGCGTAAGACCAGTTTAAGGCGTATTTCACCATCTCTGTCTGTTTCATGCCTATACAATTTTGCAAAGCACGGCTTTTAAAACGTTATTCGCTATCATGCTTCAACTGACGAACCTGATCGATAGTGTGCACCGGCTTTAGTAAGTTGGACAAGGAAGGCATCTGATTTAGTGAAGTCACACGAAGGGCACGTAGCGTAATCCGAATTTGTTGGCAAGCGGAAAGAAGATTATTTCATTAACCTCCGTTCGCCTACAAACTCGAAGTGCCCGTGCCCTTCGTGTGACACCACACATAGTTTGACTTCACTAATATTGAGTACCAGCCGAAGAGATATATAACCAAGAGATGAAAAGAAGCACTGGATCAATTTTTTGGAGTTTGTGTTAGCCGCAGACTGTAGCTTTGAAGAATTTAGAAGTTGACTGGCAGTGTTATTCAACCAAAAAATCTGTATACATCTCTTCTCATCCGGAAGCGAAGAGATATAAATACATTTTTTGGTTGAATTAAGCTGCCATTCAACTTCTAAATTCGTCAAAGCTACCGACTGCGGCTAACACAAATTTAAAAAAATTGCTCTAGTGCATCTTCGTATCTCTTTGTTATATTTCCCTTTAATTGCAGTTTATGATAAGGTGGCAAGGCTACAAATCCACTTACTCGTTTCAAAGAACTATATTATAATATAGTTCTTTGCTCGTTTCTTAACTGACATTCTATCGTTTTAATCCATTTGTCTCATGTCATTCATTTCATTTCATTTATATCATTTTCTGCGCACTTGAATTTGTTGGTATACAAAAAAACCCAAGTGATTTTTTGGCAGAAGGAGGTGGTTTTTTGCAATTTGAAATAGCAATTTTAAATTCGAAATCGATAATAGTTGTTCAAGAGGTAAATTGCAATCAATGCATTAAATAATTCGCATTTTTATGATGCTGTGATTAGAATTTGAATTTATCTAAATTTTATAGCAAAATTAAAAGAAAGTTGAGTGTTATGAGTCAGAAAGACGTCTTACAACAAACAAAGATAAGCACAGCATACAAAAATTTATCTCAATTTCAAGTACAAAAAATATCGAAGAAAACAGCCAAAAAAAGTAGTTGGAAAAAATTCAACCGAAAATGGCAAACGTTCCACGCAGTGAATTGCAGGAGCTCCAAATAAAATCTGGAGAAGTAGCTGATGAATCATTGGAAAGTACCCGCCGTATGCTGGGTATGATGGAAGAAAGTGATGCTGGTATACGTACGCTGGTTGCATTGGATGGTCAAGGCGAGCAGCTAGATCGCATTGAGGAAGGAATGGATCGCATAAACGCTGATATGAAGGAGGCTGAAAAAAATCTAAGCGGCATGGAGAAATTTTCTATACCCTGGATGAAGGTCAACATTAAAGATGATGGCGATAGTGCCTGGAAAGGACATGACGATGGAAAAGTTGTGAACAATCAGCCACAGCGTGCGATGGATGAACGAGAACGTATGGGTATGGGCGGTCTAGCCCATTCTGGTTATATCGCTCGAATAACTAATGATGCTCGAGAAGATGAAATGGATCAGAATCTGGACCAAGTCGATTCAATGCTGGGAAATTTGCGAAATATGGCAATAGATATGGGATCCGAATTGGAAAATCAAAATAAACAAGTTGATCGTATTATTGCCAAGGGAGACGCAAACAATACACGCATAGATGGAGTCAATAAGCGTGCAAAGAATTTGCTCTAAAACTAAAATCAATGTTAAACCACCGAGGGGGACCAACACAACCAACAAACTGATTGAATACAATATCAATAATAGCACAAAATTGCACGCAAATTCGCGTAGTTCAAAATCTAAAATATTGCCTAATTTGAGCGAAATCGGAGACAAAAAAATTTTCAGCTGGTACGCTTGGCGTGTTTTGCTTCGTATACTTTCCTTTTGGCTTGAGTCCATTTTTCCAATATTTTTAACCAATATAAAAAAAAAATTATTTAATAATAATACTTGAAGCATGATCGCGAATAACTTTGTAAGCTACAAAATTCAAATTGTTCACAATACGTAAAAAACGTTTTAAATTTAGCGGACGTTTACTATATAATTTTTTTTTTCATTTATTATGGAAAGACAGGTAAAAAAACTATTTAAGTAATGAAAAAACTGTTTCATAATAATACTTGTTTAATCAATTGCTTATTATAACTTTTTTAAAATAGAAAAACGTTTCATATCCAAAACTCATTGGTAGTTAAAACGTTTTTCTGCGTTGCACAACAAAGAGTATGATGGCATTTACAACGTTATTCGTTTTTTCATTATTTCAGTTTTCGATGTTTCGCAGAAAAATAAAGATATCGAAATAATTCAAATAAGATTTTAAAAAACATCATATCATATACCAAGTTTTATGTTAAGAAACTACCTAGTTTTGTTATATAACCTCAAATATTGCAGAAACAGTGTTTTCTTGACTTTTAGGTTCAAATATCTCAAAAACGATACAAGATATAGCATTCTTGATGCTAAATTAAAATTTAACATCAAAAAATACATCGAAAGTGACTAGTTTTCGTTTTGTTTGATGTATATTTTTTTCTTCATTTTTTTTTATTTGGAGATAATGCCGCAATATAAAAGATATAGAAAATCGTAAGAAGGATGAGATCCGATTTTGTTAACATATTCTGATTTAACATGGTTTGGAGAATCGACGTTTTGTGTTTGGGTTTTGGAGGCATCTTGTAATATACATATTTTCATTATTTCTTAACCATTAATTTTTATTATGTTCCAATTTTCTACATTCGACTATCTTTTTGTACCTTTGTTACATGTATCAATTACTTTTGACAATTCCGTTCGTATCACTAATTTTGGGTGATTTGGTGTTTGACCAATGTAAGAGTCATATTAAATAACGCTAATGCTCCAATTTAGGTATGACTGTAATCTGCAAATAAACTGGTTTTGCAAAACGCGGCTTTTACAACGTTATTCGCTATCATGCTTCAACTGATGAACCTGATCGATAGTGTGTACCGGCTTTAATAAGTTGGACAAGGCATCCAATATAGTGAAGTCACACGAAAGGCACCGGCACGTAGGGCAATTCAAATTTGTAGACAAGCGGAAAGAAGTGGTGCATTTAATTTTTATCTGTTTGCCTACAAACTCGAAGTATCCTACGTGCCCCTGCCCTTCGTGTGACACCACACGTAGTTTGACTTCACTAATATTGAGTGCCAGCGAAGAGATATACCTTGTTTATACGACGCTTTAATTCGGACTAACTCGAACACATGTATAAACGATGTCTCAATCCATATCGAAATTTTTAAGCGTGTCACCAGGACCAAGTTTCAAAAAAATGCTATTTTTCTATTTCCACAAAGTTGTGCAATATCGAACATGCTAAAACAACGAAAGGAATGAATCCTGGGTCGACATCCATTCTTTTTAGGAGGCATCGCCAGCGCCCTTTTATTCTACCGAATGCACAACTATTCCTGAACTGATATAACAGTTAAACGACTCTTCTTCGGACGTTAAACAGCCTGTGTAAGGCTTTATAAGCCATGGAAGCAGTGGGTAAGCGGGATCTCCTATTAACATTATTTGTACTCCATCGACATCAGAAGAGTAATTTGGGATCACTTGTGATGAGTGTTTGTAAAGTCCAGACTCCCTAAAAACGGTTGCGTCATGAGTACTTCCTGGAAATTTGACACTCACATCACGAAACCTTAAAGTATGTACAATAGTTTTAATATTATCCTAATGTTTCAAATAAGCCCAAAACTTACAAATAATTATTATCAACTGCTGCTTGCATAACTATTGACGGCCATCCTTTTCGGTTTATATAGTCCTGATAACCATCACTTGGAGGTAGAATTGGAATGTGTGTTCCTGAAATGTCAATTGTTTTTCTCAGTATCAGCATCTTTATTCAATCTCAATTTTTTTTTTACTAACCATCGATGGCACCAATAATATTAGGTAAATTTGTTACAATTTGAAAGGCAATAGAAATTTTTTTCGCGTCATCTTGTTTTGGAAAATATATGTACTCCTTTCGAATCTAAAGTATTGCTTCAACTACGAGAAGTACTTGTGCACCGTGCTTTTATGCACTCCAAATACATCGCCAACAACACGATACTCTGCACACGATGCTAGCTTACAAATGCACAATGCAACTTGCTTTGGAATAGGTAAAGGTGCCGTCACAAATACAGGCGGACAAGGAAGATACGGTGACAATTATTCACAGAGTAAATTGAAAGACTCTTTGATCATTCGAAAAGACTCATAATATAAATTTTCATTTCCTTCTTGCTGTAGGGACCACATAAAGTAATCACGTCGCGGTCGTCGATATATGCTGCGAAATCGGGGCACGTTTATTGTAAATAAAGCTTCCGGAAGGCCACTCTGCAACGCCAAACTGTCTCTAAAAAATTTCCTTTCATGACATAAGCTCAACAATATCTAATGATTGATGCTTAAAACTTGTTGGCAAAGTGCATTTGCTTCATTAAATAAAATAACACAGATTCAATTTCTTTATTTTCCATATTTACGATTTCACGAACTTCAAATTCTGACAACTGATTTTATAACACGCTTTAAAAAGTGTGTCAATTTGATACACTTTTTTTGATTCGTATAACCGCTCCCATTTTAAACGTGATACGTTGAAACGAGTTTATTTGATACCGTATTTTGTGTCGTATAAACAAGGTAATATATAACCAAGAGATGCAAAGAAGCACTGGAGCAATTTTTTGAAATTTGTGTTAGCCGCAGACGGTAGCTCTGATAAATTTAGAAGTTAAACGGCAGCGTAATTCAACCAAAAAATCTGTATATATCTCTTCTCATCTCTTCTCTGTTCGAGATATAAATAGATTTTTTGGTTGAAGTACGATGCCGTTCAACTTATAAATTTGTCAAAGCTACGTCTGCGGCTAATACAAACTTCAAAAAATTGCTCCAGTGCTTCTTTGCATCTCTTGGTCATGGTTGAATTACCCTGGTTGCAGCGATAACACATGCTTCTTCTTTTAATTTTTAAAGTACGAAAATGTCAAAACTGATCGATATACGTGCTTCTTTGCGTCTCTTGATTATATATCTCTTCGTTTTGATTCTAGTTTTTTGACAGATAGCAAGGCAAGATGCAGGGTTCCATTTCTTTTATTTTGACAACTTGCCATAACCATTGTTATTGAATCATGCTCTTGGTTATACAGGGGCGGATTAAGGTCATCTGCCGCCCTAGGCAGTTGTGATTTTGCCGCCTCAGACAGCAGCCTTATTTCTGTTATTGATTAATGAATTGACCTTGAAAATGCATGAACTTGTACATTTGGAAAATATGTACAGTTCAAAAAGGTGAAAGTGATTAATTAGAAGAAATTAATTCAAATGTTTTCAATGTTTATTTACAGTTGCTTATACATGTTTTTGTAGCTCGCGTCACATGTTCTTACGTCGCGCTTTACGAAGCGCGAAGTCATTTATTATTTCATCGCACTCTATGTGACGCAAAACTTCTGCTTCTATAGTCAACAAGGCCAAAGAATTCAAGCGATTTTGTTCAATAGTTGATCTAAAATTATTTTTAACTCGTTACAAACAAGAAAACGATCTCTCACCGCTGCAGTTTGTGACAGCTAAGGACAGAAAAATTCTGAAAGCAATGTCGACATTTGGAAAAACTGCGTCAAGATCTTTACTTCTGAAAAAATTTAAAGTTTCAATGGGTGTGACTATTTTCGAATCCAGATCACATGCAAGATATGCTTTGAAATGAATCAATTCATCATCCAATGAAGTCTCCAAATCTTCACTAAATGCTTCTTGTAAAATTTTGGCTTTTTCCCGGATGTCAGCATTATTTAAGTTTCGAGCAGGTTTCTACACACACGTGTTTTGTTGCTCTATCTCTGTTTACCTCGCACAGGCACTGGTATGCGTTTCTGCGCGGTTCGCATGCGCAACGTCGGCATCAATGTGTACGAGTTGAAAACTTAAAACTACTAAAAAGGATTTTTTTGGGTTTTTTTGCAAAACCGCGAGGTTCCGGTAAATTAAACTTCACAGTATTTATTTTCGTAAAAATACTTACTTATAAATACGCTATATTTCATCATACGGAAAGAAAAAACAGAATATTCAACAATATGCTGGACTTGAAAACTTTTGGGTAAAAAGTTTTATAGTCTCGCACTCAAAAGTGGCATTTTATCTAGTGTAAACGGTCGAAATTTGCCGCCCTAGGCAGCTGCCTATGTTGCCTATTAGGTAAATCCGCCCCTGTGGTTATACATATATCTCTTCGGTGTGAAATTTTTTCTTGGCACCGCATCTCACAGTGAAAATTCGCTGTTGCACCTCAACCACTGGATCGATTTTTATGAAATTTGGAATGCAACCTTATTAAAGACGTTTTGTTATGTAGCTGCCATTGCCACGCCCCTAAAGGCGAAATGCATTGCCGTGGCTAAACCGTTGCACCAATTTTTAAGAAACTCGGAATAAGGAATGAACCCTTAGACAGCAAATTAAAATCTCATAGATATTTAAGGGCGATCCCACTCACCTAATGGCAAAATGCGCTGTTACGGCAACTTTATGATTTTTCTCTTGGTTGACGTTTTTTCAGATTTGCCCATATGCTATAGTTTTCTGACCACACCAATTCTGCTATAAATTCTTTATTTTGCTTTGTTAGTGTGTCTAAGATGTCAAAGTGAATACAAATGACCAACAACTAGAAAACAACGTCCACCCTTAAAAATCGACAAATACTTTTTGATGTCAATTTTAAAACTGCGACCGTCAATTTTAAAACTGCGACCGTCAATTTTTAAACTGCGACCGTCAATTTTAAAACTGCGACCGTCAATTTTAAAGCTGCGACCGTCAATTTTAAAACTGCGACCGTCAATTTTAAAACTGCGACCGTCAATTTTAAAGCTGCGACCATCAATTTTAAAACTGCGATCGTCAATTTTAAAACTGCGACCGTCAATTTTAAAGCTGCGACCGTCAATTTTAAAACTGCGACAAAATCCGCGCAGCTAAATCTAGAGGAAATAACATTAAAACAATGTCGTTCCATTAACAACGATGGTCTGCTTGCTTTGCTACGCAGAATGTACGAAATTGAAAAAAGTTAACATAACAAAATCCGCGCAGCAAGTAACCTATTGGTTTAAATCCGGTATAAATACCTAGCATGCATGCATTTTAATAAAATGAATAAAATTGTTTTCTTTAATCATAATTTAAAATGCAGTTTATTTGGCGGCAAACAATCTAATACAATTACGCTTTCATATCCCGATTACAATCATGTTTTTATTTATACGTTTGAAATCGTCGTTTTTAGCTTTCTTCCTATAAAACTGTCAAATTTCGTATTGATTTTGACAACTTTTACGAGTTTGCGAAGTTTTTCGAGACTTACACGTTTTCAGGAATTCCCTCATCCTGTATAGTCGCTGTTCTTTCTTTTCCACATGATCAGGTCGTATTTGAATTGCTTTTTCAGACTAGCCCATTGATTTAGTTCTTTATTCTTTGTTAGCAAAATCTGGAAAAAAACGATTGAGTATTTTCACTATAATTTTACCAACCTTATACTTTTATCTCTTCAATACGTCCTTTGCGATTTTTACGCCCTTTTGTACTTTCGATCAATTCTTTTTCCATTTTCCCTCTAAGGATCATAATTATCCCAATCTTTAATTTTTAATTCCTCAATATCTGTTGGACATTCTGGTTTTTCTTCGCCCTCATTTACTTGATAGTATTGATAGTATTCATCGTTGAATAATTCTTGCATACGTCGATCATGAGCATCTGGATCAAAATCTTCCTCTAGCTCATCGTTACTTGTAACCATTTTCAGCTTTTGTATTTTTTCCTCGATTTCTGTACCTGTTCGCCGTAAAGAATTTTCAATTGTTGTTACCTGCCCCTTAGTCATCGTATCGGAAGTGTCTGTCCGGCATAGCAAGCTCAGTAAATGCATGGGCGTAGTTGTTCGCCCTTTGACACTTCCGATCGTAGGACGGACAATAAAAAAATCTTGTGCCAACGGACACCTTTAGTTTTAACAAAAGACAGACGAATCACAAAAAAGAACTATGGCGGCAACCACATGCAAAAATTTTATTTTTTTGTTCAGGGCCGATGTGATACCCTTTTCGCGTACCCTCCCTTCCATGGTGGCTAATTTCATTTTTTTGAGCCACCCCAAATTTTGGACTAATATGTCAGGCACGTAAACCTCTACAATTTGGTCTTATCTCGCAGCATCTTTACTCCCTTATGATCTCAGCAGTTCCCCCAAAACGAGCCTTTAGCCACTCATACTCATATTTTCAAAACCACAAAAATCGTAAAAAAAACTGAAAAATAATAATAGCCACAAAAAAAAATAAAGAATCGTTCAAAACATATTTTTTTACGATTTCATAAACTTTTCACTTGAAACTAAAATAAAGCAAATATATCATTTTTCAAAATGAAACACACTGAACCTTTTTTTTTACCAAAAAAAAACTATTTTACTTTGTAGAACACCCTAAATTTTAAGTTTTTTCTTTTAGACAATTTTTTTTTCACGCGCCAACGATCACCCTAAGTTTTCCAGAACTACCAAAATCCGTAAATCTTTAATTAAAAAGACAGATGACGAAATTCGTTTGAGTAAATTTTACTCAACAATTTTATTATATATTTTAAATTTTCTTAAATTAGGATTTCGATATTCTTTGTTTTATATCATGACATTTCTTAAAACAAAACCAAAAAAAATTAAACTTTATAATTAACAGCATTAATTTTTAACAAAGCAAAAAAAAATTAAGGACAAACAATAACAATAAACTCAAAAAAAAAAAAAACAAAGAGAAAAAAAAAAATATTTAATTCTAATACTTAAATATAATTTAAATAAAAAAGCTAGAAATTATTTCTTTTTCTGAACAATTTCAAGAAAACACTAAACTAACCTTTACAACCTAAATTTTGTTACCCTTTATAAGGCTTTCAATAAAAAAACTCAAATATGATTTAATTTTGAAGAAAAACAACCCTACCTCGAAAGAGCTCTCTAAAGGGATAATGGGGGTTTTCAAAAATTTGTAATCTCAATACTCAAAAAGAAATTCCTAATGGTTGTATAAATTTTACATTAAGAAAAACTGTACTACAAAAAAATGTTTGCTTTGAATTCTTATTCCTATCTAATTTTTCTTTGGATCTTTACTTTATGTGAACACTATTTCTTCGTACTTTATTACAATTTTTACTTTTAGTTAATAAAATACTTTTTATTTTTCGTTCACTCGATCTCACGTATAAAAGCTTCGCGCTCTTGCAATTTCAAACGTTTTTTAAAATGTTTTAATTGATTTAATTTTTAAAATTTTAAATGACCTTTTACTTCACTTGGACAATTGCAAGGATTAACTTCACGATTTTATTTTTTTTCTATTTTTAAGGAAATGACGAAACGATTTAAATTGTTAATGCCCGACGATTTATGCTGCTAAAAACTGACTGACTCAATCTTTCAATCTTTCGTCACCTTCCTTTTCGTTTAAAAAAAAAATCGGGATAAGATGTTGGTAGTTCTGAAAATTACGTAACAGTTCTTGGGGTTAGGTAATATCCTTAGCTAAAAGAGCCTTGGAATTAAAATTTTTTTATAAACAGGCTAATGCATTGCAATTTTTTTATAAATAGGTTAGTAATAGCGAGTTTCGTTATTTTTGCCTATGCAAAAAAAAAACTACCCGTATTTGAAATTATTTATTTTTTTTTACATTAGTTAAATGAAGAAATTTTATTTTCTTTTTTTTTAAACCTTTTCATAAATATTTTTTTATGTCCTTGGCATACCAAGGATGTCTTTGACCCCAAATTACAGAAACATTATCTACAAAAAAAATATCTGGAACCGAAAGCGTAATGAAACATATCATTGCCCAACCATGGTATCAGGCGCGCAGACGCATATGACTGCAACAAAAAGTTCAGTGTGTTTTCTAATTGATCTCAACAAAAAAAAACTTCTTACTCTTTTGTTTTGATTCTTTCTAATGCAATGCACACGTACACGGATCATTGCAATTTGACCGTCGCTTGTGTGTGTGTGCAATAAAAAACCTTTTGGTTACGGCCTCGCTCATTGTTTACATTTTTTTGCAGACTTTTTTTGTTTTGCTTGTTTTTTTGTTTTTACCCCACACAGTTTTTTTAACATAGTTTTTAACTACTAAGCATATAAAAGAAATTTTTGGGCAATAACAACAACAACGTGGTATATGCAAAATTGACTGCACATATGTTATGAAGAACTAATCTTCTTTTCTATTCATTCTTCTTTGTGGCAAATTAGTATCTTTTACTTAAGTTAAGATACGGTTTATGGATATATATGCGACAGACACACGCTACATTGTTCGTGGAAATCGTGTAATGAACTCAGCATCTGGTTCTTCAAAACGAAAATTATATTTATGCTTGAATTCATCAGCTTAGCTGTTAAAAAGTAGAATTTTATATTGTATTATGTTAATAGAAATTGTTTAATTTATTTGAAATGATCCGTAAATGTTTTATCAAAATTTTGTACTGTTAGTCAGACCGTTACTTAAAAATGTTAAAAGAATTTTTTTACACATGGGTGTTTTTTGCATCAATTTCTTGCATTGAGCTTGATGGTCACAACCCGATCAAAAAAACTTGTCAAGTTCTTGTCATTGAATCAGAAATGTATATCAAAATGATATCAAAAATGTATCAGCCGCTGATATCCATTTTTTGTATATCATTTTGATATATTTTTGATATCATTGAATGACATGTCAATTTTGTATCAGAAATGTATATCAAAATGATATCAAAAATTTATCAGCCGCTGATATCAATTTTGTATCAGAAATGTATATCAAAATGATATCAAAAATATATCAGCTGCTGATATGTCAAATTTTACGTTTTCGTTTGTGAATTTTATTTAAAGATAACACTAGTTTACAGCAAAAATGTGATCTGGTTGCCACTATAAAATTCTTATGTAAAATGACTCCCTGATTCAGAAAATAACTATATTTTTTTTTTCTATGGATACGTTTTCGAGAAATCCTCCTTTTCCTGTTTTTGAAGGGGGGGAAAAATATGATCTCATATAATCACATATATCTCGTAAACCAGTAAAGCCAGCTTAACATGTAGGACAACAAAAGAAAGGTAATAAAATTTTACATAAACGCCTCATACTTTACTTTTCGATCAGTTTTTTAGTTTCTGTGTTATTAATAAACATTTCGAAAAATTTTGATTTTTCTTTTGAAAAATTGAAAAAAAAAGTTTTTCAATTGGGATATTTTCTTGAAAAAAAATTCGGTAAAAATAAAAAAACTTCATTGTGCAAAAGTCTGAAGAACCCCAGTAAGAACAAGATACTAATCTTGAAAATCGATGGATAAATAACGGAGTTATAATCAGTTAAGTGAAAATACCAAAAGTCAAATTTTACTCTATTTTTGTAATTTTCCTTGCATAAAAATACAATTTTGAAAATTTTTTTTCCGATTCGACCGATTCATATTTTTTTTTTTTGATTTGGTGAACCATTATTAGTAAAAAAAAATTATTTTTATTTTTTTCGCTCGTGTAGTGTTGCCGTATTAGAAAAAAAAAACAATTATTTGTGGTGTCACTTAACTTAAACAGATCTGTAAAGAGAACGTCATATTCTACTCCTTATCTGAGGATATCAATAAAAAGGCAAATGAATTACCTTTTCAACATTGGATCATTTGTTGATATCAGATGAAAATTAGCCAATCTATAGTAAACCAAATTTCAAATTTAAATCAAATTTCGATGATTTTCAGAATCTTTCTTTAACGCCGTTAACATTTTCTTGTTCGAAAAAATAGAAAAAGTCAAGTTTTATTACTTTTGTCATTTATATATTTTATTACAAAAATTTTGAGTTAATACGGATCAAGATCGGATGAAAAATGACAGTTCTATTCGAGATTTAGTGAGTGAACCTACTAAATTACTGTCTATTTAACTAACAAACAAAAATTTCATATGTTTATTCACTAAATCTTGAATATAGCTGTCATTTTTCATCCGATCTTGGTCCCCATTAACTCAAAATTTTTGTAATAAAATATATTAATGACAAAAAAATAAAACTTGACTTTTTCTATTTTTTCGAACAAGAAAATGTTAACGGCGTTAAAGAAAGATTCTGAAAATCATCGAAATTTGATTTAAATTTGAAATTTGGTTTACTATAGATTGGCTAATTTTCATCTGATATCAACAAATGATCCAATGTTGAAAAGGTAATTCATTTGCCTTTTTATTGATATCCTCAGATAAGGAGTAGAATATGACGTTCTCTTTACAGATCTGTTTAAGTTAAGTGACACCACAAATAATTGTTTTTTTTTTCTAATACGGCAACACTACACGAGCGAAAAAAATAAAAATAATTTTTTTTTACTAATGATGGTCCACATAATCAAAAAAAATATGAATCGGTCGATTCAGAAAAAAAAAAATTTCAAAATTGTACCCTTATGCAAGGAAAATTACAAAAATAGAGTAAAATTTGACTTTTGGTATTTTCACTTAATTGATTATAACTCAGTTATTTATACATCGATTTTCAAGATTAGTATCTTGTTTTTACTGGGGTTTTTTAGACTTTAGCACAATGAAGTTTTTTTATTTTTACCAAATTTTTTTTCAAGAAAATATCCCAATTGAAAAACTTTTTTTTTCGATTTTTCAAAAGAAAAATCAAAATTTTTCGAAATGTTTATTAATAACACAGAAACTAAAAAACTGATCGAAAAGTAAAGTATGAGGCGTTTATGTAGAATTTTATTACCTTTCTTTTATTGTCCTACATGTTGAGCTGGCTTTACTGGTTTACGAGATATATGTGATTATATGAGATCATATTTCCCCCCTCCTTCAAAAACAGGAAAAAGGGGATTTCTCGAAAACGTATCCGTAGAAAAAAAAAAATATAGTTATTTTCTGAATCAGGGAGTCATTTTACATTAGAATTTGATAGTGGCACTCATATCACAGAAAAAAATAATTAATTTGTAAACTAGTGTAATTATAGAAGACGAACGCGCAGCCAATTTTAGTGAATAAGTTAATTTTCTAATGAAATTAGTGAAAAGCACAAAAATATAATTGAGTGCAAAAGAACCGACACTCCATTCAGTTGCTGCATGCGGCCTGTGGTTGGGAAAACTAAAAGTATGGAAAACGGACGAGCAGCCAATTTTAGTAAGAAGTGAGTTTTGCCATGAAATTAGTGAAAAAGCATATGAAAAATATAATTGAGTACAAAAAAAACTAGTTGACGACGATTAACCACAATATTGTAAAATTTGGCCATAATCTGCGTCACTTTAGTTATCGGACCCAAAATTGGTTGTCATTTTTGTATCAGAAATGTACAAAAATTGTATATCATTTTGATATCTTTTTTTGATATCATTTTGATATCTTTTTTTGATATCATTTTGATATCTTTTTTTGATATCATTTTGATATCTTTTTTTGATATCATTTTGATATCTTTTTTTGATATCATTTTGATATCTTTTTTTGATATCATTTTGATATCTTTTTTTGATATCATGGTGATATACAAAAAGCGTTACATTCCGTATATCACTGTGATATCCTTTTTTTTATCAAAATCTTGTATGTCACTGACAAATTTTGGATATCATTTTGATATATTTTTGATATACTTTTTTTGATCGGGAAGATTTTAAAACGCTAAATAAAACTAAAACAATTTCAAATGCTATTTGCATTTACTTTACTACGAAAGTTATCTTGAAGCAATTGCTATTTTTTATTAATACCACCCAATGGAATTATAAATTTCAAAACTAGGTCAACCGGTTCTATTTTTATTAATTAATATTAACGTATTTTTAAGAATTTTTAAGTGTGTAACTTAATGACATTTTATTTATAGAAAATTGATTTTTTTAATTGAACTTTTAGTGATATATTTGCAAAGATCGACTTACATATAAATCTATCAATGCATTTTCTAACACATAATTATGACAAATCAAGGAACGGATTAAAAACACGGCTATAGTGACATATGTTTCGTCTTTCGCCACAAAGACTCATCAGACTATTTTTGTTGTAATTATAATTATATTTATTTTACTAAATTAATTATAATTGAAAAATTGCAAGTTTGAAAACTCTTTGTGTTTTTTGGCCTGGGCGTGAGTCGAACCAAGGAACTCGCTGTTGGTAGCAGAAGTCGCTACCACTGCACCAGCCTTGCCCGGCTGCAAAGCCGACTTTTGCCAGTTTTGCTTGTGTGTTAATACGTATTGATATATCATAATTGTTGTTTTGTGTTATTTATTGATATTTGATATTAACGTATGTAATAAAATTAAATTTGAATCACGCTTCAAGAAGTAATTTGTATTTTTGATATTGAGTTTTATATTTTGACGGATTAAAAATAACAAATGCTGTTTTTTCTTAAACTACGAAAATGTCAAAATGTTCTTGTCTTTTGACAGATAGCAAGGCAAGATCAGGGGGTCGATTCTGGTTCAGTGAAACTATAAAGTGTAAAAAAATTTATAACTTTCATTTTCACAGAATCTTTTCACTTCACTTCATCGATTGAAGCGATTCTGGTTTACAAAGTGAAAAAAGCGAGTTGAATAAAATTTTCCATGTGGTGTGTGAAAAATAACTGACATTCTCAATTTTATACACATACGTAATGAGATTCTGTAGCTGATGTGATAGAGGGTTTGCTATTTTAATATTTCGGAGCATTGTCTTAGGAGTTCAATCCCAATGGGGGACAGTTAATTTTTTTTTTATTTTTTTTTTTTATTTTTTTTTAATAATTAACGCTTACCTCTTTTTTGTTAAGCAGAGGTAAGCGCTTACTCCCTAGGACATACAATGAAGCGATGCTTCTTATAAATGCTAATGAAAAGCTTTTAAATCACTCTTTTTCCCCTTGATCGAAATTGATTTTTAGAACCACGATTACGGCCACACGGTTCTAGCTAAGAGAATGAAACTTGGTACAGATAATACTTGGCAGGCAGATAGTTTCAGAGTCTACAAAGGACAGACTGTCTGATTTGCGATCCGTTCTAAATCACGCTGTCCACTTGCTTTAGGTGGTCAAAACGAGCTCTAGGTTTTTAATTGAACCAACTAAAACTGGACTGCGATGGAATAAACGGCGTTAAATTGAAGCGAAACGAATATAGAATCAATCGGGATCGTGGGGTGAAAATTCCTTATATTTTGCAATTTTAAATTTATCCATCTGATTGAGCACCTTCAATTTCTGGCCATTTACATCAACTTATTGTTAATTTTTTATAGGAATCCGCATTTGAAATATTTTTGTTGATTTGTTTATGTTTGTTTTTCATTAACTTAAATTTTTATCACTTTCGAATTTGTCAGTGAAAACTTTTGCTTGAGGTGCAAAAAAACTTCACATTTTTTAAAATATTAAACATCAAGAATCGCTTTTACGGTGAAGTGATAAAAAATCTTTTCACTTCGACTTTTCACTGAACCAGCATCGACCCCCAGGTATGTATTATTAACGGTAATTTGAGTAGTGGGCAAGAGTGGGAGCTGCAGATTGAAGAGAAGGTTGACAATACTTCAATATATCAAATTATGCCAAAAAATTGCTGGAACTAAGTGGAACTTTTTTTGGCACTCTAGCGTTCTACGTAAGAAATTTTGGGTTTCTTAGAAATATGCTACTTCTACCGTTATTTTTTCATTTTATGAATATTCAGAAAAGAACAGAGTTAAAGAGTTGTAGCCGAAATATTATTTAAAATTGTAAACAAAACTTGTCCAGCGATTTTTATTTGGCACAACTTTAATAAAAATTTTCGATATCAAAAAATTTTCTGTTTTGACGTTTGTACGCTATAAAGTAAAAATCGAAACCATATTATTGTCTCGGTTACTGATATCCTGGACAATTATTTTTCAAAATACCTAACCAAAACTTCCCGGAATTGAAGTTTATTTTTGGCCAGGATATTTGGATTTTGCCGCACTGTGAGGTGGTGGCATCGAATAGCCACACTTATCCTTATCAAAATATCCTCTCGGATTTTTCCAGTAAAACATTTTCTGAGTTATGATCCTTTGAAGATATTTTAGCCCCCATACAAAAGACGAAGTATTTTAAGTGCGTGGCATATCCCATTTATTTATTTTAGGGCAATCCATTTCAACAACAAAAAATTTCGAGTTTTTGATATTTTTCTATACTTTCCATCGGTATATCATTTTGAATGCATGATCATTAGAGATGAAAAGGTACAAGGCGACGAGGCGTTAAATTACAAGGAAGACACCGACAGCGTAGGTTATAATTATGCAGCAATTTTAAATTAAAAGTAGTGCAAGTTATGAATTTTTGTATTTTTGACTTTTGTAAAATTTTCATTTTATATTTCTCATTATTAATGTTATAAAAACATAAAAATAAAATTTAAAAAGCCCTGAAGATGTCAACATTCTATTGACGAAACGTCGGCTAAAAATTGTATTTAAATGTTTTAATTTACAATTGGTAATAAATGGTTAGTTAAACCTCCTTAAAAACAAAACTTAAAAGGTACAAGTTTCATAGCAAAAAATAGCTATGAAAAAAAACATAGACTAAAATAAATAAATTAGATTGTTGATCGAGCAGGCATCAACAAAACAAACTCACCTGGCCGCCGCGTGCAAAACGCTTATCGCAATGTGCGGAACCATATGGCTTCCCACCGGAATGCAAACGCATGTACAAAAACCTTTTAATCCGGCCTGTTCCGTAATCCGTGTAATTTCAACTAAGGTGAGGGAGGGAAATATGGACTACGTGGGTAATATGGACCACACGGTTATTTCCCACTGCATACATAGGATTTACCGTTATTCATGTTCAAACTTAACGCTAATATCTAAAGCTTATAATAGTGCAATTTTAGCGTTCGGTAAAGTGGCATGTTTCTGTAAAGTTGTTTTTTCTAAAAAAAAGATCAGTGATAATTTTTTTCTAGTGAGTATGTTTCATTATTTCACTTTAAAGACATCGCGTTTTTAAATAAATGGTTAATTATATAAAGTCAGTGAATACCATTTCTAATTTTTTAGCACAAATAAGTTCATTAACCAAAAAAGTTTTTGATAAAAAACCATTTATTTCACCAACACGTGCTGTGGGTAATATGGACCACCGGAGAAAAAAGCCTCAAAAACAAATGTATTTATCATCTTTTACAGATGGGGAACCTAGTTGCAGTTTTCATGATGAGTCTGATGGGCCTTATATGTAATTCGTTAACTACAAAGGAAAAAAATGATAAAAAATGCATAAATTGTAATACCCTTTAGTCAGAAGATCGACGTGGCGAATTTTGGGTTGAATGTGTAATCTGACAATCTTGGAGTCATGAAAAATGTGCCGAATGTGGAAGTGACATTTTTACATGCAACTTCTGTATCAAATAGACATGTGGGGCAGTATGGACTATATAGTCCATATAACACTGCACATTTTTTTTATCTTCATTTTGAGTATTTTCAGTTTTTTAATTTTTTTTTCTTTATCCTGATGAGATATTTATCTAAAAGTGAAGCAGATTAAAGGTAAATTGTTTCCTTTACTGAATGACATAAAATTAATTGTTTTGTTTTATGTATTTTGGGTTTTATTTAAAAAAGAAAGATGGGTGGTCCATATTTCCCTCCCTTACCCTACTTTTAATTTCGAAGACTTGTTGATTACTTTTTATTTTCGATGTGGACGTGAAGCCTATTCAACGACTGTTCAAGACGTTTATCTTTTCACAGTAGAAATGCAAACTTTTTCGCTGTCAGTTAAAAAATGCACACAAGTAAACAAGATTTATGAATAAAAATGCTTTTTTTTAAATTTATTAACTTTAATTGAGTTTCATGTTAACAACGGCTGCTGCAATGCACATGAAATTATAACTGCTCGCAATTTTGTCTGTCAAAATAATGTATTAGACGAGATGCCCAATTATGGGGTTTCCTCTGATTTGAGGAAATTTCAGAAAGTTTTTTTCATGCTCAGTGCATTTTATTGGGTTAATTAGATGTTTTATTGCAATTTAAGAAATAAAATCAGGTGGCGTCCTGTTTTCGAACTATTCTTACTAACACCATGATATAATGAAATGTCAAATTAAAACACTGACTTCGAAAATGCCAATTTGCCGACTTTTAACTTGTCATTGGAAAAAATATTTTTTAGTAAGAGTTTTTTATTCCAGCAATATTTACAATATTACATTTGCAATAAAAATTAGAATTACTCGCTAAAAAAAAAAAACTCTGGAGCTTATACGTGTGTATTTTTTTTTTAAATTTGATTGGTAAAATAGCTTTAAAAAAGCAAAATTAATTGAAAAGTCGTAGCATAATGCCGACTTTTGAAAAAGTTTTGCATTCCACTTTTTATCCACTTTCACGTGAAAGTGGAATTGGGAACAGGGCGGAATGATAAGGATTAGGGGTCTGCACAAGACGTCTTGTTTGCATTTTAAGACATTTCGTTTCAAGATACGTTATATTTTGTACCCGTTTTTTATTTATCAAATGCTCTAGTTCAGTGTCGTGGGTAAATGTCTTGACAGAACTAGAATTTGAAATAAAATATACAAATACTGTGCTAATTTGTCTTGTTTGATTTGTTTCAGTTATTTTAGTTGCATACTGTAGTATTAGTGTACACTACTAAATGCTAATGGTGTGATAAGAGTAGTTTATCGCTCTCTTCTTGTGCCTCCTTTTTGTTTACGCTCTCTCTCTCTGTCGCAAAAATGTATGAAAGCTACTACAATTCTGCAAGTGTTACCATATCATAAATTTTATTGTAGTTTCTCTACACGCACGTTTTACAGTGACCTGAAGTATTTGTTTTTATAAAATAGAGTACACTGATGTATTTTTTAGAACCAAGTTTATTTCTCACACTGATAAAACAAGACAATGTAAATAGTGTCAAAATGAAATCAGTGTACACGATGATTTGAATCTTGAATTTTTTGGATCAAATGCATCAGTTCAGTGAAAAATGTTAGTGTAAAAAAAAGTACACTTTATTTCAAGATGTCTTGTGCAGACCCCTAATAAGGATTTCGTCAGAGCATGCAGCGAAATTGACGTTGCATGCAATAAACGCTGCACCTTTCAGGTTAACTGCTTGGCGATAACTTTCGTCGCATTGCGTGCACTGAAATGTCGGCGGAACATCCTGGAACACTCTTCCTTATTCTTATTTCAGCCCCGGTCTCATGAACAATTGACCTTTTCATTTTTGTGTACTTAGGATCACTTCATCTTCAGAATTGCTATGAGCACAAAGCAGCTTTTTTTGGCATTGAAAGTTGCATTTCGTCTCCAACAATTAATGATAGAACAATTAAAATTAAATAGTTTAGTTTTCAACTAAAAAAAATAAAAAGCAAAGGAGAAAAGTATGATTCGGTAAGTTTTTTTTTTCAAAGTTTTCTCCTCTTTCACGCCTGTCCTGTGGGTGATTTGAATAAAATTTTCGAGTACCCCATTTTTTTTTACGGAATTCTGTTAAACATCGTATTTCAACATGTTTTCAATAAAAAATTTCAAAATCCTTAGAGCACTTTGGAAATGATCGGCTAATAAGGATAATTCTGAAAAATAGTTCCAAATGAACATTTTTTTTTCCAGAATTGTATTCACTAATGCATACAAACTAACGTGTGAAAAGTACATTGCAAAATCATATGCCCAAAAAAAGTTATTCAAGGTCAAAAGTTGCAAAAATAAATTTTTTTCAATTATTTCGCTTACGGCTGCAATTACGAAAAAATAGTGGTCGACAGATATTTACTGAGTCAACAGTTGTTTAGCTTCAATTATTTGCTACGAAAAAACCGAACAAATTTTTTTTCTGTTACTCATGGTTTAGGAGGTATGTCAATTTAAAAAGTTTTAAAACTTCGCGATATTTATCTGTTGTACTTTTAAAATTAAGATAACTCTCGAACGGCTTATCTCACGAAAAAAGTAAATATATCGATACCTTAGAGCGCTATAGTCCTATCTCCATTTTTCCAATTGTTGGGAAATGCAAAAAGAAGGTTTCAAACAGTGGTTATTAAGGATTGGCTGCTATTTTGATATAACGATACATGCAATTTTTTTACCTATAGTATCTGTTAACATAATTTAATGTTTTTAACCAATTTAATTAATTTCTAACGAAATCCCAGCCAATTTACAATGTGTCGTTACTTTTGCCCATATATAGAATTCCACTACTATTGAAGAAAACGTCGTATTTAGTAGATTTTTTGAATTTTTTCCACTAAAATGTCGAAAAAAGTCATGAAACGCGTAGAAAACACGAAAAAAACGATTTTTTTTTTTTTTTTTTGAATTTTTGAATTTTTTTTGGTTCCGACAAACAACAGTAGAGCCTTGGGTGTAACCAAATACGTTCACCAAAATGTTGCTAATAGTCATGAAACGCGAAAAACACGCGAAAAACCGAAGAATTTTTTTTAAAAATGTGACTTATTTGAATATTCAGTGGAGATAGGACAGTAGCGCTCTTGAAAAAATTACAGTTTGGAGATAGGATTTTTCTTAATTATCGAATATTTTGGTATTTTAGTGGTATTTTGACATCACACAGTTTTCCGCACGGTAAAGAAGCCCACAATGATGCCATAACTGCAAAAATCTCAAAATCGCAAAAAGTGGAGATAGGACTATAGCGCTCTAAGGTATCGATATGTTTGTTTGTAGAAAATTATATTTCCTACAAACTTTTCTCACCACTTTTTTTCGTACGACCTACGGCTTAGGAGATATTTTTCACAAACTGTCTTTTGTATCTTGACAGAAAAGTTACGGTAAGTTTTCTCCTTTTTTGTACTTTGAAAGAAAAGTTACGGTAAGTGTCAAAAAAATTTCTCCTAGTATATGAAGTTGGCAACGGTTTGACACATATGGGAAGCGTGTTCGCATAAGTAGTAATTTTCTGAAATTTGCTGGAATGGTAAAAAATCTCAGTGAAACGAAAAAAAAAAAAAAAATAAATCTAGACTGCAAAATTTTCTGATCTTGAATTTTATAACCCATTATGGTTTTATGGGACCTTCAATTTATTGTATTAAAACTATTTATAGTGCCCAAAATTTTTTAAAAACAAAAAAAAAAAAATTTATTTTGAGTTGATTTTTTGACTAAAATGATTTTAGGAAAAAATTTTAGAATCTGTTTTTTAGAAAGTGAAATTTTCAGATGAGGAATAAAATAAGACGTTCTCTTTAGAGAACAGTTGAAGCTAAGTGACACCTCGAATAATTGTTTTTTTTTTTTTCGAATACAGCAACACTACATGAGCGAAAAAAATAAAAATTATTTTTTTTTACTAATGCTAATTCACCTAATTTTCAAAATTGTACCCGTATGCAAGGAAAATTACAACTAATAACAGTGTAACTTTTGGCCTGGCCAAACATTAAATACCCTACACTGAAGTATTTTGAAAATTTTGCTAATATGGGAGGTGCCACGCCCTCTTATCCGAGTTCGCCCAGTTTTTGCTCAGAGCTTGCATTTATAGTTTCTAGTGTCTGAGTGAAATTTGGTTGGATTATCTCAAAAAACTCTTTCAGTATAGCATTTTGAAACTTTTGCTTATATGGGAGGTGCCACGCCTTCTTACCTGAATTTGCCCAGTTTTGTATCAGAGCTTGCGCTTACAATTCGTAGTACTTATGTGTATTTTGGTTGCATTGTCGTGTAAAATACTCCTAAAATTGCATTTTGAATATATTTTTTGTATGGCGGTAGGCGTGTCCGTTGACCGATTTTGCTCATTTTCAATCCCACGAGCTAACTTTGACAATGGAGGCAGTGTACCAAATTTCATTGCATTATCTTGCTCAGTTTTCCCAAAAAGTGTATTTCCACACACAGCCAAGCCACCCAGTCAGCCACCCAGCCAGCCAGCCAGCCAGCCAGCCAGCCAGCCAGCCAGCCAGCCAGCCAGCCACCCAGCCAGATAGACGGACAGACGGACATAGCTATATCGACTCAGGAGGTGACGCTGATCAAGAATATATATACTTTTCTATATCTGCCACGCCTCCTTCTCTGCGTTACAAACGGAAGGACAAAGTGAATATACCCTGGGTGTAGGGTATAAAAATAGAGTAAAATTTGACTTTTGGTATTTTCACTTAATTGGATATAACTCCGTTATTTATCCATCGATTTTCTCGGTTAGTACCTTTTTTCTGTTTAAGTTTTTTGAACTTTTGTTCAATGAAGTTTTTTCAAAAGAAAAATCAAAATTTTTTAAAATATTTATTGATAACACAGAAACTAAAAAACTGATCGAAAAGTTAAGTATGAGGTGCTTATGTAAAATTTTATAACCTTTCTTTTGTTGTCTTACATGTTAAGCTGACTCTACTGGTTTACGGGATATCTTTGATTATATGAGATCATATTTTCCCCCCTTCAAAAACAGGAAAAGGGGGATTTCTCGAAAACGTCTCCGTAGAAAAAAGAAAATAAAACTAATTTCGGAATCAGGGAGTCATTTTGCATTAGAATTTGATAGTGGCACTCAGCTCACAGAAAAAAATAATTCATTTATAAACTAATGAAATTTAAGGCCGCAACTTAAGTTACGGCCTTTTAAACTTTATTTCATTATTGGATTAAGCAATTTTTGTGTCTATATTTTAGCCCAATCGCCAATTTGAAACAATTTTACTTTAGCGACTGTTGTTGTTTTTTTTATTTTTTTGCCCAAATAGGGCTCTGGGAATTAATTAAAACAACAACTTCTGGTCAAACCTACTTTCGGAGATATAGCCATCGGAAGATTGGGATATATCTTTTATAATAATCGGTACAAGTTGGGAACCCCTGAATTGATTTTAATAATATTGATGTCATATCGTCGGGTTAAAACTTTAACTAGACGTCTACATTTTTCATGTTTTGAGAAAAATGCGTTTAAAGTTTTTTGAAATTCGTTTTTTGTATAGGATTTTGCAGTTTTTTGCTTTTAATTCTTTTTGTAAAATTGGATGGGGACTATTTCAAAAAATCGACTAGACAGGGTCATTGTTAATTTTTAATTTTGATGCGTTTCCACTATCCGTATTTTTTCGGTTTTGTCTTTCCACTATCCTGTATTTTTTGTTTAGCAGTGTACACATTATCAAAATTTGTCGATTTAAATTTGATGAACTCGAATTTGCTTGGCATCACTAATTTTGAGTTTTGAGGTAACATCGCAAAAGCGGATGAATTCTGGGTATGAAAATTGAAGCGTCGATGAAAAACAAATAAACTAACAATTAAAATGTAGTAGAAATACCACAAATTAAATCTTATTTGCAGAAATAAATTATTCCATCCATTGAAAAAAGAAATAAAAATTATTTTGTTCCTATTTTACAAAAAAAAATATACTTTTGTACATAAAATTCTTCAGTAGCTGCATTTAAAATTACACATGTATATGCAAATCGGCTAGGAAGTTATTTAATGATTAAAATGAATTATTTAAGCTTTCGTTCAACCACAACCTTAAAATAAGGAAAACCACCCTTATAATATAAACTAGTAAGGGTGTAAATTTTGGCCTGGCCAAAAAATAAATACCCTACACTGCAGTATTTTGAAAAGTTTGCTTATATGGGAGGTGCCACGCCCTCTTGTCCGAGTACACCCAGTTTTTGTTCAGAGCTTGCATTTATAGTTTTTAGTGTCAGAGTGAACTTTAGTTGGATTATCTCAAAAAACTCTTTCAGTATAGCATTTTGAATCTTTTGCTTATATGGGAGGTGCCACGCCCCCTTGTCTGATTTCACCCAATTTTTGCTGAGAGCTTTCATTTATAATTCTTAGTGTCTGAGTCAAATTTGGTTCGAATATCTCAAAAAACGCTTTCAGTATAGCGTTTTGAAGCTTTTGCTTATATGGGAGGTGCCACGCCCTCTTGTCCGAATTCGCTCAAATTTTTATCAGAGCTTGCGCTTACAATTCGTAGTACTTATATGTATTGTGGTTGCATTGTCGTGAAAAATACTCCTAAAATTGCATTTTGAATATAATTTTTGTATGGGCGGTAGGCGTGTCCGTTGACCGATTTTGCTAATTTTCAATCCCCCGAGCTAACTTTGACGACGGAGGCAGCGTACCAAATTTCATTGAATTATCTTGCTCAGTTTTCCCAAAAAGTGTATTTCAACACACAGCCAGCCAGCCAGCCACCCAGCCAGCCAGCCAGCCAGCCAGCCAGACAGACGGACATGGCTATATCGACTCAGGAGGTGACGCTGATCAAGAATATATATACTTTTCTATACCTGCCACGCCTCCTTCTCTGCGTTACAAACGGAAGTTGAATATACCCTGGGTGTAGGGTATAAAAATAATCATATCCCTCTTTACTTTAATCATCCGAGTGACGTGCACTCGTTGGAATCTTGTTTTGAAATGAAAATACGCATACAGAAAAATGTATTTGCGTTCACATTTTCAAATAACTCATCAAATCACTCGTCAAATCAGCGAAAAGTCAAAAATTTTTGATTTTCTTCAAAGTTTTTGACAAATTATTTGAAGAAGCGTTCTCACTATCAAAAACTCATCAAATCCATGCAATTTGATAATGTGTACACCAGATTTGGTAGCTGTTTGGTTCTGGCGTATAGCCATAATGCTTGGGTGCCAAAACAAATAAAAAAGAACCCTATTGCGTAGGTGTTTTTCAACAGTTTATGATGCGTAGTTGCAGTAAATGTATTTATAAAAAATCATAAATTATGAAGAAGTTATGCAAATGCATAGTTTACAAATATACATATGTAGTGTTACTTACAACGTCAAAGATTTTCAGTATTTGCAATGCCAATATGATACGATTTCAAATGGTTTAAGAAGAAACAAAATGCATGTTTGTTTTTAATTGAAGAAAACATAACTCTTGCAATTTACGAATAGCTTCTTGATAGGTGTGGCCGTACCAATCGATTTCAACAGGGTTATACTAAAATGACATGATTTGCTGAACTGAACTTCTATTGCAGCCTGAGAAAAAATTCTCGAGAGTGTTTATTCACGATGAGGGCACGCCCATGGACTTCTCTATCGAAAGTGTGACCATTTAATTGTATATAATTAATAGGCGAGGGATAACGCGAAATGTGGAAATTTTAACTAGATATTGAATAAGTAATGTCGTTGATTAACATAATTTAAAAATAAGTATACAGTAAAGTAGTTTTTATTAAGCTCTATATTTTTTTAACAACTATGTATGTACAAAAATTATGTCATTTCTGGTAAAACTTATTAACCACAACCTATTTCCTTTAAAAAGCCATTTTTCATATAAAATTTGATATCTAAATGATGAAAAATCAAGAGAACTTGCTTTTTTTTCAATATCATAATTAATGGTTATAGTAAATATATACTTTGATTTAATTTACATGTTTTTTTTTTTTTTCTTTATATTTTGTTTATCATAAATTAGAGATTATTCACATTTCTAATAACGAATTTAAAGTATTTAGAATTTGCGAATTTACAAAATTTTAACATTAAAATACTAATTATGAAATTACTAGGCTTCACATTTTTAATCTTATTTACGTTGACGAATGTGATATTGTTTTAATTTTGCATTATGACTGACTATCGACTTATTTGTACCAATGTTTTCATCGCAGAATCGTTTTTGTACTGTCGATATTACCGGATAACACCACTGTTTTAGTATCATTAGCTGTGTCTTAGACGGCAGCGTATTAACACGGAGTTAACGCTGTTCTTCTAAAACGAGTTTGTGTGCTAACTCCTCCTTCTTATTTTGTTTCACTTTATTCTGCATTTCGTTTCCGCATCACTTTCCTCCGCTTGCCAAGACAATCGGTAAAAATGTGGTGCCTTTTAAAATCCTATTAAACACAGCTGATATTCAGTGCAGTGGCGGATCCAGGGGGGGACGATGGGGCCGGTCGGCCGATCGGCCGCCCCTCTCAAACCAAGTGAATATATTTTTTTTAAAATTATTTGTAAAATAAGTTTTTCTTTCATAATGTTCATTTTATGTCAAAATAGGTGAAGTTTGTTCTGAAATGCATACTATCGATAACTACCATCGATGGTCGCGACTATCAATACTTTGCGAGCTCTAATTTTTTGATCTCAGATACATTTTTTCAAATCTAAATTTTTCTTAGATTCCATTTGCTCGCACTCAATCCATTACAAGCATGTAGGACAAGTGTCAAAGTGGCAGCATCATTTGACAATCAGAAAATATTTTTAATTTGTTAAAAATTCAGCGAAACCAATTTTTGAATTAAGTACAACAGTGCATTTTTTAAAATGGATTATAATTTGCCACGGTGTGAATGAGACCCCTATATATTTAAGACCATATTTGTGGCATTTTGACAAAAGAGTCTAAAGGGCCGTCCACACGTACAGTTTATGTCCGAAAATTTTTCGATCATAATCCCCATTTTGGTCATGTGGGTTATGGTGCCGTGACATAGTCCCCACGGACATAATCTCCATTTCTAAAATGGGACATAATCCCCAGGAAAAAACGGACATAATCCCCATAGCGATATTTTGTTATTGACAACAGCTGCAGCTCAGGATTTACAACTCCCAAAAATTCCAATACCGTTTCCGCGGCGGCCTTCAGCCGCTGATCAGTCTATAACATATCCAAGACCTTGTTTGCTACCCACAGTAATTTAAAACTCCAAAAAATCTAACACCTAGTTTGCTAGCCACAGTAATTTTACATAAGGGTAGGGGTAAGTGGGCGGCCTACGGCCGCAGCTCAGGATTTGAAACTCTCAAAAATCCAACACTGGCTTCGCGGCGGCCTTCGGCCGCGAATCAGTCTATAACGTCCAACACTATATAAATTTTTTAAATGGATTGTTGCAAAAATTTTGTTCAATCTTAATTAAAGTTTTCGGACATAACCCCTATGGGGATAAGTAACTTATTTCGAAAAAAGTGGTTTTTTTTTCAAATTTGTATTTGCTATTGAACCTGCAACTTATCTCGACGTAAGATGTTTTGTGAAGAAAAACGAGTTTCAAATATCGACTTAAGATGTTTTGTGAAATACATTTGTAAATGTTTTTGTTGTTGCAAATGCATGCATTTTTTACCTGTTTGAGATAAGTTATTTTGTGAAACGCAATTTGGAATAAAAAAATGCGAGATAGGTTTATTTTCAATTCTCTATCTCAGCAACTAAAAGTCATAGAGATAATACGATTACACCTAGAGAAGCGTATTTAAATTTTATATTTATGACTAAAACCCTGGAAAATTGTCTTGTTTAGACTTAAATTGTTTCGTCAAAAAACCACAGATATTTCACAACAAATATTTTTCCCGAATGTTACTACTCTAATCCAATATACAACACAACGGCAACTCTTGTTGTTTTAACATCTCTGTTTGATTTGTAAATTGGAAATTGGAGAGTTCCCCAAATTCTCCAAGTACCAGCTGATTATCAAAATGTATTGAAAAAATTAAAGTGCACAAAAGAAAAACAAAAAAACAAAACAGAATTCAAAAACAAGTATTAAAAGCAAAAATGAAAGCATTGAAATAGTTTTCATTTTTGGTGCCGTACGGAGAAAAACAATCAGAATAGCAATTTCGATCAAAATTTAAGTTCAAAATTACCGTCTTCACTACGACTCGGTTCCTGTTTCGCAGTCCGGTTAAATTCCTAAAATTCATGTTCTTACGTCGATAAAAACAAATTCATCAATTAATAAATTGTTGTGCGTTACGAAAAAATTTTTAAATCAATTTAAATTTAAGTGCTAATGTAGATCTCAACTGTCACATTCTAAATTTCCTATTTACGCGAATAATTTCAAATATTCCTTCACGGTTCGGGATGCAGTATTAACTGCTGCATTTGTAAAAACAGACGCCAAATTAAAAATTGAAGGGACAACTTGAGCAATAACAACAACAATATAAAGTAAGTCGAGCAAGATGAGCAAATCATATCTGTCCAGTTATTTTTCATACTTGTAAGTACCCTTGTTTATTTTTTTGCTTTTACGAAAAAAAAAATATTGATTTTAATAATTTTCATCATTTTATGTTTTACATTGCATAGTATATTCTGCAGTTATTAAAATAAATCGATAGTTTTGTCTTGTCCTTTCAACAAAGGACTTGGAAAAAAATGTTTATGAAAGCGCCGTCGAAGAGAGCGCCGTTCAGCAAGACGTTGGCTTAACATGTTCGTAATTTAAGGCATATTTTTAGGCTCAGTAATAATTTCGTTCTCTTCCTCTTTTGAACTTAATTTTGAAGGTCATGATTTAATTTTAAGTGGTCAATTCTTTGTGTGATTCATTTTGGTTGTTTTTTTTCTACGTTTGAACTAAAAGCCAGTACACACTATCGATTAGGTTCGTCAGTCAGAACTCAGCGGCCATATTTGTTTTTGACGGATAGTGTTACGTCACAACGTAAATGGGTGTTTGAGCTTCAAACATGAATGATAGTTTGACCGCTACGAACAATCATAACGATAATGTGTGCTGGCTTTAAGATATTTTGGGAGAAATGTTTTACATAATTTATGAACTCAGTTTCGCCAAAAAAGCTGATTAACTCCATAACTTATTATAAGACAACAAATTTAAAAAATTATTTAGGGTATTCCATAAAACGTGTAAATGCCTCGAAAATCTCGTATTTCGTAACTACATATTACCAGTTTACGAAGTTTTCGAGGCATTTACACGTTGTAAGGAATACCCTAACTAACTAAATAAAGTGGAGCAAATGTAAAATTACGCATATTACACTTATCTGCAGTATGACGGATTTTTATCGATTTTTGAGGCACATTTGATTTGATTTTGTTGCATTCAAAAATGAACGTAAAAAGTAGAGAACGAACGCATGAATAAAATGTAACGCTAGGCTTTCATCCCTAAAATAGTACTTTTTTATTCAAAATTTTGCAACACTGCAGTGCCAGTAGTGCCATAAAATGGTAAACAAACCGAAATTATGAGTTCTTGAGAATTAAAATCGGAAAAAATTAAGCTAAAGAATAAACGTTAGAAGTTCTAGCGACCTTTTTAATATAAATAATAAGAGTTGTTTAGCTGGCTCCAGGTCATAAAAAAAAAAAAAAAAAAAAAAAAAAAAATTTTTGTTTTATATTTTGTTTTATGACCTGGAGCCAGCTAAACAACTCTTATTAAAGAATAAACATTTTAATCGGAATTGGGAGCTAGTAGCCTGTTTCCACCGGAGATTTAGCTCTGTTGAGATTAGTAAATCACATCGTTAAATGCTACCCGTTTTCACCAGCCGAAAAAGATTTATTTTTGACAGTAAATGTCAAAAGCAGCAAAATTAAACTTGTATTTCATTTTCTTCTTTATATTTATCTTCCATTTGCTTTGTGTTTATGCCAATTGGCAAAGCTCAGGGATGCACTTGGTCGAAAACTCGTTTTTTGCTTCGCTTGTGAAAAAATAAAAAAATGGATATGTTATGACGCCTTTTTGCATTTCATAAGCGATATGTATATTTCTGAATTATACTATCTCTTTTTTTTATTCACAATTTTGATTAAATGTTTATTCTTTAGATGGCCAGAAATTATTTTGGAAATAAAGCTAGAAAAATCTACCTACAAAATTTTAGCGTTATATTCATTTTTCTGGCGTTTTTTCAAAAAATTATAGCTTTATTTCCAAGTTATGTAGTTTACAAAAAGGAAATAACGCCAGAAAATGTTTTGGAAATAAAGCCAAAAATATGTGGGAATTTTGGAAATAATGCCATATAAAATAACGCCAACAATTTTTTTTTTATATAAAGGTATACAAAATTTTGTACAAAATTGTGGTGTTATTTCCATTTTGTTATGGAAATAAAAACAAAATACAAATTTCTGCTGCAAAACTTCTGGCTTTATTTCCAAAAAAATTGTCTGGCGTTATTTCCTTTTTATTAACAAAATATAACATATAACCGTCTTGTTTCGGTTTTCTACATATAAATTGTTTGTGCATGAAACAGATAGAGATGGTTAAATAACGCTACCGCTCTAATTTAGGCATGGCAGAAAAGCGTTCAAAACAGTGCCAATATATTTTTCGCATTGAAAAAAAAAAAAAAAACTAATATAACAGTATCATAAACATGTAACACGAATATTTGCTCTTTTTGTTACTTCTGTGCAAAAGTTTCATATGTTTTAAATAATTTTTTAAATACTAATTTATTATAAAACTACGACTAAACGTATAAACTAGATTTTACCCAGGCCAAATGAAAATAAACCTTATTAGAATCTCTGCTCCACTTTCACTCGAATTTGGCTTTTGTTCTTTATTACTATACTAGAGTTTGTCTTGTGGCCAAAATTTGACCATTTAGATTTGACTTTAACTTTGACTACCCAACCATTAACCTAAGAATTAGTAAATTAGTAACCATGTCTGTGCATTTCCTCTTTAGGGGCGTTGTACTGCTTGAAATATAGGGGGTTATCGTGAATCAAGATTCTCGGGGAATTTTCTTAAACCGCAATAGAGAACGCATGGCAGTCCGAGAAAATTCCCCGGGAATCATGATTCACGATAACCTCCATAATGATCATATTACAGTTCCTTAGTGTAAATAAACCCTATTTTCATAACAACTTTCATAAAAAAGTCTAAAAATTCGACTTTATCAAATATTTCCCAAACGGTTACTTTTTCGTAAATATAAATCATATTATTTGTAGAACCTGTCATTCTCCACAAAAAAGATTCTATTGCTTTTTTTTTTTGGTGTGACTCACCATTTTCATCAAAAAGCCTCCCAAGTGAAAAGTAATTGAAACCACGCGGATTACGGAACAGGCCTGATATTGTAGTTTTCAAGAAAAAACGTTTTATTAAGATTTGTTTATTGACTGTTTAATGTGTACTTAAGAAAGTAACACCGCGTATTCTAAATAAAAATTGACTGTCTTATTTGAACTTAAGTACTATTTATAATTTATTTATTAGTTATAAAAAAACTGTACAATTTTAATTCTTTTTGCATTTGGATTACAATTGCGATTTTTTGTGTGAGCAAAATTTACTATTATTTAGTGAAAATTTTATTTTATAAAATCTGTAAAATAAGACAATACTAGTTGATGGCAAGACTCGAGTTAAGTATAACGAGGTATACACCAGCGATTCGTCAATCAAATATGGCCGCTGACTGACGAAAAATAGCGGCCACACACGCAAACAAGAGAAATTTGAAGAAAGCCGACGAACTTGATCGCTATTTAGTGCAAACTAGAGACTTAACGCATACTTTTTTCTACACGACACAGGCAAGTCTGTGCAGTTTTCAGTAAACTTAATTTTCATAGGAACATGTCTGGCAAAAATTTTATTTTCATCTGATTTTTTTCTTTTGTAAATTTTTTAAAATAGGTTAACGAAAAAACTCATAATTTTTATGACAGAGCTATCACATGCTTGGACGGATTGAAGGCGTGGCTTGTGTTTGTGGAAAAAATCATTGGAAAATCAAAGCACATGTACACTTTTGATCTGTGCGAACTTGACTTTTGCCGTTCACACGTATAAATGTACCTGCACAAACCAGTAACACTGTACGAAAGGACAGCCCTTAATGGCCGTCTTACCTGTGCAAACCCTCTAGTTTGTTCGATTTAGTTCGTGCAAACTAGAGGGTTTGTCCATACTTTTTTATCGCGTCCACACGACACAGGGAAGTCTGTGCAGTTTTCAATAAACTTCATTTTTATAGCAACATAACGTCCAGCAAAAATTTTATTTTCATTTGAATTATTTTTTCTGTTGTATATTTTCCAAAAAAAAAACTAAAAAATGCATAATTTTCATGACAGAGTTATCACATGCAATATAAATTCATTTGATGACTGCAATATAAAGGACACATTGAAGGCACGGCTTGTACGCCGTCCACACGTTCCAACTTGCCTGCGCAAGCTTAGTTTGCACAAAAAATTTTTCGGAAATTCAAAAAAACCACAGGCCGCATTTTTGAACTGTGCAAACTTGACTTTGCTGTCCATACGTACAGACTTACCTGCGCAAACCAGTAAAACTGTGCGTGTAGACGGCCCATTAAAGAAACACCCACGACAGAAACGTGAAAAAATTGCTCTACGTCAGTTTTTTGAAATGTTGCGTCCATCTGATTTTATTATGTATGGAAAGAGACAACTTGAAAACCGCCTTCACAAAACGCAATTAAAAAACTTTAGACAAGACTTTCTCAAAACATGGAAAAAGTAGAACAACCAAACCATTTTAAAAACTATTACTTCGATACATATCGTCGGGTTAAAACTACAACTAGACATCTACATTTTTCATGTTTTGAGAAAAAAGCGTTTTAAGTTTTTTGAAATTCGTTTTTTGTATGGAATTTTGAAGTTTTCTGCTTTTTATTCTTTATATAAAATCGGATGGGGACTACATTTCAAAAAACCGACTAGACTGGGCCATAGAGCCGTTTTTCCTTTATGTTTCTGTATACTTAACTCAAAACATCAATATATGTAGATGTCTTATTGTAGTTTTAACCCGACGATATGGCAACGTTGGCATTTAATACTTTTTTCTAGGTAAAAGAAAAAAAAAAAGTAGTGGATTTAGTGGATTTGGGTTGGCAACACTGATTGCCGCTATCGATTGGTTTTTCTTCTGTTTCTTCGTAGAGCGCAATGTGGATTTGCTATTTATTTCGTAGTTAAAATTCGGCATTAAAATTAAATTAAAATTGTTCACAGACGATATTTGTGAAATAACATTCGAGGTATGTTTGTTTGTTTGTTGAAAGTTTTCTTAATTTACGAATATTTATCAAGTTCTCCGAATTTTTACGGCGCAAAAAAACAAAATGGCGTCTTAAGAAAATTTTGCTGATGAAGATAACTTGCAAGTCAAAAAAAACGTGTTGCAAATATAAAAAAACGCCGGACTTATTGTTCTGCATGAGGTTAAACGTGAGGGAGCTGATTTCTGCAATTTGTTATTTTATTATCTCATGCAAAAGTTGTATTAATCAATCTTCCTGCATAGGACTGCTTTGTTTGTTTGTGTGTTTGCGTAAGGAGACAGGGTGGTTTTATTCGAAAGTCAAATTTATGTGCTTACAGGGGTGGGGTGAAACGTTTTACTTTGACCTATTTCAGTTTTATAAATTATAACTCATATTTTTTTGCTCACACAGTTTTGGAGATACAATTAAAATGTTTCGACACCTTTATGTCATCATGAAGAGTTTTGGGATTTTCCTCATTTTCTTGTTACCAAAATCACCTTAGAATATGGGTGTCGAGCTAAAAATATTGGTGTCAGGAGATAAAAATACCGAAATATAATTTTTATTCATGAAAACTAATGTAGAATTCAAAAGTACTACGTTTGCTCTTCAGAACCCACTTTGATATAATATATCGATATTTTTCTCTAAATATGTATCGTAAATTTAAAATATCGTTAGCCTCGGTTTTTAACTTTAAATAAGGATATCTCGAAGTCCTGACATTTATATAAATATTCTGCAACCAAATTCGAGATCAGCATAAGAAAAAGCGCCGGAAATGACTGATTAATTAGGTTAAGGGGGGACCACCAATCTTTCTTTTTTAAATAAAACTCGAAAAACAAAACAATTTTAGGAAGTGTCTATCCGGGGGGGACTCGCGTACGCGAAAGCTCACGTAGCGTACGCGAAAGCTCAACGTACGCAAAAAAAGCTTTCGGAAAACTTGCGTAGCGTACGCGAAAGCTCAACGTACGCAAAAAAAGCTTTCGGAAAACTTGCGTACGCGAAATCCAGAGAAGTTCTCCCGGGGAACTTCATTACGCATGATTAATTTTGTGTTGCAGCGCACGCTAAAAAATGTTGCTTACGCTGCGCGCATTTGGCTAGCAACTATGTGTTGGATATATTATATACTGATCCTAGGCCGAAAGCCGCCGCGAAGCCGGTGTTGGATGTCTGACAGGTTTAAATCCTGAGCTGCGGCCGCAAGCCGCCCACAGACAGACTCTTAATTTTATGTCATTCGGTGCTCCATATAAATATGTAAATGAAACAGTTTTGTTGTAAAATATTTCACAAAAACAGAGTTGTGTTGTAAAATGTTTTACAATTTGTTCCTTTTGGGGGTAAAATAATACATTTTTTGTTGAAGAAATCTACGAGATGGATGAAATAAGTGGTTAATAGCAATGTTTGAATCAGTACCAACAAAATTTGAGAGACCAAACAAAATTAACTCACAGTTTGACACTAATTCATCGCATGAAAAAATAATACAAAAAAGTATTAAAATAAATAACATTAAAAAAGTAGTAAAATAATACTAGTAATCTAAAATCACATGAATGTGAACAAAATATAGTTTTAGTCATGAAGCACAAAAATTCATGGTTATTTTGATTATGAATGTCTATGTAAACTAGCCCTTACTGACTTCAAATAATTAATGATTTATTTAAAAACACGATGTCTTTAAAGTGAAAAAATGAAATTTACTCAAATGAGTCACTAAACATTTTTTTTTGGAAAAAACAACTTCACAGCAACAATCGACTTCACCGAACCCTAAACCCGCACTATTATAAGCTTGAGGTATTAGCGTAAAGTTTGAACATGAATAGCGGTAAATCCTATGTATGCAATGGAAAATAACCGTATGGACCATATTAACCGCGTAGTCCATATTAACCGCGTAGTCCATGTTTCCCCGTTTGCCCTATACTTTGATTTGCAGTCTGAATTTCTAAAATTTCACTTACAGATTCGTCATCAGTAGGTTCAATTTAAGAATAAGCCACTATTTACATCAAGACAATGGCTATTCGGGGGGACTCGCGTACGCGAAAGCTCAATTAGCGTACGCGAAAAAAGCTTTCGGAAAACTTACGTACGCGAAGGCCAGAGAAGTTCTTTCCCCCGGGGAGCTTGATTACGCATGATGAATTTAGTGTTGCAGCGCACGCTAAAAAAATGTTGCGTACGCTGCGCGCAATTGCTAGCCAACTATGTGTTGGATATACATATTATAGATTGATCCGCGGCCGAAGGCCGCCGCGAAGCCGGTGTTGGATTTTTGGGAGTTCTAAATCCTGAGCTGCGGCCGCAGGCTCTCTTACCCCTACTTTTATGTAAAATTATTGTTGTAGAAGTTGTACTGCACTTTCTAATATGCACTGCAGCGTACGCAACATTTCGCGCACGCTAAATTAATCATGCGTAACGAAGCTGCGCCCCGGGTGAAAAGACTTCACTGGATTTCGCGTACGCAATTTTTCCGAAAGCTTTTTTCGCGTACGCGAGTCCACCCGAATAGACAGACTGACATTAATGTTATAAAATAAAACAAGCCATTAGTAACAAAGTGCTATTGGAAGTTTTGGTTTTCTTGGAAACAATATAAGAAAGAGAAAATAACTAATTTTGGAATGGGTATGGTTCTTGCAGAAGATTATATTGAAATTAAAGATTGCGATGGGCTTAGTATGCATAGTCACTAGATACAATATTTCAAAATTACGGGCTTTACACATTGGGCAAGAATCACGATTTAGGCAATGACTTTGGTTGTAAATCCTTTTATTTATCTTTGCTCAAAGGCTACTCTTTTGAATTTTGATTTATCTCCAGTTAGTACAGTAAAGTTGCCAAAAAATGTATGAAGACCTAGAAAAAATTGCGCACTGCAATTTTTTTCGCTTAATGTTTTTAGGACCACTAAAAAAGCTTAACATCAAAAAGGTGACCTCCCCACCCTTGCGCATTAGCCGCCATCTTGAAATATGTTTGATTCAATTTATCTCGGGCAATGAAATTCTAATTTTTTTTGATCTCGGACGCGATATCCATAAGTTGATATTTTGAGTGGTAGAGGCTGCCAAAGTTACAAAAAATCAGTTTTTTCCATTTGCACCCACTGGGTGTAGATTTTTGAAAAAGTTGTGATAACATAAGCAAAATAATTTTTAAATGAAGTCATTATCTCTATTGGTTCTTGAGTTATAGTACAGTAACAATGTCCTAAAATGTACGTAAAAATGTAAAAAGTCCTAGAAAAAATTGCGCACTGCAATTTTTTTGCCTAATGCTTTTAGGACTACTGTAGAGGCCTAAAACCAAAAAGGAGACCTCGCCCCCCCCTGCGCTTCAACCGCCATCTTGAAATATTTTTGATTCGATTTATCTCGTTTCCTATTGGTCGCACAGAAAAGAATTTTAAACAAAAATTACGGGCAATACAATTTTACGTATTTTTGATCTGGGACGCTGTATCCATAAGTTGATATTCCTAGCGTTAGAGGCCGCCAAAGTTACAAAAATTCGTTTTTTTTTCCATTTTAACCCACTGGGTGTTAATTTTGTAAAATGTTGGGACCACAAAATTTTTAGCTTGTAAAAATAAGCAAACTAGTTTTTAAATAAAATGATTATCTCAATCGGTTCTCGAGTTATTACAAGTTAAAAATAAAATGCGTGTAAAAAATTTGTTGTTTATGTTTTTTATCTGAACATTGATTACATAATACTTAATTACTCGAGAACCAATTGAGATAATTACTTTATTTAAACACCACTTTGCTTGTTTTTGCAAGCGCTACAAATTATGTTATGACAACTTTATCAAAAATCAACACCCAGTGGGTGCAAATGGAAAAAACTGATTTTTTCGCGACCGAGATCAAAAAACGTAGAATTTTATTGCCCGTAATTTTTTCCATCCAACCAACAGGAAACGAATTGAATCAAACATATTTCAAGATGGCGGCTAATGCGCAAGGGTGGGGAGGTCACCTTTTTAACGTTAAGCTTTTTTAGTGGTCCTAAACACATTAAGCAAAAAAAATTGCAGTGCGCAATTTTTTCTAGGTCATCGTACAATTTGACTGCACTAAGTAGACTGTTTGGAAAAAATTTAAGCAGATTTGACTTTAGTTTTTTAGTTTTTGGAACAGATGATGATTTACATTATTAGCTACCAACAATGAAAATACATTGATGGTCGGAGCTTACTGTTCAGTGTTTTTGAGTAAAACAACAATAAAAACACAAAAAACAAGGCAAAAATACACATAAATAAAAAAAGCAAAAAAATGTATCGGAAGGCTGGTTTGCGTTACTAGTTACATTTATGTGTATTTTTGCCTTGTTTTTTGTGTTTTTATTGTTGTTTTACTCAAAAACACTGAACAGTAAGCTCCGACCATCAATGTATTTTCATTGTTGGTAGCTAATAATGTAGATTTGACTTTATTTTTTTTTTTTCTGTTAAAAACACTAGAGGTATTCACGATCTAGAGTAACGTCCTGAGTAACAGAGTAACAGGGTAACAGTGCACAACCACAACAACAAAATATACGTAAGTTACTCTGTTACTCTTTTACCCTTTTAGTCAAGCTATTTTCTAGTGTAAAATAATCTTACACTTTTGCCTTTTTTTACTATTTCTATTTCTATAGAAACGTTTGAATTTGTTTATGATTGAGAGGCAATTTTCGTTCATAAAGCCCTGAACACATTCGGTGCGAGCTGCGAGTGCGAGAGAAAATAGCTTTTGCTCAAACGATTTTTTGAGCTTTTTCTCGTGCGTAAAAACACAATCAACTCGTTGCGAGTAAAGCCCTGAACACATTCGGTGCGAGCTGCGAGTGCGAGAGAAAATAGCTTTTGCTCAAACGATTTTTTGAGCTTTTTCTCGTGCGTAAAAACACAATCAACTCGTTGCGAGTAAGTTTTTTTTTATGAAAATTGAAAACAAATGAAAACAAAAAACGAAAAATAAAAACGTATTTGTTTTCAAAATTATTTAAACTTCAAACTGAAATTAAAAAATTCAGTCGAAAATAATAAATTTAAATTTTTGTGTTTGGTCTTGTTCTTCTTTTTTAAAAATCGTCAGAAAAATAGAATCAATTCAATCGCACTGCGAGAGCTTTTATAAATGACGTTTAATAAAAGCTCAATTTTATATCTTACTCTAACATATAGAGAAAATCGTGCTATCTCGGTAGGGTTTCTCTCGCACTCGCAGCTCGCACCGAATGTGTTCAGCACTTAAGTTTTTTTTTATGAAAATTGAAAACAAATGAAAACAAAAAACGAAAAATAAAAACGTATTTGTTTTCAAAATTATTTCAACTTCAAATTGAAATTAAAAAAATCAGTCAAAAATAATAAATTTAAATTTTTGTGTTTGGTCTTGTTCTTCTTTTTTAAAAATCGTCAGAAAAATAGAATCAATTCAATCGCACTGCGAGAGCTTTTATAAATGACGTTTAATAAAAGCTCAATTTTATATCTTACTCTAACATATAGAGAAAATCGTGCTATCTCGGTCGGGTTTCTCTCGCACTCGCAGCTCGCACCGAATGTGTTCAGCACTTCAAAAATAAAAATTTGAATGAGAGAAAAATATTCATTTAAAAATTTTTTTTTTTTTGTTGTCAGCTAAAATTATTTTGAGAAACAAAAAGCAAATATACGTGCAAAGTATTGAGTATGCTCACTGTTCAGAGTAACTGAGTGCACTTTTACCCTGTTACTCAGCTCGTTACTCTAGATCGTGAATAACTCTACTGTTTTGTAAATAAAATACATATGGTCAAAATCACAAAAAAGTAAGTTTTTTTTTTAAATAAAAATCTAACTTATTGCTGCTTTAACTCAGACAATTTTGATCAAATTATAATTATTGGTATTGCTATGACAAGCGCTATTAAATTTTCTTTAAAATTGCGCTTAAATTAATTTGATCAGAAATAAATACAATTTTTGTTATTAGCGGGTCCAAATTAGTCTAGAAAATTTATTTTGGTTTCTCATTTTTTATCGGCCATGGTATCTATTATAATTTTGTTAGACTTATACATAAGTACCTAAGATAACATTTATGAAGGACTGACAAGATATATTGGCAAAGGTGGATGCAAAGTAAAGCAAAAATGAGTTTTAGCGAAGTTAAAAATCACAGCTGAATACTCTCTTTCACTTTTTTTGTTGCCACGAACATTATAGTCTAAGATCCGGCAGTAAAAAAACGTATGTATAGAGTTTTTAGTTAAAACCTAGTTTTTACATATACTTACGAATGGGAGAATATATGTATATTGGCCGGGTTGCCTATCAAAATGTGGCCGCTAGTATTTTCAAGTTGCGATAACTTATGAACCGTGGGTCGCACGAGGAGAAGTGCCCAAATTTGTTTTTTGAAGAGTCATATGTTTTACAAGTAATTTTTTTTTTTTTTGTAAAAAAAAATTTACCGTTTAGGAGTTATTTATTACAAACTGATTTTTTTTCCGTTTATTGTTTATTGCGTCAAAAAAATCGGTTTTTGATAAATAATTCTTAAACGGTAAATTTCTTTTTAATTATAATCAAAATTACTTGTAGAGCATATGACTCTTCATAAAAAAGATTTGGGCACTTTTCCTCGTGCGATCCACGGTTCATAAGTTATCGCAACTTGAAAATACTAGCGGCCACATTTTGATAGGCAACCCGGCCAATATATCGAGCCCTTACCGCCAAAAAGACTTAACTGACAAAAAGTAAATTTTACAGGAGAAGGTTTTTTTTACATATCTGTGCATTTAGTATAGCTATTACAGTGAAATTTAGTATGTAAGCTATATTTTGTGGTAGACATGCGATGCAACTAGTTTCATTCACCTATTTATAATATAACGGCGATTTTTCAGTGTTTCGTCAGTTAAGTCTTTTTTTCTTTTCCAGATTCCCCATCTGATCTTCAGTTTTTGTACCAAAAAACATTTGTGGTCACATATACTATTAACCCACATCAAGACTTTTTAATAAATTTTCCCTTTTTATTACATTATTTGCAAATTATTTTTGACACAAAAAGAAAAAAAGACTTAACCAACAGTCGCAGTCTGGCGACAGTATTAGAGCTGTCAAACAGCTCACCACAGTATTCACTGCTACGAAAGTAGCAACGAAGATGTTTTGGTATTCTGGCAGCATTTCGAAAGCTCTTTTCCGTCTTTATGAATACGACTTTTAATACCTGCTACGTAGGAGATCTTAGAGCGATCTTAAAACTATTAGTTGCTTGCTGTCAGGTTTTTATTATGTGAAAAGTGCAGAATTATGAAAAATTTTATTTTATTGCTTGTTTATAATTTTTTATCATAAAACAGCTGGGCTTAATGTTAGATTATCGACTGTTAATATTTTCTTTTTAAACCTAATTTGGCTTATTAAACTTTTAATTTTAAGAAAGAAAATATAATCAAAAATGTCTGGTCGGATCTACTTTCGGAGATATAGCCCTCGAAAGATCGGGATATAGCTTTAATAAAAACCGATATAAGTTCGGAACCCCTGGCTGGACTTTAATAATATTGGTGGCATATGAAAGGTATTTTAACACACTACAAAACTGTTTTACAAAAATTTTAAATCCGAGTCAACATTTTCGAGATATGGCGTATTTTCAAAAATTTTGACCAGTTTTTTATTTTTAAAGCCCTATTTTTCCAAAAAATGTCTTATTAACCTATAGTTTTTGTAACAAATTATGAAATCCTAATCAATTTCATTCGATTTGATATGCAATTTATACCTCATTTCCTTCATTAGCACATTTTTTTATAGGAAAACAAAAAAGTAAGCCAAAGAAATTTTCATGAACAACAACAACGGAAATTTGGAATTTTGCTAGCAAACTATTTGATGGATATATTATAGACTGATTCGCGGCCGAAGATCGCCGTGAAGCCGGTATTGGATTTCTGGGAGTTTTAAATCCGGAGCTGCGGCCGAAGCCGCCCACTTACTCCTACTCTTATGCCAAATTACTGTGGGAAAAAAAATCGGCCCAAATTTCAGAAAAATCGTAATATCTCGAAAACTACGAACAAGATTTAGAAAATTTTTTGTTCAGTATTGTAGCTTATTAAATTACCTTTCATATGCCGTTTTTGTTAATAAGACAGTTTTGGAAAAATAGTGCATTAAAAACAAAAAAACTGGTAAAAATTTTCGAAAATTCGCCATATCTCCAAAACCATGACTCGGATATAAAACTTTTGCATATCGTTTTTATAGCCAGTTAAAATACCTTTCATATGACACCAATATTATTAAAATCCATTAAGGGATTCTGAACTTTTACTGGTTTTCATAAAAGCTATATCCCGATCTTCCGATGGCTATATCTCCGAAAGTAGATTTGACCAGAACTTTCTGTTGCTGTTGTTGTAATTAATTTTGAGAGCCCTATTTAGGCAAAAAAAAAATATAAAAAAA
Organism: Calliopum simillimum; assembly: GCA_951812925.1. Classification (NCBI taxonomy): domain Eukaryota; kingdom Metazoa; phylum Arthropoda; class Insecta; order Diptera; family Lauxaniidae; genus Calliopum; species Calliopum simillimum. Next base: position 106,409,797 of record OX638368.1, read on the forward strand.
ACAACAACAGTTTTTAAAGTAAAATTGTTAAATTTTTGTTTGTATGAGTGATAATGATAAAGGGAAAAACAAAATTATAACTATTTTGGTTTAATATTTGTTCTAATAGTTACAAAAGAAAATAAAAGTTTGTGTAAAAACATATAGCAACAATTTCTGCACAATATTATATGGCGGCGCGCAGGAAGAACTTATTTTGCATGTCAAAATAAAAAATGTAACCCGGCATCTTGTCTTGCTATCTGTCAAAAGTCTATAATCAAAACAAAGAATTTTGACATTTTCGTAGTTTAAGAAGAAGCAGCATTTGTTATCGCTGCAACCAGAGCAATTCAACCATGTTAGTTTGCACAATTTGACAAGTTCACCTCGAAAGCTTTTATGTGGTGAATTTATGAGCTTTTTCTAAAAGATTTCTGCGCCAGAATACCGAATGTCTTCGGAAATCTTAGAAAGTAATTCTGACATGAATTCAGAAAGACTTTCTGCTGTCTTAGCCAGAATAGCTCTATTAATTGCTTTCGCTATAACTCCGTAACGGTACTTTTTACAGTTATGAAATTTGTAGAGAAGATTCGTATGGACACGAACTATAGGTTTTCATCAAAAAACGAAAATCCGAAATCGTGTCAGTTAAGTCTTTTTGGCGGTTAGGGCTCGATATATTCTCCCATTCGTAAGTAGATGTAAACACTAGGTTTTAACTAAAAACTAGGTTTTAACTAAAAACTCGATACATACTTTTTTTTACTGCCGGATCTCGTACTATTAACGAGGGTATGATTTCATATTTTTGTACTTTGTATATAATGTGGGAGAAACAATATTTTGCTCTTAAATCAATTCCTCATAGCTTAATTGACCATCATGAATGCAGTTGTCTTTATTCATCTTTCACTTCTAACATTAAAAAAATGTGATCGATCCGTTGAGTAGAAGACCAGAATTTTTGAAGAACGTATGTGTACTTCAAAAGTTACTTCCAAATTTCTGTTATGTGGCAGTCAAGTTTGACTGCTAATAACACGGAAACCGGTTAAGACTTGGAGGCGGCAGAGGAGTAGGAACATTATCTTTTATAGACACAACCATGAACTCGGAACAATCAATATTTAAATAATTTTAAATTAAAAAAACTTGACAATTCAGGTAAACCAGGGACGGGAAAGCTCATTTCAAATCCTATCAGCATAACGATCCAAAGCATAAAGGGCTATGGTGCGAATGTGGCTTATATTGAAGCTTGGCAAAGTGATGGATGGATTAATGCAAAATCAAGACATAAATAAATCCTACCGATGTGTGGGTCTATTTAAAGAAAAAGGTCGCTAAAAACAAAACAAAAACCGAACTTCATTTAAAACTACAATATTGGAAGATACCGAAAAATTACAAGATTCCCGTAGTGAAGTGATGTATCGAATAGCCAAAATTGCGACTACGGGGAAATGGGTAGAATAATTCATTACATTCTGTGCCAGTCCAGCTCAAAGGTCCATTTTAACCATTAAAGTGAACTGGAATATGTCGTGCATAAATTGCAGCCGGATATGCTACGCCAAATATCATCGACATCAAAATATACTCGTAATGTTTCCAGTGGTTTGGTTCAGTTGACGAAGATGAAAGGGAATGGAATTAGAATAAGGAAGTAGAAGAGATTTGAGACAATGTATTTCATTCATTTAAAAACGTTTCTCGTTAAATATATTGATCCTCCTTTCACACTCCTTTTGAAAAAAAAAAAAAAAAAATTCAAAAGGAAAAACACTCCTTTTTGAGAAAACTGAGATGGGAAGGTTATGTATGATAGTTGCCAATGGTGGCTTTAAAGAAGGAAGGTACTAAAAATATAATATAAAAACATTTAATTTAATATGTGTAAAAGTACGAGATCTGGCCGAAAGATTACTACATTCATGTAGATTTTAATCAAAATAAAATTTTTTCGTATATTTATGAATAGGGGAATAAATTTTGACCGAGGTGCTGATCAAAATGTGGCCGCTAGTATTTTCTTATTGCGATAACCGAGGAACGGTGGTTCGCACTATATAAAGTGACGAAATATCTTTTTTTATGAAGAGTCATGTGCTCTACAAATAATTATATATAAAAAAATTTTAAGTTTATATAAACAACTGGAAAAAAAGCACAAAATTTTCCTTTTAAACGGTTTTCCGTATATATTTTTTTTTTCAATTTTGATACCACGTAAAACGGGTTAATGCAGTTTTATTCGCAATTACACAATACCTCAAAATATGATTCGCATTCTGCTGGGGCAAGTGAATTTTTTCGCATGATCGTAAATTCCCATTGTTTGTTTCCAAGTATTTTCTCTGAATAACACCACACAGTATAACAGTAATGCTGGATCACGCTGGCGCTGCATTTGAGCGGCAAAATTCATTTTCAATTGCGGCTGTTCACTACATGGAGGACAGACGCTATACTGCTCTGCTTTAGGAACATTAACATGCTATAGAGACCTCAAATAAAATAACTTCAGGTTGTTCTAATCGGACAGCTGTTGGAAGGCATACAAATTTGATTAATAAGTTCTCAAAGATGATATACAAGTGAACGTGATACCGTCTACAAGAAAGAATTTATAAATATAGCGGGGTCTTCGACTCAACGACAAGAGACATATTGCATTGGGACACAAAATGACAGTAAAAGTGTTACGCCAAAGGAGAATGCTTACATCACTGTTTTTAGTTCTGGATATTTGCGTTGCTATTGCAAGTTACTAATTTCTACAGCCATACGATAAAGCATTTTAGAAGAATTTGGTTTTTCAGAGAGAATATGTGGTGGTATATGCCAAGAAAAATAAATTTTTAAAATTACCGAATAACAACATTCTTACACAAATTTTACTTAACGATGGATATATAAATGCTGTGGGTAAAAAATATGATTGATGAAAGAAATTTTTGTTTTAAAATCCCTTGTTTTCAGAACCTTGGGCTGTGCCACAAATAATTATGTTCTACCGTTTAAAAATATAATCTTTGTCCAAAGATCGTATACGTTACCGGGAAAATTTATTTTTAGAAACAAATAAATATTTCCTAGGTCAACCTAGTAAATTCTAAGTACATATTAGGCCAAAGTGGTACATCCACAAAAAATAGTACATATGCATATATGTCAAACATCAAATTCATCACAGTATTGCTGTATTGAAGTCTATGTTATAGGTTTGGCCTAAAGTGCTTCAGGTTAAAATTTGAGCTAGGTCATACCGACTTATCATAAGAACTAGCTATGCCGCTAGCTTATACTACATGATATTCCATTAAATGTTTGTGAACAATTTTTGACAATGACTTATTTTTTTCTTCTTACAATTTTAGTCGAAGAAAAGATTTCTAAATTATTTCTTCATAAAACGATAAGACCACACTTGAGCTGGGAGAATTCGCTGTAGCAGTTGTTGTTGGTTGATTGTTGTGTTATTTTCTCCCATTGACCATAGTTTTCTTCTGCACCTCATAAAGTTTGAAAACAATTAGCGAATATGGCAGAGGATACAAAGGAAGAGCGTTTGAATAATGATGAGTTTCGAGAACTTATACCATATTTGGAATTGGAAGATTTGTTCAAAATCCAAACAATAAATGATGAGAAATGGATTAAATTGTTTGAGAGCTTAACAGTTCACAATAAGGAAATTATGAACTGTAATATTTGTAAAACAGGTGTGAAATTCGAATCTTTTAAATTACATTTAAAAGAACAAACTCATAAAGATGCATTAAAAGATGTAAAACAATTTTATCATCCTATTTACACATACGATAAAAAAAGCGAAAAATTAGCTATGGGAGAATCGGTTTCTGATGAAGAAATGGCTGAAGCGATTAAAGCTGCCAAAGCAGGTTTGGAAGAACAATCCAAATCTATTATTACTGAAGCGAAACGTTTGTCGAAACTTATTCAAAATTTGTCTCATACGAAAGTTATTTCATTAAAAGTGGATGAAATTCTGAAAATTACATGTTTTAGAGGTGGCCACAAATTTACATTGGTTGTTGATACGAGGAATGATTTGATTCGGTGCAATTTATGCCAATCGAAACCATTTAGTGACTTCGATGAATTAAATGTTCATTTTAAGACAATGGAGCATATTGACAAATCGAAAACGTTGCAGGCACTCAGCAGTAAAAGTTGTCCCAAAGTGAATAAATATGCAATTATTCAAGCTGATACTGATTCTGAATACGCTAACCAGTACAATGAAATTTTGATTAAGCTATTGGAAAAAGAAAAGGTCAATAAGCCTCATTTGATGCGACTTTTTTGTGATTTGGAACTGGAAGATATATTAAATCTTAAAGTTATGTGTGATAGAAAATCCTGGAAGCCAATGTTTAAACAGCTTGGAAACCAAGCCGTGTTTAAATGCTTGTTATGCAACAAAACAATTATAAAATACTCGCTTAACAGTCATTGTGCAGGAAAGCAACATAAAACCGCACAGCTTGCAGCAAAGGTTCGTCATGATAAATACAAAAAGATAACAAATAGCTATATATTCGCTCTTGGCGCAAAATATAAAGTCAAAGCATCATTAAAAGCACGAGAAACATATCATAACAAAGTGCTAGAAATATTAAAGAAAACAAAAAAGGCCAAAGTTCTCGAAACGAAGGATAAAAAAGAGGATACGAAAAATATACAAGCTAAAGAAAATGAAACTGAAAATGAAGCTGAAATCGAGCAGGAAAATAAAGATGAAAATAATGTTGAACCTGAAACTGAGGAAAACCAAGATGTCGAGAATGTGGAAGCTGAGGAAAACCAAAATAACGAGAATATGGAAAATGAGGAAACTCAAGAAGACGAGAATGTGGAAACTGAGGAAAACCAAAATAACGAAAACGTGGAAACCGAAGAAAGTGAAAATAAGAAATCCGAGGAAAAAAGAGACGATGAAAATGTGGAAACTAAACAAAGTGAAGAATCTACAACAAAAATAAACGAAAACGATAATAGTGCTCAGCAGATGGAACTATCAATCAAAATAGCTGCTAAAGCGAAAGCTTTACGAGATGCGAGCTTAAACGATAGGAAAATTGAAGCTAAAACCAAGAAATCAACCACCAGAGATTCAAAACTAAATACAAAAACATCCGAGAATATTACTCCTGATAATGCATTGGTTGGAGTGGAGTATGTAGTAAAGATATTAAAACATGCGCACGATCAAGAACCTTTGTTTGAGTGCTGTCTTTGCGAAGTCGTAGTGAATCATTATCGGATGCAAAATCATTTAACAGGATATAGTCACAGATACAAATATTGTGAAATGCATTATGGAAATGCATTTACTAAGTTTTCAGCTTATTTAAAAGGCGTAAAATCCGCCGATATGATTCGAACAATGGGTCCGATATTATCAAAATTGGCCCTTGAAATTGAGAAGGTTAATGGTCGTAGCATCCCGTTTGCTGTATCTGCAGAGGAGTTTGAAGTTGACCGATCAAGAATTATTGCACAATTGTATAGTGATAAGCATGCTTGTCAACTTTTTGGGCCTTCTTTTACAAATATTTTCAACGAAGCGGATATAAAAAAGATATTGGATGAGAAGGATTCTCATAAAGTTCCAAAAACTGATGGCAAAGGAGGAGTACATTGTAGATTTCGTGAACTTTCTCGTGGACAAAGTTACTGTAATATAAAGTTAAAAAGCGAAAGAAAGGCAATATTTAGTTATCGCTCGAAGAGTCAAAATGAAAAAGAACCACATTACAGAACAAGGGGTTCGGTAGAAATATCTTCAAAACGGCCAAGAGCCGAAACTCCACCCAGACGCGAAAGTTCTACGAACAATGTCTGGAATAAATATAGACGTGAAATTCTTTTGAGCGCCAGTCAAATAGAGCGTGATTACAAAGAGTATCGAAAGTGTCCTGATAGTCACCCTCTATATGATCAGGAATGGAATAGATTTTGGAAACAACGAAAGGATGATTTAGTTTCAAGAGGCATTGATCCGCAAAATTATAATTTCCAGACCGATTGGGTACCGTATTTTAGAAACAGGTTGGAGGAACTTTTCGGTGAGGCCTTAGAACAGGCAAAGATTGACGTTCGTGTACGTTTAAATATTCCACTTGACGCGATTGAGGACAGTAACATCGCCTTGCATCAACGTTCTGATCGTCCCAGTCGTACGGGATCTCAAAGTCGAGTGGAGACTTCTAGAAGTATAAGACGGGAACCACCTCCAGCCAAAAAATCTAGATTTAATACAGAGGCTTTAGTAATGCAATGGAACTCTCAAACAAAATACGGACAAAATAAATCTCGTGATTTAAGACTAGAAAATCGTAAGGGGAATAACGAAATAAGTTACGCCAGCACTTTGAGAGATGATGGAAAACCAGACCTTGTACATGTTCTACGTTTAATGACAGCTTTTGAGGATTATCTAGGCAGCTTAGGACCAAAAGTAACGGATTTACTATTTGCAACGCTCACTCTAGAAAAACAAATACCGAATGATTCGAATTTATTAGAGCAAAAGATTTTAACGCCTAATAATTGTTCTCTTTTAGAAACAGCAATGGAAAAATTAAAGGGTACACTACTAGCTGGATTGATGGATCGTTCAAAACAACCTGGGCTAAATCAAGTGATTGATAGTACAACAAATCTATTGACATATGCAGATAATATGGGTTATTTAAAGCAGTTTCCGACTAATCAAGGTGTTTCTCATGGCAGTAGAAACTCCCAGTATTCATCAAATATTCAAGAATTGATGAATATTATGACTGACGTAAAAAGCACTGGATCGAATCGTTTGAACAACATTGAAGATTTTTCCGGAAGTAATCCTTATGCTCCTCCAAATACTGGAAACAGATATCCTGATTTTCAAAATCAACAATTTGGAAATATGGGAAGCAGTTCTGAAGTAGCTTCCAAAGTGAGCATGAACTTAAACCCGACAGACGTTTTATCTGATGCATTGCGAAATCGGTTTGACCGCAGTAATAACAATGCTCCAAGGGAACACTTCTCCAATTCTCAAATGTCTCAAAGGAATCTGAATATGCCAGGACTTGGAGGAAATGCTCCAGGTAATTTGAATGTGCGTGGACTTGGGGGAAATGCTCCAGGAAATTTGAATATGGCTAATTTTGGAAGGAATAATTACAACAATCCTAACCTCAACAATCAAAATGCCAATAACAACGACAGAAATAATATAAACAACAAAGCCAATTTGCAAAATACTGGACCTGTGACCAGCCACTGGAAACCGTTTCCTGGAGGAAATGCTGCACAAAGCCTACAACAAAACTCTAACGGAAGAATGTGGCAACAAAACAATGGCAATGCCTGGCAGAGCGGTAATGGTATGTCGGGTATGCAGCAGCAAAACTTCAATAGACAGCAGCAACAGCGTCAAAATCGTTGAAAGTATTAACACATGCCACAATTTTTACTTTAAATTAATATGGATTATAATAGTTACTCTAATACTTCATACTTGGAAGTTTTCTTAAACAAAAAGAAAAAATAAAATCTTAAAAAAAAAACATAAATATTAATAAATAGCAGGCTAATTAAACAGGATGTTGCAATCAAAATATCTACCATTGCCGCATTTTGAAACTTTAAATTTAACAGTAAGTATTGTTCAATTTGTGTATCCTTCGTATAATTTTTCGTTCTTAAATACACCGAAGCCTTTTAAACGATACATTGCGAATCATCTCTTTCAAAAGTTTGAATTTATAGACCTGAATATTGCTTATCATGGCCAAGATAGAATTATTTTTATATATTTATGCATTAAAATCGCTTATTACTAGTCCGGGTAACGATTCCTACGAAAAAATCATATCGGTCAGTGTCGTACAGTTTGAAGATCAAAATGGCTTTGGTTTGTTATTTAAGAAATGTGATCATGGCAAATTATATTATTGGGATAATGCATCGTCTTTTAGTTCCATATTCGATTTCAATTCTAGGAACGGCGAATGAAAAAATGGGAAAAAGCCCAAAATATTAACTTAAGCATAGGACTTATGTCGATCACAGATCCACCTTAAATTTTTGTCCTGGCCTCTGTAGGACTCTTCGTAGGAAACTCTCATTAGTAAACCATGTCTGCACATTTTCATTTAAAACAAATAAAATTCGATGAAACATAAAGTTTTAAAATTTGGTGCAATTTATAGCCTTTAAAGGTGTGGCTCTGCTTACTTGAAAATCAACAGTTTTTAATCTACTTTCTTAAAGTCCATTCTATCTCTATCGTTTGCCTATTTATATAATGATTACTATTACTGCATTAAATATGGTAATTGATTTTCGACAAACATTTTATTTAAAGAGTAAGGAACTGGTTGTTACAGTTTAAGCACTCTTGTTTAAAATTTGGGGGCTATATCACATAGTAAACGTTTTGATTTTCGCTGTACTCATTAATTAAATGTCAGGTTTTTACTTAAACATTATATATGTTACCGGCAAAACTAATTTTAAGGAAGAATTAGTTCTCTACCGAGGCTAAATTAGTAAATCCGAAGTATAATGCCAAACTAATTAATCCATAGAGTTTCAATCCCAGTTCTTCGACTTAGTTTGGGTTATCAATTTGGCTTAATGTGCTTCAGGCTAAAACGTTCCTTTAGTGAGGTCTGACTTTTAAGAATCAGTTTTGCCGTTAACTTATACATGATGAAAATATTAAGTGTCGAACAAAATTTTGACAATGACATATTTTTTTCTTCTTACAATTTTAGTTGAAGAAAAGATTTTTAATTGTCTTGTTCTTCATAAAACGATAAGACCACACTTGAGCAGAGAGAATTTGTTTTAGCAGTTGTTGTTGGTTGATTGTTGTGTTATGTTCTCCCATTGACCATAGTAACATTGTTTTGCATCTCATACAGTTTGAAAGCAATACGCGAAAATGGCAGAGGAAACAGGAGCAACGTTTGAACAACAATGAGTTTCGCGAATTTATACCGTATTTAGAATTGGAAGAGCTATTTCTTACTCAAATAATAAATAATGATGGGAAATGGATGAAAATGTTTGAGAGCCTAACACGTCAAATTATCAACTGTAACATTTGTAAAACACAAGTCAAAGTAGAATCTTTTATTTTACATTTAAAAGAGCAAATTCATATGGATGCGTTAAAGGATGTTAAACAATTTTATCATCCTGTTTACACCTATGATAGATTAAGCGTAAAATTAGCCATGGGAGAATCGGTTTCTGATGAAGAAATGGCTGAAGCGATTAAAGCTTCCAAAGCAGGTTTGGATCAGGATGGATATAATTACTACACAAGGCGTAAAGCAAAATTTTTGTCAAACCTTGTTCGAGACTTGTCTGGTACGAAAGTTATTTCGTTACAAGTGGATGAAATCATGAAAATTACATGTCTTAAAGGTACCCAAAAATTTAAATTGATTATTCAGACAAGGGGTGATTTCGTTCGTTGCAATTTATGTCAGACGAAACCATTTAGTAATTTCAATGATTTAAATGTTCATTTTAAAACCATGAATCATTTTGGAAAATGTAAAACCTTGAATGGAATCAGCTTGGAAGGTTATCCTGAAGTGAATCAAAAATCAATTATTCAAACGGTTATAGATTCAGAATATGCTATTGATTACAATATAATTTTAATTAACTTACTGGAAAAAGAAGAAGTAAATAAGTCTCACATGATGCGAATTTTTTGTGATTTGGAATTGAAAGATATATTAAAACTGGAATATAAGACTACTCAACAAAAAGCATTTTGGAAGCCAATGTTTCAATATCTTTCAAGCTTATCCGAACTGAAATGCATGTTATGCAAAATAACAGTCAAAGAGAGCGGTCTTACTTCTCATTGTACAGGAAAGAAACATAAAACTAAACAGCTTTTATCAAAATTGCGACATGCTAAATATCGCAATATAACAAACTGCTACATAATCCGCCTTGGTTCTAAATATGAAGTCACAACATCATTAAAAGCCAGAAGAAAATATCACGATAAAGTTATTGAAATATTAAAGTTAAATGGCAACGTTCCTAAATCAGTGGATAAGAAAAATAATGCTGAAAAAAATGATCCTAAAAATGAGCCCGAAAATCAAGCTGATCAAATCGACTGGGAAGATAAAGTTGAAAACGAGCTCGAAATTAAAAATAAAGCTGAACCTGAGGGAAGCCTTGGTGGCGAGAATTTGGAAGCTGAGGAAACCCAACATAATGAGAATGTGGAAACTGAGCGAAACCAAGATGACGAGAATGTGGAAACTGAAGTAAACCAAGATGACGAGAATGTAGAAACTAAGGAATACCAAGGTGACGAGAATGTGGAAACTGAGGAAAACAAAGACGAGGAAAATGTAGCATCCGAGGAGAACCAAAGTAACATAAATGTAGAAATTAAAAGAAATGAAAAAGAGATACTTGAAGAAAAGCGAGACGATGAAAACGTTTTAACTGTATACAATCCAGACAAAGGAAATGTAGAAATTGAGGAAAACGAAAACCAAAAACTTGACGAAAGAAGAGACAATGAAAATGTGCTAACTACAGAAGATAAAGAACCTAATACAATTGTTGAAAACGGCAATAGTGATCAGCCGACGGAACTATCAAATAAAATAGCTGCTAAAGCTAAAGCTATACGAGATGCCAGCTTACAAGACCTTAAACGTAGATCTGAAGCTGAAGTTGATAAATTGAACGCCAGAAAAACAATTAAATCTCCCGAACATCTGATTACTTTTGATAATGCATTGGTTGGAGTTGAATATGTAGTAAAAATATTAAAACATGCGAACGATCAAGCACCTATGTTTGAGTGTTGTCTATGTAAAGTCGTATTTAATCAAGAGCGGATGCAATATCATTTAACAGGATATAGCCACAGATACAAATATTGTGAAATGCATTATCGAAATGCAATAACTAAATTTTCAGCTTATTTAAAAGGCGTAAAAACCTCAATGCTTCCGATAGTAGCAAAATTAGCCCTTGAAATTGAACTGTTTAACGGTCGTAGTATCCCATATGCTGTTTCTGCAGAGGAGTTTGAAGTTAATCGATCAACAATTATTGCACAATTGTATAGTGATAAACATGCTTGTGAACTTTTTGGGCCTTCTTTTACTAATATTTTAAGCGAGGCGGATATCGAAAAGATTTTAGCTGAGTTTCCTTCCAAAAGGAAGGTTCCAAAAACAGATGTACATTGTAGATTTCATGAACTTTTCCGTGGAAAAAGTTACTGTAATATAATTTTGAAAGGCGAAAGAAAGCCAGTATTTAGTTCTCGCGTAAGGAGTCAAAATGAAAAAGAATTTCACCGGATCAGGGACTTGAACCAAAAAACTTCAAAACGACCGAGTACCGAAAGTTTTACGAATAAATTGTGGCATAAATATAGATGTGAAATTCTTTTGAGCGCTAATCAAATCAAGCGTGATTACAAAGAGTATCGAAAACGCCCTGATTCTCATCCTCAATACGATCAGGAATGGAATAAATTTTGGAAGGAACGCAAAGGTGATTTAGTTTCTAGAGGCATTAATCCGCGTAATTATAATTTCCAGACGGATTGGGTACCGTATTTTAGAAACAGGTTGGAGGAACTTTTTGGTGAGGCCTTAGAACAGGCAAAGATTGATGTTCGTGTACGTTTAAATATTCCACTTGACGCGATTGAGGACAGTAATATAAATGCAGCACCGCATCAGCGTACTGATCGTCCGTATCCAACGGGATCTCAAAATCGAGTAGAACCTCCAGTCAAAAAAATAAAAATTGATACAGATACATTAGTAATGCAATGGAATTCTCTAACAAAACCAGTACAAAATCGTAATAACGAAAGAAGCTTTCCCAGCAATTTGAGAGATAATGACGGAAAATCAGATCTTGTGCATGTTTTACGTTTAATGGCTGCTTTTGAGGATTATCTAGGCAGCTTAGGACCAAATATAACTGATTTACTCTTTATAACTCTCACTCTTGAAAAACAATTACCAACGGGCACGAATTTATTAGAGCAAAAGATTTTAACGCCCCATAATTGTTCTCTTTTGGAAACGGCAATGGAAAAATTAAGGGGAACACTACAAGCAGGATTGCTGGATAGTTCAAAACAACCGGGGCTAAATCAAGTGATTGAATGTACAACTAATTTATTAAAATATGCAGATAGTATGGGTTATTTGAAGAAGTTTCCAACTACTCAAGGTGTTTTTCAAGCTAATACAAACTCCCTGCAGTATTCATCAAATGTTCAAGAATTCATGAACATGGACAATTTTTCTCGAAGTAATTCTTATGTTCATCCAAATACTGCCAATAGATTTCCTGATTTTCAAAATCAACAATTTGAAAATATGAGAAACAGCTCTGGCATAGCTTCCAAAGCCATGTACTTAAACACGACAGAAGTTTTAGCTCCTGCAAAACTTCAATTCTCTAATCCTCAAATGTCTCAAAGGAATATGAACATGTCAAAATTTGGAGGAAATGCTCCAGGTAATTTAAATATGTCAGGACTTGGACGTAATGCTCCAAGTAATTTGAGTATGCCAGAACATGGAGGAAATGCTACAGGTAATTTGAATATGCCTAATTTTGGAGGGAATAACTACAACAACTCTTACCTCAGCAATCAAAATGCTGTTTTAGCTCCTGCAAAACTTCAATTCTCTAATCCTCAAATGTCTCAAAGGAATATGAACATGCCAAAATTTGGAGGAAATGCTCGAGGTAATTTGAATATGGAAGGACTTGAAGGGAATGCTCCAAGAAATTTGAATATGTCTGGACTTGGAAGGAATGCTCCAGGTAATTTGAATATGGGCCAGTTTGGACTGAATAATTACAACAATCCTAACCTCAACAATCAAAATGCTAATAACAACGACAGAAACAATATAAACAACAAATCCAATACGCAAAATACTGGTCCTGTGACCGGCTACTGGAAAGCTGCAGGAAATGCTGCTCAAAGCCTACAACAAAACTCTAACGGAAGAATGTGGCAACAAAACAATGGCAATGCCTGGCAGAGTGGTGTGTCGGGAATCCAACAGCAAAACTTTAGACAACAGCAACAGCATCAAAATCGTTCAAAGTATTAATATATGCCGCAATTTTATCATGGATTGTAATATTTACTTTAAATTAATATGAATTATAATACTTACTGTAGTATTTAAAACCTGGAAGTTATCTTAAACAAAAGACATAAAATAAAATCTTATAAAAATAACAAAATAGAAAAAAAGATGTTGCTATCAAAATATCACAAATGCTAACATATTTTGAAACACTAAATTTAACAGTAAGTAGTGCACAATGTAGTCGAATTTTTTTTTGATTCTGATTATAGAACTGAGGTGCTGAGTATTTTGAGGAAATTGTATTTACCCAAAGCACCGACTGCGGTGAAATGGAGGGTAATAACGACATTTCATCTGAAGGATTTGATGAAACAAATTTTTTTTCTTAATTTTTATGTTCTTTGTTTAATTTATTACAGAAAATTGTTTGAAAAAATTTTATGAAAAATATTGTCAAGTGTCGAAATCATATGTTTACTAGTTTTTACTGGCTAATTGTTACTGATTCTGCTTGGCTTGAACAAGGTTTATTTATCTCTTTGTGCAAATAGTTTTTTACTCTCTAACTGTATAGCTCTTTATATGACAAATCAAATGGGTTTGCAATAACCAAGTGTAAACCAAGGAAATCGCCTTAGCTAAGCAAGTTGAAACGGGCTATTAGATATAGTTTCAAACAGGCAGAAAAATTATTTTTAAAATTTACCATTAGTAGTCAGCATTTGATTATAATCCATATTTTCTTTATGAAAAACGGCAACTCGATGTATCAAATCCCCGCTTGTAGGTCGGCTCGTAAAAAATTTTGTGAAATCAATAACGTCTTAATGCGGAAAGTTATCCTTAGCATGTAAAATTGAAATTGAACAATATTTGCCAGCGGTGCCAGCGCCTTGAAATCATGAATTGGAGGTATTTGGAGATATCCAAACCTAAATGTACAGAAACACCTATTTTTTGGAATTTTTGGGGTTATATAATAATAATGCAAAGTACAAAGCACTATTATTTTCCTTAGTTTCGGAATCAGCGACTCTAAATTAATCGCGGCCGCTGCCGGAAATTATTTCTTAAAAACTAATATAAACTTTTCACAATTTTCTTTTTTTTTGATATTGATGGCTTGAAAATCTTGTTTTTATAACGGCCTTTATAGAGTCGAAAACTATCCGGCTGAATTTTGTTCAATTTTTAAAGTGTGGTAGTACCGACCAATAGAAGTACATTATGTTAATGGGAGCTGTGGCTGCGCCCTTCATATCTTTGAAACAATTTTCCGCAGATGGATAAGATTTGATATATGTAAAGGGTACTGCGACAAATAACATCCACTGAAAAAACAGGCGATGGCACGCCCCCTTCAAACAAAAATCTTCATATTTCTGAAACCATTTGGTGCAGATGGATGAGATTTGGTAAACAAGGAAAATGTATCTAAGGAAAATGTTTCTGGACTTATGCTTTTGATGCATTTCTGGACTTAGCCAGAACAACTAAAACGTGACTAACGTGCATACTTATATCCAAAAAGAATCCCTGTAGGACCAATGAAGACAATTGTTTCAATAGTTCAATCTTTGGTTTAGTTTTTTTGGAAGTAGTCCATAAAGGACTACACCTAAAACTAGAATAAATTCACTTAAATTATCATTTGTATCAAAATCAAAAATGGTCCAAATGTAATGCTAGTGATGGGAACTATCGAATGATTTCGACTATCGATAGATAGTAACTGAATGAATTTGACCATCGAATGATTTTTTTCGTTCATGAACGATTTTACTGAATGAAATTTTCTGGCGAATTCCCTCATTTAGAATTTATATCATTCACTAAAATAAGGTACTAAGGATTTTAAAAAACTGTATATACTTATTTAGTATAAAATGTATAGCTGAAAACTTAAGAAAATATGAATTATTTTAATCAAAATTTACTAAATTCACTTAGCTAACATTTTTCTTAAAAAAATTAAAGTGAACTATTGAAAGCCAAGATTGCTGTTTAAAAAATAATTTGATCAACTTTTGACCTTTTAGCCTATTTCTTCTGTCGTTAATGATTTGGCCAGCCTTGGAGAAAGCTCTGGAAAAGCCATAGGGTGAAACAAAATCAATTCAATCGTTTCATATTCATTGCTAAAAACAAAAGAATTCAATCATTTTCATTACTAAAAATCGTTCATGAATGATTTATTCATTCAGTCGTTTTCGTTCATTACTAAAAATCGTTCATGAATGATTTTTTCATTCAGTCGTTTTCGTTCATTACTAAAAATCGTTCATGAATGATTTTTTCAAAACAATCGAATGAATGAATTTTTGCAAACTATCGAATAACTCGATAGTTTTTATTCGATAGTTCCCATCACTATGTAATGCATAATCTGTCTTTAGTACCAAAAGTAGTCCAATTGTGTATCGATTATATCAGTGAAATTATAACGTTACTAACAACGTACTGTTTGGCAGTTTCTCGATTGGGAAGAAGGGCAAACGATTGTGTATCGGTCTAGTGACTTGCGCTGCGTGGAGAAGCCCGGGTTTAAATCCTCCACTTGGTGATTTTCTATTCTAATTTTTAAATTTCTATAAATTTGTACACAATTTGTCTGAACAGTCTTTGGAGCAGAAAATGAAACTTATGTCCAATATAGCCGAGGTATAAAATAAAAAAAATTAATAAAAAAATTTCCATTCACACTGAGATTCGAACCCGGAACAAATTGTTCAGAAATATATAAACTCCTTAGCTCATTCGGCTATGAAACCTTTTTACATTTTTGTGTAAAATTTTAATTTCATATTAAATTTGTTGAAATTTATAAATAAAATAAAAAAAAAATTGGCGTTTTTCTGGTCCGAATGTAATGCATAAGGAGACAATTGTCCTTTTTCTGGTTTGATTGTAATGCATAAGGATACAATTGGTTACGCCCAATGACAAACAATGTAAAACGTAAATAGAACTTCATATGTGATGGGTCCAGACTTTGGACAAGTGTTTCTCCCATTGAGTAGTTTGCAAACTAGTTTTGGAATAGTCCGTGGTCCTGCAAGGATACGTTGTGATTAATAAAATTTATGTATTTTATATTTCCATCTACAGAATTTGGACCATTTCATGAATTTCTAAATATTGTATTCATTATTATCCTAAGAATCTGTAGTTTCATTTTGTATTATTGTCTTGTCAATCTATTTTGTATATATATTAGGTTTAGCATAAAATGAACTTCATCAAGAAAAATCATAAGAGGACCTCTATGATGTCAAACCAAATTTCGATGCAACTTAAGGATGGCGCAAAATGTATTAAAATTTTTATTTAGTTTTAAGGATTAAATAAGTATCTTGTGGTACGAACATCTTAACCATAAAAAAACTTATAATGTGGTTCTGCTAGCATTAACTTATACGTTTATAAAAAATCATTTTTTTCTAAAAACAAATTTGTTTTCTTTCACTTCTAGTTGTGAATTACATTTCAATTATAGAAAGAAAATATAAAGAGAGACGATACACACGGACATCTTTCTCAGATTATCCAATAAAATTACTACTACTGTTGTTATACTGTGTCGGTTAAAGCATTTTGCGCACTGATTAAACGTTTCCAAATATTATCAATTCAATATCAATATGGCCGATCCAGATGGAAAAGAACGCTTGACTAATAATGAATTTCGCGAGCTAATTCCGCACTTGCCTTTGGCAGATCTCTTATTAATCGAAGTTCGCAAAGAAAAATGGATGAAATTAATATATGTGGGTGATCCCATAAGAAAATTGTATGGTTGCGCATTGTGTGGTATTACCAATAGCAATACCAGAAATCTTAATGCTCATATGGATGGTAAAAAACACAAAACTAATATAAGTGAAGTTTTGCAGTTTTATCATCCTGAATATACTTATATGAAATTCCAGCAAAGATTGGCTGAAGGAGGCAGCTTGCAGCCATCGGCAAAAAATTCTAACAAGCCTGCAAAGTCTCAAAGCAACACAAATGTTCCAAAACCAAATGTTGCAAAAGAAACCACACCGAAAGTTTCTGCTGCAGCTACATCATCTGCTAAGAATGTGGTAGCTTCGTCTGCGAAAACGATAACCAAGCCTGTGGTACCAGTTGTAAAGGTAGAAAAATCCGAAGAAAGTGTCAATAAAGCTACGGTCACTGAATCTAAAACTTCAGTTGTAAAAGCTATTGTTGTTGCTGCTACTACAACTGCTATTACACCAACCGAAAAATCGGTTGCTTCAACTATAGTTGTTCCCGAAAGAGGAGGTACTAATAAGGGACAATTAGAAAAATCTGTTGCCTCTACTGTTAACGTTCCTGACCGAAGTACTAATAAGGGAAAATTAAAAACATTCAAAAATCCGATAGCTCCTCAAAAAGGCAATTCAGAGCAATCATCAAATGATGCAAATAAGTCTGTTGAACCAATCGATGCAAACGTTGCTTTAGGAGAAATTAATATAAAAAATAATGCGAAGCCGCCGAATGAGCAATTCAATTCAAACTCTAAAAAAGAAAATAGTAACAGCTCAAATCAAAATCAACAATTAAATCCAGCTGATGAAGAAAATAAAAATAAAAATACTGAGCAATCAAATCTAGTTAAAAATCCATTTGCCCATTCAAATGAAGCTGATGTTCCAAAGAAACCAAGAATATCTGTTATTGCCACTGCATTATTGCAGGAACCTAAACTTTTAAAACCTGAAGTAATAGTTATTGATGATGAAGAACCACCTGCCTCGGAAAAAGGTGACACTACCATAATTGGTTCGAAGATACCAACAATTGAAAAACGTGTGGTGACAAAACCACAAGAAAATCTAAATAAACGTTCAACAACAGTTACGTCTGCAATTAAAAATATTGATTTAAAGGAAGAAGAAGACGGACCGCAGACTAAAAAACCAAAACTAGTGGTCAATCCTGCTGCAGTATTTTTAAATGAGCAGGAAAAGGAAGCAACAGGCGATAATACTGAAACCCCTAATTATCAAAAAGATAAAGTTATTATACCAACAGTTGATAAAAACAAAGTTATCAGTCAAAACCAAGAAGCCGCCAAAAAGCGGAATGAACCCAAATTTTCAATCAAATCGTTTAGCTCTAGAGAAAGTGATGATGATATTCATGGTCTCATAGGTGTCGAGTACGTTGTTAAGATAATGAAAAATCGTAACGATAGTAATCCTCGATATGAATGTAGCTTGTGTGAGCTAATATTAGGCGGACAGAGTATGCAAAACCATCTTCTCGGTTATAATCATCGCACAAAATTCTGTGAAAAACATTTTCCAACCGCAATATCTCAATATAGGCAATATTGCGCTAATATACCACCCCCTGAAATTTTTAAAGTTATGACACCTATTTTGGCAAAGTTGGCTATAGCCATTGAGCAGCATCATGGACGCGATCTACCATGTGAATTCTTGGAAGACGATTTTAACTTAAATCGGCATGCAATATTGTCCAAATTATATTCTTGTCGTCATGCCTCCGAGCAGAATGGCCCATCATTTACACATGTCGTGGACTCAAAAGAAATCGATGAGTTTATTGCACAGAAAGACTTTTTCAAGCCTCCAAGTGGACCTCTTAAACAAATATTTATTAAACGTAGACGTCTAACCGGTTTGAGTATGGAAGAACCACTACGACAACCACTACCACAACCACGTGAGCGGCCACCATCATATGCATTTGGTAATTATGCACCTCCTGTAGTAGACGATGACATTCATAAGAAAATGGTTGAAGATTTTCTACGTGGCACTGTACGTACACGTTCACGCTCTCCGCATGGTAGACATCGTAGTAGACACCACGATCGCGATCGTAATCGCGAGCGACGTTCGCATCGTTCCCGCGAGCGTGATTCTCGATCTTCTCGTTCGGGTTACGATAACGCCCGTAAATCTATTTCGCCATTGCGTGATGGAGACATTTGGCAAGCATATCGGCATGTTGTTGACCGCAAAATTAATGAGTTGAATGAAGTATTTAAGCTTTATCATAGTGATCCTGAAACTCATCCCATGTATAATGACGAGTGGCAAAAGTTTTGGAAGCGCCGTAAAGATGAGTTAATTGCGGCAGGCCTTGATCATCGTTCGTATAATTACCAACCGGAATGGGTACGATATTTCAAAGTTCGCATTGAGGAACTCTATTCACAGGCCGTTGAAAATATTAAAATTCAGTCGAGAGAACGCCTTTGCTTACCAATGGTCAACATTTATTTGGAGGATCCTAAATATCATGTGCAAGCGGTTGATGAAGTAGATGTACCGCCCATGTCAGACATTTATTCGAATGCAGAAATTGATGCAAATCTAACACAACCATCGTTTAACGAAAAAACTGGTGCACCTGAAGTTGTACCTGTTTTACGTTTAATGACCGCTTTAGAAGAACACCTAGGTAGCTTAGGTCCTAGAATAATAGACCTCATGTCAAAGGCTCTTTTGGCAGAGAAAACAAATCCCTCAGAAGCCAATGCAATGATATTAACACTTGAAAACTGTACTTTGCTTGAGACTGCAATGGAAAAGCTAAAAGGTGTTTTATATGCTGGTCTCTTAGATGGTGCAAAGGAACGTGCTTTTAGGAAAGTTATATCTGACACAAGCGGTCTGCTGTCGTTTGCTGAGGAAGAACGTAAAAAGAATCCGCCAAAAAAAATAATACCACCAACGCATTCCAATAAGCCATCATCTGGACCTACGACGCAGTCAATGAGAACGTCGTCGGCACCGGTACCGGTGCCTGTGCCAGCACCAGTTCCAGTACCAACACCTGCACAAGCACAATCACTAAAAACTCAGCTTAGCGGAATCACTAAAGGAACAACTGCGGCTATGGCAACTTTGCTTGCTCAAATGGATAAAAAAGAGTTGGCTGCGAAATTAGCTGCCACTTTAACCGCCCAAGGTAAAACAGATTTTCGTTCTGATCAGCTGGAACAGTTAATTGCTGTTTACACACTTCTTGAAAAGAAGAAACGTGAAGCAGTAGCTGATAATACAGCAGAAGCTAGTAGTCGAGAAGCAGCTAGTTCTTCTACTACCCGTACAACTCTGTCCGATACTTTGGAAAATTTTATGAATCCATCTAATCCAAATGCCGCGCTTGTTAGTGCACCGTTAGATGCAACTACTAAACAAGCGTACACTGCTGCAACAGTCAATCGATACCTTGATATAATGAGACGCTCTGGAGGTAAAGCTACCACTACTAGTGGTGGTGGTGCTACTAATCCAAATGATATTTGGAAAAATTTACAAAGTATTCAACTCGGCCTAAATATGCCAAATGTAAATCCGAATCAAAATTTAAATGCCCCATCTAGTGGTGAAAACCATGGCTCCTCAACTGGGCCACAGCCTAACAACTTTGGAGTAATGAATTTAACTCAACTAGGCTTTCAGACTCAAAATCCTTACTTAGCAATGCAACAGCATCAGCAGCAACAACAACAACAACAACAGCAACGCTATTGGCAACAAAATAATAGAAATTTTAATATGCAACCACAACACAACTATTCAGGAAATACGTCAGGCGCTGAAAATATGTTTGCCAACACAAATAACAGTAGTAGAGTGGATACCAATAATATAAGCATCAATACAACGCAAACGCTACAACGGAATGAAGCCGTTAACCAACAGCAAAATCCGAATCAAAAGTGGAGGGAAAATTTGAATAGAAATAATCAAAATGTTCACGGTGATGGAGGAGGCTCTAGGAACAATGCAGGTGGAAAAAATAAAGAAGGCGGCGGAGGCGGAGGTGGAGGAGGTCAAAATAAGAATCGAAATAATCGCAAGCGTTAATTATATTTAGTATTAATAACATGAAAAATAAATACGTTAGTGCATAGCTATGTATAAGAAATATAAAAAAAATTAAATATAAAGTAAAATATTAATGCATAATGTACTGTATATTATAGAATGTAACTACATATGTATTTTGAGAACAATTTAAAGTGTTGATTATTTACTGCTACTAAAGAGCTTCAGGCTAGAAACATAACAAACCAAGACAGATAGGCCGGTTTCGTAATCCGCGTGGTTTTAATTACTTTTCACTTAGGAGGCTTTTTGATGAAGATGGTGAGTCACACGATAAAAAGTATGAGAATCTTTTTTGTGGAGAATCACAAGTTCTACAAATAATATTGATTTGTATTTCTTAAAAAGTAACTGTTTCGAAAATATTCGATAAAGTCGAATTTTTCGACTTTTTGCTGTTTTATAAGAATATTTCCTAAACGGTTACTTTTTCGCTTTTTCGCTATGATTCTCCACAAAAAAGATTCTTTTTTTTATCTTGTGAATCACCATTTTCATCAAAAAACCTCCTAAATGAAAGTAATTGAAACCACACGGACTACGGAACAGGCCTGAGAGTATTGCTGCTGTGGACTTTTATTAAGTTCGAATTGGAATAAAATCTGTGGAATTTGTATTCATTACCAGTGATTTCTATGGATATATAAGTGCTATTTTATCAGACTTCTAACAGCATAATTTTTTTTATTTTCATAAAATTCACACCTAAACAATTAAGTACGTACAATCAATTTAACGTTATTCCGTTAATAGATATGCTTTTTTCGAAGCATCTATGTACTTGATTCTGGAGTTTAAACCTAGTATTGTAGTATAATTTGGTAGTGCAAATTTTTGTTAAATTCGGAGATGGTATGGCCCAGAACTGTGTTTGTTTAAAATGTTTTTTCTTGCCATAAGTAAAATAGAAATCATTCAAATAAAAAAATTAAAAATAATTTTTTTTTGGCGTATATTGAAAAATGTTCTTACTGAACAGTACAGACTAAAGCAGATCAGAAAACTATTTAAGAGTATCCGAAGTACTTACCTTATTGCGTTTCTGTCCTTTTCATAGTCTCTGCTTGAAGGCTTTCCACACTATCCCACATTCCGTTAATACATGTCATTGCAAAAGTGTGATGGAAATGTGTGACAGTTTTCGAAATGTTCTTAAAAATTGTTTGTATTCAGACATGTCAAACTGAGCCCAGACCGACTGTCAAACTTTGTTTCAACAATATTATACTTTATTTGCATCCCAAAAATTTGGCATGTATAAGCAGAATGTGAGATAGTGTGGAAGAGCTTTTAACAGTAGTTAAACTAATCACGCGTTCTAGTTGTTCAGAAAAAACTTTTGAACGAAATTTGGAAAATATTGAAATATTATGTTTGTTGTAACGAGCCAAATTCTACACTGACTGTTTGGTTGGCTGAGTGATTTTGAAACGCTGACACCCTTATCTTAGATAATTTTTTCTATAGATAAATTGTTTCTATCGGAAAAATTGTTTTCCTGGGGCTGTTAGCTTAGGAAAACCATATCTCAGTTCAAACTTTGTGACAAATGTAGATTATAATAATGTTTAACTTTGTACATTGGAATATCTCCGATATATATATTTTAACTTTAAGTTGTACGGAAAGAAGTTAATCACCCTTATTATGTAATTCGAATTCGATTCGAACTAAATTGAACTGCGATTTTGCTATCATATATTTTGATATCCAGAATCGAAATCGCAAATTTTTGGAATCAAAATCGATTGCAAAAATCTCTCGATTCGAATTAGATGATAAGGGTGAATAATTTTTGTATGTGCGCAATTTCCTATGCTGCTCTATATTGTCGATCAACACTTTTCTATAGGAGTAATCGTTGGCGAGATATCTTTGACCTCAAATATTTTGGCACGCGGACAAGAAATTTATACGTGACTTTTGCCCAATTTTATTGGATCTGCAAAATTGCGTTTTCTTACATTTTCATTACAACCATAATAATAAAACTTAAATTTGCTGCAACCAGCTCAAAATGCTTTTTCCAAATGCATATAAAAATATTTCATAAATAGAACGTTTTGCGTAAATAAAACAAACGTAGTATACACTAGTTCAGTATGAAGCACAAAACATTATTCAATTCAAAATGCCAATGAAATTTTATTTACCAATGAATTGAATCTTTTGTAAATGCAACATTTTTTTTGTTTAAATTCTATTGCTTATTATTAATTAATTTACTTTTCATTTATATCTTTCTAATGTTAATTGTCAACGTTGTAGCCGGCTCTAAAGTTAGCAATAATTTTTAGGCATACAAAAACTATTGATATCTTAAGATCCGGTCACTTAAATGACTATGAATTTTTATTTTTGTAAAAAATATTATTTCATGTTTAAGCACAGGATATCATTATAAAAAAACTGTTTAAATAAAAATCAACTATAAACTATTTGATAAAACCATATTTCTTTTGAGATATATTAATATAAATCAGTAGTGGTTAGAAAATATATAAACACAAATTATTATGCCATTTATTGCAGAAACATTTTAAAAAAAGTTGAACTATTTTGAATTATGTATTTTTAATTATAAATGAAGAAAATTTTCATGAAAATGTGTTAAATCAACTGGATGTTTGTTTAAGGAAACAACAATAACAATAAGTTGTCGTATTATATAGAAATAAAAATTTTAAATAAACTTATGGAAAATGAAAAAAATATTTTTTTCTCTTTCTGTCGATGAAATTTTTGTTCCAGAAAAACATACCTATATATTGTTTGGTACATATCACAATACATAGCTAAGAATTTTTTCCTCGGTTATTTTCACAGAATTAACGAATTAATTGTATCGACGATTAATCGAAAGATGTGCATATTAATCGCTTTTCGGTTAATCGTCCCACTACTATGTTGCGATTTATTTCAATATTCGTGGCTATGTGTGATATATGTGTAAATATATGCATTTTTTTTTTCCTTGAGGTGCTTGTTCAATTCCAGTAATCTTATTTGGTTACATCATTTTCACATGCATTGGTGCTGCGACGCTCTCTTGTCGAAATGCATTTCCATGATTTCGAGTGATAGTCCGAACCTTATACTCCTTTGAAATTTGATTGTATAATCATCAAAAAACTCTTCAATATAGTGTTTTGAAATGCTTGTATTTATGGGCGGCGATATTTCGTCTTTTTGACATTTGCTCATTGTGAAGAACGTGTTTTGAGAGCTTTCATGGACTCTTCTTGATGGGTTTTAATGATCCAGATTGTATAATATTGGCTTTACGTGATACAAACCTCTAAAGTCTCATCGAAAAAGTAGATAATTACTGAATCTATTTGCTTGATTTCTGCATTCTCAAGTTTTTGTTATAATTTGTGGATATTCGCTTTATGGTTCATTGTGGGATTATAATATTAAAAGGTAATGAACCTTTTAGCATGGATCTATCTATGTATATATTATAAAATTTCTATGTAACCCACAGAGAAATCTGGAGATGTGGATCTTGTATAAGCAGCCGAATCTATGTATACATCTCCTTAGATACATATGTGGGGGACTGATGTAATGAAGCTTTTGAAACTGAAGAATTGAAACATAATTATGGAAATTCAGCTTTAATTTTGTCTTCGTTTCTGATGATTATTCGAAACGGTGGCATTAAGAGTATCTGTGAACGAGCATACTCTATGTATTCGAGTCAAAATCAAGTTATTGTAAAGGAACTATAACTACAACGGATGCATTAATCAACTATGAAGAACAGAATAAGGGTTTGCTGACTGCAGTTTTGACATAGATCACAACATTGGTGCTAACTTTGAGATGTTGGAGTCTCTGGTTTTGAATTTCAGGTCCATGTTTGTTCTTGAGGAAACGTAAATGAACTATCATAAACATTTTTTTTTAAGATTATTGTAAAAATCTTAAGCCTTATGCAATTTTATTTGTGATGAAAAGCTTAGTATAGTAAACAAATTTAAATTTCTATGATACTTTTGTAAAAATTTGCACTTTTTTTAATGTTAAGTATTTTTAAATTGTAACGTACCACAAACGAAAACTAGCAGCGCTTAGTATCTCTTGAGTGTTTTGCTCAATCGAGTAAATATCACATTTACTTTTTTTTTATAATATGAGGATGTTCACTACATTTTTCGATTTGGGATTGTTGCAGGACAATGTTCTTCAACCTTGTTGCATGGGGTTACCTTTGTATATATTAAAATTTTATGTAATCCACAGAGAAAACTGCAGTTGTTATCAAGAGTTGCAAATAATTTGTAATGAAGTTTTTTCATCTGTAAAGTTGGAAGATCAGTTTTAAATTTTGAAATGGTTTTAAGGGCAACAGCAGCTGGACAATCTCTAGATGTTCGACAAAAACAAGTGAAGGTGTAGGATTGAAAACGACATTCGCATTACTCAGCCTATGGAAACTATAAACTAAATAGTAACCAGTTTTGGTTCTTATAAAATACATGGATGGATTATCAAAAACAATTCTTTTAAGGTACTGCAATATTCGTATAATGTCAACATAAGTCTGCTGTAATTTTATTTGTATAATGTAAATTTATTGTAAAAGCTTAGTATTGTAAAAAAATTTAGATTGCTTTGACATATTTGTATTATAAAATTTTTTATTCTATGAAATTAGAATTAAGTATTTGTAAAACTTTTCTATATAAACCACTTTCGAAAACTGGCTGCGGCGCTTGTGTTCTTCATCTTGGGGACTCTACTCGATCTAATAAATATCTCAAGTTAAATGGATTTACTTATGTGTATTGCACAATGTACATGTTTCTAAATTATTTATGTATGTAAATAAATTGAATTAATAAATTTTTAAAAAATTAACGACGAGTTTTTTTTTTTGCATGAGGTGTAAAAAACACAATTAAATTACCTACTCAATCGCGTTTTTTTAGAGGATCGGGGTTTCGAATAAGGAACTATTGTTACACAGTTAAAAAGAGAGTAAAAATTTCATATGGAAAAACTAACTGGCTAACTGCCTAACTCTAGACAATTATGTCAAACTCTTGAAAATATACTTTTGGGGCTGTGCCAAGCCGAGTAATATAGAGATCCTAAAATTAGAAAAATATACAATCATACTGTATCTTTTTTTTTTCCTCGGGAACCGGAAGGCATAGAGGTGTACGATTTTGCTAGCTAATAGATCTCACTAAGAGCTGCGTAGATTAAAAAATTCCCCTTATCATATACGATATTAAATGTTAAAGAATTATCCAAGTGAAGACAATTTTTTCAGATCAAAAGTCCATGTCGTGTTTTTATTAAAATTTATTTTCCGTATCCTCTCAAAAATTCATCCGACAGATATTTTTAAAAGCCGAACATATTATCTGATCTACTTTTTCTAGTTGCTCGTTTAGTTTTAGTTTAGGGTTCGTCAAATTGTTCGGTTTAGAAAAAAAAAAAAAATGAGACATAGCAAAAACGAAATCTACGGAAAAGAAGCTACGGGTCTAAAATTAAAACCTAGCTCCCCCGAGAGACGCAAAGATTTAAAATTTTGATCTGTTTTTTGGAAAAGATAATGATTTATATTATTAGCTACCAAAAAGCATGAATCAGATGACATTGTTGGTTTGAACTTCCTGTTCAATGTGTTTTAGTAAAAACATCAATAAAAATAAAAAAACAAGTCATAATTCATTAACTAAAATCACAATCCTTTCATCACTTCAATTCTACAACTAGGTAACTCCAATTCTCTAGTTTTGAGATAACTCAATATTTTTAAAAATATAAATTTACACTGATTTTAGACTTTTCTAGTTTTGTTTTATTTTCTTATAATTCCGCAATGGTGCTCGATTGGACCAGATTGTGCATCAAACCATGACGATTGTCTTAGGCCTAGTTGTAGTATTGAGGTGACGATACAATCAGACGAATTTGCCGACATCCAGAAGAACTTTCAAACATACGTATAGTATACTTAACCTTTTGCATGGATTTCCTTAGAATCGCAAGAAAAATATAATATCAACAATTTACAATTGCAGGGCGATGCATAACAAGGGAAAAACAAAAAATAAGAACTCTTACATGCGCTGTATTTACTTTTTGCTGTGATTCTCAACAAATCTATGCAAAAGGTTAAATATATCTGCTTGTCAAGTTCTTCTGAATGTCGGCAAATTTGACTGATATGATTGCGGTGATCATTGAAACGTAACGAAAACCAGCCTTGCAATAAATTTTTTTGTTTTCCTTGTTTGTGTTTTTACTAACAGTAAACTCAAACAAACAATGTCATATGATCCATGCTTTAAATACAAATTTGAGCTTGAGGAATAAAAATTTTTCAAATGTTAATTTTTATATCTTTCGGCGGTAGCTAGGTTTTGATTTAAGACCCATAGTTTCATCTGAATCTTTTCTTAGAATTCTGCGTAGATTTCGTTTTTAATTTACGCCTTTTGACAAAAACAATAGACCCACCCTAGTATGTATTTCTGAATTATTTTGTGATTTCCTGTGTTCTCTGTTTCTACACTTTTTAATTATTTTGTTTGTCACTTTAATACTATTGTTAAGAAGTGTTACACGATGAATTTATTTTTTTTAAATCTTATCATTGCAATAACATTTTCATCTTTGCCGCCAGTGCTCGCTCCTTTTATATTGTATAATAATTTATTATTATATAATTTATTTTAAATAAATAAATAACATTTTAATTTACCTGTAAGCAATTCAATATAAGAAAAAAATAACCCATTAAAGTCATTCGCACCATTATTCATGCCATAACAATAACATTTTTGCAAAAATTAAGTAAGTTCATGATTCAACCACTTTCTTTTTTGTACTGATAAATGATTTATTACAAAAATACCTTTCTTTTTTCAGCAATTATGTTTAGGGCAAAATCTTGCTCAGAAAGTCATTTGAACTTTGAGCATGCTGAGTCGTCTGCTCTAAGCTTCAGGTAAATGCAAATTTGGTTCTATACATACTTTCCATAAATATACTTTTAAATATTTCCTACATATTAATTTTGAAAAATTAATTTGAAGAAATTGCCTTTTTCAACACTTGCATACAAAATTGTAACGTAGAGAAAATTTCCAAGCAATATAACTTTTTGTAAATGGGACCAAATGGTTTGGGGA
The DNA here is from genome assembly GCA_951812925.1 of Calliopum simillimum. Taxonomy (NCBI): domain Eukaryota; kingdom Metazoa; phylum Arthropoda; class Insecta; order Diptera; family Lauxaniidae; genus Calliopum; species Calliopum simillimum. The sequence goes on from OX638368.1 coordinate 106,437,967, forward strand.
GACCAGCTATAATTTAAAAATTTTTCCATCGACCTTTTCTATCGAATAGTGCAAAAACTTTTTTTTTCAAAAATGAGACCCCAGACAGTTTTCAAAATTTTTCTTCGCTTTCCCTATCGATTGGTGCAATAATTTTTTTTTTTTAAATGGAACCAAAACTCCTAAGAGGGGTCGTGGACACTAGGCATGCGCTTATTTTACGATTTTCTGATTTTCGTTCATGCCGCCCCCTGAAATCCTTCTAATGGTCATAAAAACAAATACTATGAAGTTTCACGGCGATCGGATAACGATAACCCGGCCCGAAAGAAAGGTCAAGGTCAAGTTGAGGTTTCAGGCAAAACATAATGAAATTTTTTTTTTAAACTTAATTAAATTAGTCAAATCATAACTTTATCTTATAGCAAATTTAAATACCTTTCCAACAAGCTATAATTGTTTAAAATCGGGTAATAAATACGAATTCTATGAATTTTACTTTTATCGACATTAGCAAAATTGCCGCAAAATGCTATTCTACTACATATGGTATTTTGCGGCAATTTTGTTAATGCCGTAAAAGAAAAATTCATAGAATTCGTATTTATTACCCGATTTTAAACAATTATAGCTTGTTGGAAAGGTATTTCAATTTGCTATAAGATAAAGTTATGCTTTGACTAATTTAATTAAGTTTAAAAAAATGTTCATTATTTTTTGTCTGAAATCTCAACTTGACTTTGACCTCTCTTGCGGGCCGGGTTGTCGTTATCCGATCGCCGTGAAACTTCATAGTATTTGTTTTTATGACCATTAGAAGGATTTCAGGGGGCGGCATGAACGAAAATCAGAAAATCGTAAAATAAGCGCATGCCTAGTGGACACCCCTACCAGTTCAATAAAATTTTATTTGGGCTTTTCTTATCAATTGGTGAAGTATACATTTTTGAAAAGTGGTCCTAAATTTCCCCTTCTTTTTCCTATCGTTCCCATCCTAAAATTTTTCCTCGGCTATTTGCTATCGATTAGTGCAATACAATTGGATTTGTAACTCCTAAAAAGGGTCAGTAATAGGGATTCCAATTTTTGGACTTTTTGCGATCCCGGGATTTCGGGATCAGAAATTTTGAATCCCGGGATTCCGGGATCCCGGGATTTTTCGGGATTCGTATGAATTTTTTTTCTTCCTAAATAGAACAGAATTTAGTATTAAAAATTCCTAATATTTTGTCTTATATACCCCTACTACACCCCTACAAAGATATTTTATTTAAAAAGTGTCAAAAATATTAAATAACAATTTCGTAAAGCAGGTACAAGGTAAAAGGCAATTCACGCCTTTTTGAAAAAACAAACATTCATAAATACTTATTTACTTCAAAAACAAGCATAAAGGTACATTGCACCATTATATGCTTAGTTAAATACATATCGATACCTTAGAGCGCTACAGTCCTATTCCATTTTTTCTATTATTGGGAAATGTAAAAAGAATACTTCAAACAGTGGTTATTTAGAATTGGCTGCGATTTTGATAAAACTATACATGCAATAATTTTACCTTAGTATATTTTAATATAATTTTATGTTAAAAACTAATTTTATTAATTTCTAACAAAATCAATTTAACAAATTATATGGAATTGCACTACTATTCAAATAAACGACACATTTAGTAAATTTTATGAGCGATATAGATAGGACTATAGCGCTCTAAGGTATTGATATATAAAATATCATACATATTTAATTATATAAAATAGTGAGATCAAAGTTTTAACAAGTGTTGGACTTGGAAGAATTAACTTTTGTTTTAATAAGTTTTATTATTATTAAAATATGATTTTAGGAAAATTAAAGCATAATTAATGCTATCCAATAAATAAATCCAATTTACATCTAGATTTATTACGTACGTAACCTGAACACAAAAATCATCTTTCTGATTCAACACTTGTTGGTTGAATTGAAGAAAGATAATCGAAAGTTTTCTGGAGGAAATAACCCATATCACCACATCACAAAATATATCAATTTCTTTCATTAAAACGTCGGATAAATTATAAGACTTTCTAGAAAACAAATTTTTTGAAGTGGTGTTCAAAACTAGATTGAATTTTTCTTTCAAGTTTATTGATGAGTTTATTTTAACTCTATGGCTATTGTCCTCAATTTCGCAAGAAGTTTTAGTTTCAAATCTAGAGAGAATACATTTTATCTCTACTTTAATGCGGTTTAAAGATGGAGCTTTACAGAAGTCATTATTGGGACTTACCAAAAATGAAAAAATGTCAGATAAAATTCTTTCCACGAGCTTAAAGCCGATTCAGACTATCTGAGAAGTCATACAGAAACTCGTATGAGTTGGCAAATATGGCAACTCTGATAGTGGGAATGTAAATTTATTACACAAATGATTTATCAGAAGAAAACTCATATGAGTTATTTTGGCATTAGATTTGAGTCTATTTGAAAATAGAAGTCATAAAAGTTTTCAAATTTTTAAATGTTTGAAAAATAAAAAATTAAAACCATTTCAACAATATAAATTAAAAACAATAAAAAATTGACAGTCAGAGAAAAAATCATATAGAAAAACATAAGAGAACTAGTCTGAAGTGCCTTTTAGCAAAAATGATATTACTCAAAGCAGATTTATCTTTCTTTATAATATCAATAATGATTTTGATTGGTTGAAGAGTACGAGCTAATTGTTTAATAATTTTAAATTCGCTAGAGTGGATCGAAGAAACCTTTAAGTCAATACAAGCCGTTTTTATGCTACTCTCAAGCATAATAAAGCGCTGCAGCATATCTAAAAGACTACTCCATCTCGTTTTGCAGTCTAAGGTTAACTTCAGCTCTTTATTATGTTCAATTTTAACATAATGTTGTAAGACTTCGTTTTTTGTTGGTGATTTTTGGAACATTCTAACAATTTTTCTAACCTAAAAAATTTACAAAAGAAATCCCGGGATTGGTAGCACTAATCCCGCGATTTTCGGGACTGCAAAAAGGCTCGAATCCCTACTCAGTAACCTGATAGTTCCCAAAATTTTGTTTCAGTCTTTGCTTATCGATTGGATCAATGTAATTATTTTGAAAGAGTAGATCAAAACTCACCTGATACGCCACAAATTTTTTTTTGACCTTTCACTATCGATTGGTTCAGTAAATTTTTTTAGAAAAATGGATCCAAAACCCCTGAGAGGGGTCGGAAACACTTCTGATAGTATAATTTTTCTTTGATTCCCTATCGATTCGTGAATCAATTTTTTTGTGAAAAGGGTTAGAGACGACCTTTATAGTTTCCGAAACTAATCAAATCTTGTTGGCTGAAAACAGCGCCTGTTGTCGATTTTTCTGAAACAAAAATTCATTGCAAGCAATTATTTCTTTGCTCAAATTTGAGATTGGATAGTTTACAGTTAAATTTAAAAAAAAAAAACCAAAAATTTTAATACATAACAAAAAGACTTATCATTTAAAAGTTCGTTTATTCCTTAAGTTAATAGTATTTGGTTAAAAGAAGCAATGCTATCTTAAAAAGAGCTATCTTAAAAGAACATTATTTAGAAAAAAATATATTATTTACAGTTGTGCTCAAAAAAATAGTGATACTACCGGTTAGCTTGTTTTTGTCATATACAACTGAATATTTGAATTTTCGATATTTTTTTTACCAATTTGTAACGCAATGAAAGCATAAGAAGAAGACCCACTACTTTCAATTTTTACGTGCTTGTTCTAATTTTTATTTGAAAAATTCGCAGTTGAGCTGGTTTTTGTGCAACAAAAACTTTTCCAAAAATGGGACGAAGCAAGCATTGCAGTTCTGAGCGGCGTGCACTTATAAAAAAATTGATTTCGAAGGGCAAAACTTACAAGGAAGTGGAAAATTTAGTAGGTTGTTCACCGACGATGGTTCGAAATGCTATCACGTTCACCCCACGCCTTGAAAAACGCGGCCGACCTCGTATAATCTCCAAGAAGAAAATCGTGTGGTGAGATACTCAAGACTAAATCCTTTTGCGAGCTCTTCCAAGATAAAGGATGAACTTAAAGTCAATGCCAGTACACAAACAATACGAAGATATTTGCGGGAAAATAATTTGGCAGCACATAGCCCAAGAAAAGTTCCGCTTCTAAATAAAAAACATGTAGCAGCAAGAATAAAATTCGCTCAAAAATACATCGACTGGCCAGTTCAGAAATGGAGCAATATTTTATGGACTGATGAATCCAAAATTGTGCTTTATGGTGGAAGGGGGTCTCGGCAATACGTAAGACGACCACCAAATACGGAATTCGATCCAAGATTTACCTTAAAAACAATCAAACACGGAGGAGCTAACATAATGATTTGGGCATGCTTTTCGTACAACGGTGTGGGGCCTATATATTGGATCCAAGAAATCATGGATCGGCACCTTTACGTCCATATACTGCAGGAAGTCATGTTGCCATATGCTAGCGACCAAATGCCACTGAATTGGGTCTTTCAACAGGGCAACGACATCAAGCACACTAGTAAAGTCGCCAAACAATGGTTTCAGGCCAACGACATAAATGTTCTTGAATGGCCCGCCCAGTCGCAACACCTAAATCCCATTGAGAACCTGTGGTGCGACGTGAAGAATGCAGTCGCCGAATGTCGACCGACCAATGTTTCGCAACTTTGGAAAACAGTTAAAGACGCCTGGAAATCCATACCTGTCCAAAGATGCCAAAATCTTGTGGAGTCGATGCCAAAGCGCTGTGCTTGTGTTATTGCGAATAAAGGCCATGCAACTAAATACTGGTGATAACGTTGTGTTTTAAATAACCCATAATTTTAAAAACGTGGCTATTTTGTAAAAGTTACACGACTGCAAAGTTACCACTACTATTATTTTGAGCCAAATTTTAAGAACTTGTGAAAACTTTAATTTTTTTATCCCAACTGCCTCGAAATCTTGTTAATTATTTTTTTAATTTCTCCTTAGGATACCACTCTGGTAAAAAAAATGTATTTCAATTTGATGAAAATAAAAATTCAGATATTTTTAAGGTCGTTTTCAATTTTATAAAAAGCACTAATATTATTTTGGACGCAGATGGATATTCAAAATCATGGTGGTTCACTAATGTTTTGGGGCTCTTTTTCAGCAGCTGGGCCTGGTATACTCCATTTTGTTGATGGCCCCAAAGAACATGAGGGGGGGGGGGGGGGTTATCGTGAATAAATATTTCCGGGGAATTTTCTCAAACTGCCGTGCATTCTCTATTGCAGTTTAAGAAAAATTCCCCGAGAATATTGATTCACGATAACCCCCAAGATGTTTTTTGAATATTTTAAATTTGCTGCAATGTAAGGATAAACAAGGTCAATGAAGTGATAGGTACTTTTACCAAGATAATGATTTCTTAGTAGAGATGTATCCTTTTCGAAATTGATTTCAAACGGACATGGCTGTTTCTCCCACTTAGAGATCCGCTATGAGTACCATTCTTACACATCACATGTATGCGTAGATGAAAAAAACGTGAAAAAGTCAATATCGAAAAATGTGGAGATGTGACGTTTTGGAAATTGGTTATTCACTTCGAAACACTGGCGCAGGATCCAGACATAAATGATATTGAAATCTTGTGGAATTATCTGGAGGCAAGAGTTTGTCAGCACAATAATTTTTCAAAAAGTGAACTAAAAAGGGTATTCATGGAAGAATGGGAAAAAATTGATCCGAGCTATTGCGAAAAACTAATTCAAAGCATGCCTAAAGGATAATTAAAAACAAAGAATGCAAACTAAATATTGAACTCCTGTAAAAATTATCATTTTATTAAGGTGTACGAATTTGGCTTTGGTACTGAATATGCTTAATTTGGTTTAGTCTACACTTTGTATTTTTTGGACTCATAACTTTTGACCAAATGTATATTATGGAGACATATAAGTATCAATGGGAAAAAAAAAAAATGTTGGGTCGGTTGTAGGCATCCTTAGAAAATCGACTAAAAATGGGAAAATATGAGTTAACACGCAATCAAATGGAGGAGAAAGCAAACTTAATTAATTTATTTTGGAAACATTGACTCACACAAATTCAACAAATTCTGCTCAACGGCTCCAACAAGATTAGCGTCACTGAAAACGTCTGGATCAAATGGCATCATGCCTGTTGCCCTGAAACCAGATTTGATTGTATTCGGCGTCAATGCCAGAACAATTATTTTACAGACTAAGCCGGCTATGTTACGTAATTTCTAGCTCTTGTTGACATTGGTCTTTTGCCAAGCATGCATTTTTGTGCCAATCCATGCCCGCCATCTTCTCCTCGGTCCACTTGTCTGGAAACTCAATACCGAGATTTTTAGCAAAGTGATTTGCCCCTTAATGAGAACAACTTTTTTGCTGATATATCCTTAAAGGGCCTAATGGTTCTTTCCTTTCCACTAAAAAAAGCATAATAAATAGCACCATTTAAATTAGTAATGTTGGCATCCACGACGATATTTCAGTAAAACACACGCTTTAAATAAAAAAAAGAGGGGTGCTCACACCCGACCCAATTGGGTGCCCACACTCGACTTTGACAGCCACTTTGAAAAGCAAATTGTTTTTTGTGAAGATTTTGGTTGCATTCGGGTTTGAATCACAAAATATAATAAATTTTCTGCTTAAATATAGATTGCACACTTCGATTTATCGCATTTGGAAAATTATTGAAAAAAATTTGTGTTGACTTTTACTTATTCAAAAATTATTTTCTCCTCAGCACAAAGCAAATGCGTCCGCTTGCTCCGGTATATGCACACAAACTTCGTGCTATTAACACGCGCTTGGAATTTGTCAGAACAGCCGTGTTTGTTTTGTGTCAAAAGTTACGTGGTGCCCACAACCGACCCATGCCCGCAGGCGACACTATTTCCCTACTATTTAAAAATGAACTTCAAGTTTCTTAAGTTATTTTTGCATACTTATGTAGTTTTGGGGAATTGAAAAATAGTTTCTTTGATGTACGAGTTTGGCTTTGACCTACTACTGTAGATAATTTTACATTAGTTGTTTCGCTCTGTGTAGTATTTTCTTGTACTTTCTAGAACTCGTGGGTAAGTATTCGAATGGATTGCTTAGCTTTTTATAATCTGCTTTATAGTTAAGAAGCCATTAAGTCAGCGATAGTTATTTGAGTTACTAACGAGTACGCAAATGGTGTAAAGATGTATGTTATCTATTTATTAACCTTCTTAAAAATTAACTCACGCTTTTTTTAATATATTGACTACACTTTGAAAGTGCGTACAAGGTTTGTTTCCTATCAAACCTCTACGGGAAAAGCAATTAGCAAAGGTGATGTAAGAGTTGAATGTTTTCATTAATTAATGGGGAAATGATGCCTTTGTAGGCTTGCCATGTTGCATACCTTGTTGCGAAAATATTAAAACAAAATATTAATAACCATACCAATGTTATGATTGAGGCGTTCCAAATATGCCATGTATATTTTCTTCTGTGCAAAGAAAATATAAAAGGAGAATTAAAAAAGAAGTCTTCAAATTATTGAATGTGAAACTGAACATCTGGTCAAAAAGGTGTCAGTTTTGTCTTCCAAAAGCCAAATGTATCTAAATGAACATGTCAGACGCTGATCATAAACGTACCGTATTTCTTTAAAACTCACACGCCTTTCTCCTTCCCTGCATTACAAATATGTATTATTTTAAAACTTATATTACCAGAGATGTGACGTATACATACAATTTGGTTGTCTACTATATTGGTGTGTGTAATCAATATTATTATATTAATAAAAAGTAAAAAACAAAATACTCGCAAAAACAAATTCAGAAAGTTTTACCTCGACTATGTCTAACGCCACTTGCCAAACTTTTTAAGAAGAATAGCTTGAATAAATAAAACTACCCCCTGTAGCATTAATTAAATTCAATCGTTTCTGTTTGCATATTCGTTCACGTAGGTCACATTGGAAGTTTAGTTTATGGTTCTGTCACAACGGTGGTGAATTCTCTTGGGTGGACCCAAAAAACTTATGCGACACATACGACGAAGTCAGTAGTCACGTCATTTGCTAAATTAGACATATGAAGTCACACACTGAAGTGAAAAAGCAAAGTAAAGGTTCCACGCTGAATTGGTGGAATTGCAATGTTTGTATGTTGAAAACCATATCTTTTTGGCATGCTTCAAATTTGGTAAACTACAGCTCTGCCTTCGTTTATGCTTCCCGGGAAAGCATATGTGCTTAACTGCAACGTAGAATTGCCCCATCAATCTAAACGTGTTGGACGTTTCATTCGATTAGTTCTGTTAAAAATTTTGTATACGATTCAGTGATACACTAAATTTGTAATTAGAATAGGTGTATTTTTTTTCGAAAAGCTATTTATTGGTATAAGACTTAAGTAAATTAAATTTTGTAAAAAAAACTTTATATTAAACTAGCTACTCGCATTACCCGGTCCCTTTGCCTTTTACATATGTACCAAACTTTATTCATCGTCAAATAGTTTAATACCTATGATGATTTTTTCCTGGGTGTGGTGTCTACAATTTTTCGACTTGATGCTACTTTTTCCGGTGGCCTTTACATATACAATAACAAGTTTCATCCCCATGCTTTGAACAATTTTAGAGATATGTCCAATTTTGTTCTTAGGGGCGTGGCACCGTCCATTTTTTAATGAGCGTTTTTTGGGTTAGTCCCCAGTATAAACTTATATATATAACAATTTCCATCCATATGCTTAGAACAGTTTCAGATATATGGCGAATTTTGTTTTTAGGGGCGTGGCACCGCCCATTTTTCTAGCCTATAACTTTCCCCTGACATAAACTAACATACTCCGAAAATTATTCGAAAATCGATTAGGGGTTTTCGTGTCTATAAAAAACAAACACACAGCTAGACAAATAAACAAACTTTAATTTTTATAAAGGTTGCATGTTCGGGCGTTTCACAAAACGGAAGGTGTTTTATGACTTATTTCAAACTAAGCCTAGTTCTGCGAAGTAAGCCGTCTTACAAAAAAAGTTACATAAGAAACTTATACCTCATCTAAAATCTTAAATTATTAAGGTCTCACTTGATTCTTTTATTTGTTCGGACGTTTTGTGTTCGGACGTTTCACATTAATTATTCCTTTAAGATATAACAATACGAAGATTTCTCATAAAAGTATTCTCTTGAAATTATTTTTGTGATATTTGAGCGATATTACCAGGTTTTTGGCACAATTAGAACAATCGCGAGCACACAGGCAAAAAAGTAATGTACTTCACAAAAGTATCTAAAAATTAGCTTCTATTAAAATAAACCGTTCGGACATTTCAATAAAAATCTAGCTGTCTGTCAAAACGTTTCATCCTTTGTTTCTTTTTGTCATATTTGAAAAAATACTAGAGTTTACCTTGTGGCCGAAATTCGACCATTTCGATTTGAATTTAAAAAGGCCACCTAACTGTTAACTTAAGAAAACAAATTCTCATCAGTAATCATGTCTGTGCATTTTCTATTTCGGGCCCACTTGAAAACTTGGTCATGTTATCGTTCCTTATCTCCCTACGAAATTTCATAAAAATCGATGCAGTGGCATAGCCGTGAGAGCGTTTTTTCCATTTAGAGGCGTGGCACTGCCCACTTTAAAACAGTAGTCATTTTATCGTTCTCTATTGCTTATCCTATATCCATAACAAATTTCATAAAAATCGGTGCAGTGGCACCACCCACTTTAAAACAATGTTATAGTTCCTTAGTATTAACCTTATCTCCATACTAAAAATCAATGCAGTGGTTTAGTCGTGAGAGCATTTTTTCCATTAAGAGGCGTGGCACCGCCCACTTAAAAACAATGGTCATGCTATCATTCTCTATTGCTAACCCTATCTCCATACCAAATTTCATAAAAATCGGTGAACAAAAAAAAAAAATTCAATGTACGGCTCCTCTTCACAACCTTTCTAACAAAAAAAAAAGTGAAGTGAATAACGGATAAACTTTCGTGTCGGACGTTACACACAATTGAAAACTGACACAAAACAGGATTGACATGTGCATACGAGTATTAATATTAATCACATTGCTGGAGATCAAAATAAAAAGGGGGTTATAGGTTGTAAGAACAAAAAGAAATTAAAACGAAAGCATTATTTTAAATGCCTATTTTATAGACATTCCGGTCTTGGTCTCCAAGGGTTCACTTTTGAACAAGGATAACTCAGGATCCTGAAATGATAGAAAAAAAAAACCAAATTCAAATTTGTAATTAGGAGATCCCATTCCACTTTAAACGGCTATAAAACCTAGTTACTACGGGTCTTACCTATAAAAATCTAAGCTCAGTTTTTGGTACTCATATTTTGCCTACTCAAGTCCGTCTGGCGCCTACACTATACTCCCTTAATCTATATCTCGTAACGAGTGAAAATCACTCAAAAATAACAGCCCATTGAAGCTTTTAGTCAAGAACTAGTTTCGTCTTAAGCGGTCATTCCAACTTAAGGGGACATTCGCTTTTGTAATTGAAAACAAAAAAACACTTTTTAAAAATTTTATTATGAAAAAACTATTATATTTCTTTTGAACATTGTTAAGTATTGTCCAAAATATATGAAAAAAATTTTATGTTTTTTATTTTAAGTTTCCCTTGGCTGCTGTAGAGGGCGTCATCCAAAAGTTACTTTGCAAACTGGTAGGAAATTTTTCTCCGAATCTGCTCGACGGATTTTAAAAAACCAAAAAGCATTCGATTACTCATAAAAAATATTAAACAATAAACCTCTGAAAGTTTTAAAAAATACGCCCCCCTTTTTTTTACGGGGCATTTTTTGAGGTTAAGTCCCTCAATTATTTCGCATTTTTCATAAATATTCATACAAAAACTTCAAAATATAAAAAAGTATGAATTTTAAAGGCTTATTGTATAGTTTTGGGTCTCAAGAATAAAATCCATTTTTAATTTTTTAAAAATCTGTTACAGGAGGTCTAAAATATTTCCTACCGTTTAAAAAGTAACTTTTGGATGGCGCCCTCTACAGCAGCTAAGGGAAACTAAAAATAAAAAATAAAATTTTTTTCATATTTTTTAAACAGTGTTTAACAATGTCCAAAAGAAATTTTGTCAATAAATATAATAGTTATTTCATAATAAAATTTTTAAAAAGGGTTTTTCTTTTCAATTACAAAAGCGAATGTCCCCTTAAATAGAAAAGTTTGTTAGCAAAACTCTCAATTTATATATAACTTTTGAGGTATAAGCAGTTTGAAATCAGTCACTCACCTGTTTCAGTATTTAGAATTAGGGGGTTAGTGTTTTTCTATATATAACTACAAGACCTTCCATTGGAATCGAAAAAGCCGGCTTTAAAGTATCAACCCGGCAAAAGGCGAAGAAAGATATTCTAGAATAGGGAAGAACTTGAAACAAAATCAAAGTCGTGGCGAACGCAATTCCTTCCTTAGTAGTTAGTAATAGCAAAGAAGAAGTAAAATTTAATTTACTGTTCAGTACGATATCCAAAAATGCTACTTTCTTTGCACGAACATAATAACAAATATATATATTAGTGTGTATTGAAAAACGAACACCCAATTCCGCACTCAAATTATGAAACAAGAGAGATAAACAATTCAGGAAATATAAATTTTTTGACTTTAAAATAAATTCCTAGCTGGCCAAATGGCCATTGTTTATAAAAACCGATTGATTTTGCACTGGAGCCTATCTAACGGTACATTTTTTTCCAAAAAACACTACAGATCTCAGTTCGTAGTCCAAAATAACTTATGTATGCAATTTTTCAGAGAGATTGTATGACGTGCAGGAGTGTCGGCAAAGAAAAAAAAGCACTTATTTTCAATCAAACGTTTAATTTTTGTACTAGAGTCCATCTAACGGTTCATTTTTAAAAAAAAAACTTTTGGTACTTCATTCATCATTAAAAATAAACTATGCACCCAAATTTCAAGATTGATGGAGCGACGTGTGGGAGTGTCAGCGAAAGATTAAAAAATGGTATACAGCCATTTCATGCCTATAGTAACAAGATCTGCCACACCCCTTCCGATTTCGCTGAAACTTGGTACATGGTTTCGTTTCATTACTTAACTTTTGGAAATGGCAAAAAAAAAAATTTGCAATTTTTTTTGTGGCTTGTGGAAGGGTGCAAAAAGTGGAAAAATCGGTAAAATGTGACAAACTCTCCTCAAATAATTACCAATAACTTGGCCATTTCTTAACCGATTTTGATGTTTAGACCTGTTTTGGAAAGACATTGAATCAGGCTATAAGCTCAAAATTTTTTGTAGTTGATAAAAAGTACTACATTTATTACTATTTTAGTACTAAACTACAAAAAACGTGCCCGAGTATAATGTATTATGTAAGTTTTTTATGTAATTTACATCATTTTAAATTCCTCGAAAGTTTTTGAAAATGAAACACGCCGTGCTGCAATACGATTACGTCCAAAGGAACTTAGAGAAAAAATTTATTTCGACGCACAATGGCACTTTTTAGCTATATCTCACGAAAGAGGGCTATGCCATTTCTCAAAGTTTAGGCATGAAACGAAACCATGTACCAAATTTCAGCGAAATCGGAAGGGGTGTGGCAGATCTTGTTACTATAGGCATGGAATTGCTGTATACCATTTTTTAATCCTTCGTTGACACTCCCACACGTCGTTCCATCAATCTTGAAATTTGGGTGCATAGTTTATTTTTTATGATGAATGAAGTACCAAAAGTTTTTTTTGAAAAAAATGAATCGTTAGATGAACTCTAGTACAAAAATTAAACGTTTAATTGAAAATAAGTGCTTTTTTTTTCTTTGCTGACACTCCTGCACGTCATACAATCTCTCTGAAAAATTGCATACATAAGTTGTTTTCGACTACGAACTGAGATCTGTAGTGTTTTTTGGAAAAAAATCTGCCGTTAGATAGGCTTCAGTACAAAAAGTATTCGTTTCATTGAAGATAATTGTTCCTTATTCCTTTGCTGACACTCCTGCACGTCATACGATCTCTCTGAAAATTTGCACACATAAGTTGTTTTAGACCACAAATTGAGATCTATGGAGTTTTTTGGAAAAAAATTTACCGTTAGATAGGCTCCAGTGCAAAGTCACTCGGTTTTTATAAACAATGGCCATTTGGCCAGCTAGGAATTTATTTTAAAGTCAAAAAATTTATATTTCCTGAATGGTTTATCTCTCTTGTTTCATAATTTGAGTGTGGAATTGGGTTTTAAAACTAGCCCATATATTTCAATACACACTAATATATATATATATATATTTTTTTTCAGTGTAGTTGCATTCTTGTATTTAGTATTTACTTATAAGTTTATTGTTGACAATTTCACCTTTAACAACTGTGATATTCGCGTACATGTCATCGTTGCTGCTCATTTTCTTAACATACGAGTATTGTGGGTTCTATTGATAACTCATGTGTTTGTAAGGGAATACTCAACTCGCAGTAAAAACAAAGGGTCTGATTATGTAAGTGGAGCATTATTAGCTGATATTCATATGCACATGTGTTAAGACAAAAACGACGAATTGAAAATTTGTTAGTAACATGCAAATGATACATAAACATCACGAAATGCTTTTTCGTTTTTATTACAAACTCTCGATATCCATGCAATATTGAGGCTTTTATGATTTATGCAAATCTATTTTAGCTTTATATTACACAAACGCCCGTGTTCATTTTTGTGATATTGCTGATAATCAAATATGTTCTACAAAAGGTGATATTTATTACGCCGCGTACACATTAGGTCTATTTGAGAGATAAATAAAACAAGGATTTTTATATCTTAAGTAATTGAATTTTTGGAAACAAACAAAATAGGTTCCTCGAGAGATATGTATTGAAAATACATTTTTTTTCTCACACCTTTTATACCTTTAAGGGCCGGTTTCACAATTTTTTATGAAATTTTATGTCAAAGCGCCAGTTAAAGTTCCAGTTAATGCTTAACTGGACATTGTGAAATTGGCCCTAAATATTGATGGCAATCAAAGGCATTTTGTATTTCATCCCAAGGGGAAAAGAGCTGCTTTATTGGAAAAAAAATACTTCGAAAAAAACATCATATATGACCTTCCACAGCAAAAGCGACCTCATCTTCACAAAATCATCTAACATGTTTTACAAAAACATTTTTCTTGTTTCAGCACCCTAATGTTTTAGAGAAAACTTTTCGATGGAAAACTTTTAGCCAATTGTATGAGCTTTCTAATCGTGGAATTGGTTTATAGAGTTTGGCGGCCATTTTAGTTGGTGAGCTTGTGCACCTGCTCCGTTCAAACGGTTTTGAAGCGCAAGGATATGCCCGAAATAATTCTTCCGGGAACCCTTTCTCAATAGAACAGTAATACTATTTTCCAGTCAGATTAAATATCTTGGTGTAGTTCTAGATGAAAAGCTCACTTGGAACCCTCATCTGGAAAATACAATCCGGAAGGCAAGAGCAGCACTGTGTACCAGTAGAAGCCTCCTAGGTAAAAACTGGGGACTCAGTCCCAAATTTAGCATCTGGATGTATACATCAATCATCAGACCTATTATTACCTATGGAGCACCCATATGGTATAAAAAAGTGCAACAGAAATCGGCACAAGTCAAACTTTGTAAACTACTACTACTACTACGCTTGAACTACCACCTTTGCATCTGGAGGTAAGGAAGAAAGCGCTGAGGTTCGTAACAAAACTAATACTACTAGACAAAGGTAGGGCTGGAACTAACAAACAGTCCGCCCTAGGGAAGGAGCTGAACATCAAAAAAATCCTAACCATCAGTATCAGTGACTACTGCATACCAAAATACAACTTTCTACACAACTTCCAAGTTACATTCCCCAGCAGGAATGCCTGGGAAAAGGAGCGACCCAAGTTCGTTGGTGATTACCACCTATGGTACACAGACGGCTCTAAAACGTGTGAGGGAGTGGAAGCTGGTGTATATGGGGTAAGGCCGCATAGTCTAGAAAACTCAGTGTTTCAGGCGGAAGTACATGCAATCTAGCTTTGCCTGAGAGAAAATGATAGAAGGCGTCCAAATGGAATAAACATCTATATTCTATCAGACAGCAAAGCGGCAGGATATCATCGTTGTTAGTCTTAGAGTGCCTTCAACTACTCATAAGACTCGCCTACCGAAAAAAGGTTCACCTCATTTGGTTGGGTACCTGGACACAGTGGAATTGAAGGTTATGAAACAGCAGATGAGCTTGCAAGGAAGGGGTCATCTACACAATTTGCAGGTCCTACTCCGTTCTGCGGCCCATTTATTGTGTATTCTTTTGTTTTTAATTATCATGTCTTGTACTCTTTGCCTGCTTTGAAGTATTTTTCCCCAATAGCTCGGATAAATTTTTTGCCATTCTTCCATAAATATCCTTTTCAGATCAGTTTTTTTGAGAAATATTGTGGTGGCGAACTTTAGCGTCTAGATAACTCCACAAGATTTTAATAACATTTATATTTGAACACGGGGCCGGTGTTTCGAATACATTGGGACTATTTTATTGAATCCATGATCTCATATTATAAGCTTTTTGTTTGAGACCGTTATCTTGGTAAAAGTACCCGTCACTACTTTGACCTAGTTTTTCCTCAAATTGCGTAAAATTTTGCCTTAAAATGTTCAAATATGCCTTATAATCCCTTCTTCCTTAATAAAATGGAGTATTCCAAGCCAATTAAAGAATCATCTTGATGTTTTACATATAGTTTAAGGTTTTTCTTTAATGAGTAATTAGAAAAGTGTTGAGAAAACAAAATGAAGCATTCCTGCCGATTTGTGAAATTTTGAAACCCCTCTAGCTCGTTAACCAAATTTTATACTGTAAAAATATTTTGTATCTGGATCGAGGACATAGGTATGACATAATCAAATATTACTAAAATCGGAAATATCAACATTTTTGTACCTGGTTCTTCACGTGGAAAACCCCAATTTACATAATTTCCCGGAAAAATTACGAGGTCCCATTTCGATATGTTGTTCAAGGAAAATTCTCTATCGGTATTAGTATAGGTTTAAGGAACCTTGGAATTAGTGCAAGCATTACATCTAAGTTAACTTAATAAAAATTTAAATTTTATTTATATATAAGATATAGGGTATATAAAACTTGGTCTGTTGTATGTTATTTACACTCAAAATGCATCGTCCGTCGTCCAGCTTTTAAATGACTCATACAAGGTAAAGCCAACAACCCCCACTAACAAAATGAAAATATTTAAGTGACATACAAATATTTCAAACGAATAAAAATTTACAATTAACATATTTTTCTTGTTGTTGTTGTTTATATGTATTAATACAAAAGTATACAACACCATACTGTTACTGGCAACAAAATGTGTAGTACAAGGGGTAAAACACAAATATCACTGATATATCACAGTAAAGTTTTTTGCAAACATGCACCTGCTGCAACTAGCGTGCTATGTATTGTATTATTATTACTGCTTGTTGCGCCTAAAAGTGGACACAAAAAATTTAAAATTAATGTCAGTTTCAATAAAATTTTATAAATACTATAGACGTGAGGCTCAAGAGTGTGAGTATAGCACAGTTAACTTGAAACCCTCATTCTTGTACTTAAATTTTTCTTGTTGTTGTTGTTTTCGCTTTAGTTTTATTGAATCGGAAGCCACTGGTGACAGACATGAAAAACATTGCAAGTGAAGAAGAATCCATGCGAAGAAAATTTGTATAAATGTTTTGTTATTTAAATGCTAGGCGGCCTGTGCTTAACTCCAAACTTAACCAACTTCAATACCAAAAACAACTAGCCACGGTAGTATTTCACCGTAATAATTTTACATATTTATAATCCCTGTGAGAAATAAATCTTACACTCTGTTGCTTACGCACTAGGTGATTTTTTTTTTTTCAGTGTTTTCGAATACTTTACGATAATGCCTTATTCTTGCCAAATTTTGCGATGCGTTTTAATTAAATCCGATTTTTCATATTTAAATGGCCGCAAAAGTCAAAAAGTTGGGAAAGTTGGGCCTAGAACTTTTCCAAATCTTTTAAATCCTATAAACCAAATACACTCTTAGAAAGCTATAGAATTAAAGTTTCCTTTAAAAAAGTTTTCTCTTAAACGCTAGGGTGACCCAAGAAATTTTTTTTTTCTAAAACAAATAAGAAAGTCAGTTTTAACCTTTTAACTTCTCAGGGGTAAATTTTGGACCCCCCCCCTCAGGTGCAATTTTTTGTTAGTCCATGCTTCCTCTGTCACCTCCCAAAAGTTTTGTAACATTATGCGATACACCCTATATACAAATTTTATACCTATTCATCATATGTACAGAGGATATGCTTCCATCATCACACGGATGGACCACGGTTCGAATCCTAGTGCGGTCAGTTCGTTTTTTTTTTTTTTAAACTTTACAGTTCTTGTATGGTTCATTATTATTATTATTTTTTTTTTTGTTCGAACTAAATATCGAAGGTAAATGTCATTTCAATTTTTTCAAAAAAAATACTACACTTTAAGGTCATTCGAAAATTCTGAATTGATTAAAACATTAAGGTAAAATTTACTTCAGTAGGGAGTTGTTCCTTTTTTGACTTGAAATTCTGGTAAAATTTATAAGAAATAAAGTATGTAGTAAGTACCAGTTTTTTTCTCCGTGTAGCTACTTAAAAAATCTAAACAGTCTAGATTGATAATAAGTTATTTTTTTTCTTAAATTAGAATATGACACTCAGATTATTTGTTAACTCAATGTAGATCATGATTATTTTTTCAGCAAATGAACCAATATATCGGCATTTCCGCCAAAAGGTCCACCGTGAGCCAAAACTTTAAATCATCATATCGCTGAAACTATTTAGCGTACATGGATGAGGTTTGATACATGTATACAGAACGCCAGGACAAATAATTTTCCCTAGGAAAATGGCCGATGTCACGCCCCTAAAAAAGAGATTCATAACACAGGTTTACAATAAAAAAAAAAAAAAATTTCATGGCGTTTTGACCAGACTATGTGTTTCCTAGAGACTTGACGTCCTGAATCCGAATCCGGGGTCCGTTTTTTTCCAGAACGTCTGAGAAAAAATATTTCAAGGTCATGTGGAGGTCATACGTCGTTTAGTGATAAATTCGCTAAAATTCTCAAACAAATTTTTTATCATTGAGTTATTAGTCCTTAAAAAGAATATGTGATCAAAAAGGGTATCTTGGACCTAGTTTCGGAGATATAGCCATCGGAAGTTCCGAATATATCTTCTATAAAAACCGCTATAAGTTGGGAACCCCTGGATGGATTTGTAAAATATTTGTTTCATATGAAAGGTATTTTGACAGCCTATACAAATATTTTGAGCATATTTTCAATTGGTTTCGTAGTTTTCGAGATATGACCTTTTTGAAGTTTTGTGAAATTTTTCAGTTACAACAACAAATAAATCAACAACACCAACAACAACAACAAAATACCTTTCATATGACACAAATATTTTCCAAATCCATCCAGGAGTTCCCAACTTATAGCGGTTTTCAAAGAAGATATATCCGGACCTTCCGATGGCTATATCTCCGAAACTAAGTCTGAGATATTCTTTTTGATCACATATTCTTTTTAAGACCTAAGAACTCAATGATAAAAAATTTGTTTCAGAATTTTAGCGAATTTATCACTAAACGAAACATGAACCCCATTTTGACCTCCATATGACCTTGAAATCTTTTTTCTCAGACGTTCTGGAAAAAAGCGGACCCGGAATTCGGATTCAGGACGTCAAAGTCCCTAGGAAACACATAGTCTGGTCAAAACGCCATTTTTTTTTTGTAAGCCTGTGTAATATGTGAGATATGGTACAAACGTAAAATGGATAGGAACAAATGAAGTCCTTTGGAAAAATTGGTGATGTCACCTCAACTTAACAAGATAAGGTGATCCAACATTCACTGGGAAACCCTGGTTTTCTGGAAGATTTTCAATTTAAAAACTGTATGGTGGAAAATGTATCACGTATCTATTCAGATTATGATCAAAACAAAGAAAAATACAGAAGATATTTGAATCAAACAAAATTCATTATAAAGTAACGGTGCCGTGACATAGTCCCCACGAACATAATCCCTATTCACGAAATGGGGATTATGTCCACCAATAATTCGGCCATAGTCGGACATTTCTAAAATGGGGATTATGTCCGCAAGTTTTTCAGACATAATCCCAGGAAAAAACGGACATAATCCCCATAACGATATTTCCTAACGCCTTATTTTGTTATTGACAACAGCTGCAGCTCAGGATTTAAAACTCCCAAAAATCCAACACTGGCTTCGCGGTGGCCTTCGGCCGCGTATCAGTCTATAATATACGTGGGCTGCTACATATATTTCTGGCCTAGGCAACACCAATGTCAATAGCTAAAATCTGGCAACACCATAATAAAGTTTAACATTTTTAAGCACAAACGTACTCACAACGTTTTGATGTACAAGTGCTAAGTATTTGTTTTGTTTACAGTGAGTTAAGAAAATTAATTTTTCCATTGATAACACAGGTTTAAAAAAAAAAAAAAAAAAATTTCATGGCGTTTTGACCAGACTATGTGTTTTCTAGGGACTTTGACGTCCTGAATCCGAATCCTGGGTCCGTTTTTTTCCAGAACGTCTGAGAAAAAAGATTTCAAGGTCATATGGAGGTAAAAACGGGGTTCATATGTCGTTTAGTGATAAATTCGCTAAAATTCTGAAACTAATTTTTTATCATTGAATTCTTAGTCCTTAAAATGAATATGTGATCAAAAAGGATATTTTGTACCTCATTTCGGAGATATAGCCATCGGAAGATTCGGATATACCTTCTATGAAAACCGCTATAAGTTGGGAACCCGTAAATGGATTTGTAAAATATTGGTGTCATATGAAAGGTATTTTGTTTTTGTTGTTGTTGGTGTTGTTGGTTTATTTGTTGTTTTAATTGAAAAATTTCATAAAATTTCAAAAAAGGTCATATCTCGAAAACTATGAATCCAATTGAAATTATTTTTATAGGCTGTCAAAATAATTCATATGACACCAATATTTTACAAATCCATCCAGGGGTTCCCAACTTATAGCGTTTTTCATAGAAGATATATCCGGATCTTCCGATGGCTATATCATCGAAATTAGGTCCAAAATACCCTTTTTGATCACATATTCTTTTTAAGGACTAAGATTTCAATGATAAAAAATTAGTTTCAGAATTTTAGCGAATTTATCACTAAACGACACATGACCTCCATATGACCTTGAAATATTTTTTCTCAGACGTTCTGGAAAAAAACGGACCCCGGATTCGGATTCAGGACGTCAAAGTCCATAGGAAACACATAGTCTGGTCAATTTAAGCGATTGATAAATTATGGGGTTTCCAACGAGAACAAACGTTTCTTACAACTAAGTGTTCATTAGACTGACCCAAAAAAACTAAAGGTGTTCCGATCTTAGGTGCTCAGCACTCAAAATGTTCGGTATGGTCTAGAAACTACGTATGTAAATTTTGGTAAAAAAATATTGAGATTTAGCACTCGCGCAAGCTCGATAAGTAGCGCTGCCTTGACCGTACGAGAATGGGGTTCTTTCAGCCCGTGGAAATTGATAAAAAAGGATTGGAACAATTTTTTTTTCTGTCCTACTTTATGTTTTCGAGGTCGCTGAAGACAATGGCATTGCCAGTTTTTGGAAAAGATTCTAAGATTTCAAGATATTTAAGATATCTCTCGAAAAAAAAAAATTTGAGATTTTTGTTAGATTAAATTGCCATTAATCGTAGGAAAATTTTGTATTTTTTTTCTCGGACACTAGTCTTGTAGCCTAGATTGTGACGAACGAAATGAGTGGTCGCACAATACTTTTTGACAAAATCTTCTCGAGATATCGGCCACAGACTGAACCGCCGTCCTGACGTATTATTGTTCATTGCCGGTCACTGGAGATATCTGCTGATTTTACGCAGAAGATTTTGTCAAAAAGTATTGTGCGACCACTCATTTTGTTCGTCACAATCTAGGCTACAAGACTAGTGTCCGAGAAAAAAAAATAAAAAAATTTCCTACGATTAATGGCAATTTAATCTAACAAAAATCTCAATTTTTTTTTTTTTCGAGAGATATCTTAAATATCTTGAAATCTTGGAGTCTTTTCCAAAAACTGGCAATGCCATTGTCTTCAGCGACCTCGAAAACATAAAGTAGGACATAAAAAAAAAATTTTCCAATCCTTTTTTATCAATTTCCACGGGCTGAAAGAACCCCTATGGCCCATATTGGGATTATGTCCGAAAAATTTGCGGACATAACCCCTAATAGCAAAATGGCCGAAAATGGGGATTATGTCCGTTGGGATTATGTCCGGTAACCTAAAGTAACATTATTGCAGAAGGTTCTAAAATTAGTCGCACTAAAAAATTCTGACCTGTTTCGCCGAATTCTGACTTACCTAAGGGCTGTAATGTAAAGTAAAAACTAGAATAAAAATATTTTTTATTTCCACTTTTTTTGCTCTTTAAATATGTACGACGGTCACGCTCGTCACCTGGGAAATGCCCATATTTATTTTTTAAACAATTAAAAGATTCATTCATTCCTATGTGATTTCGAATCAAGAAGAAGGAGAAAGTAAAAACCAACAGTTAGAAGACACTGCAGCAATTCTCAATGGGTTAATGCATATAATTTGTTTTCAATTTTTGGCGCTTGCGGAGTAATCATTCATTGGTTTATGGTAAACAATTTGACGTTGAATATTGCTAGCTAGGCAGCTTTACAATTCAGTCTGTTGCTGCTCGTTCGTTCGCCTTGACTGTGTATAAGCAAGCTAGCTTGTCCGTTCCAAAACATACTACATATATTTAGCTAGAAATTCATAGTTTCTTTCTTGTAAAAATCATAACTTTACATGTGCTGGAATAAGTACATATATGTGAACAGTTGGTGAAAGACATGATGATGACATACTACAATCTAAATAAACAATAAGTGAAAGTTGAAATTACTGCAAAAAAATAATAAAATTGTAATTCAAAAATATTATTAGTGCAATAAATTATATGAAAAGATCTCTGTGTTTATAAAATGTTCTGTTTTTAAAATAAATGACTAATGGGATTTTTCTTAAAGCGACGATATTAAATATTTTCCATTGAAAAATTATGTGGAACACAAAACTATTGAAGTGAGGAAAATGCAATATTTTTTATTTAAAGAAAATTGCATTAAAAAGAATAAAAAAAAAATTTAAATGCATATGAATATTATTATTGTGTCTTGATTATATTAATTTAATTACATTTGCATATATGGTATATCCGCTGTTTTTAAAACGCTTCAATTTTTTCAACCGTGTACAATAAATGATATCATTTTTGTTGAGCTCTTTATCTACTAGGAAAATTTTAATACTTTCTACCATGCAAATAAATAGGACACTAATCTGCAGTTGTACAATCATTACTGCTGTGAATACCATACTTAATTTTCCTAAATTATTACGTCATTTTAAACAAAATTGCAATTATAGTTTTGAATTATCCCTAACTGTTTAAAAAGTGCAACAAACACATTAGCCCGGGTCGATTTTGTATGAAACAACATAAAATCATCCCGAAACCGACCCAAAAGTTAAAGGAACTCTTAGAAACGATATTTGCAACATTTTTTTTCCCTCTGAGAAAAACCAATGGTGCACTTTAGATTTTACTGAAAGCCTTTTTTTTTTTTTGGCTAAAAAAACAAGTTTTTTGGTCATAACTTTTTTTTCATTATAAAATGGATACCCAAGAGTTCTTTAGAAATAAAGACTATGTTCTTAAAAAAATTTTGCCGTTAAAAAATTATAAAATTTGTTTTGTGGATATTGATATTCACCCCTATTCCCAATTGTCGTTTCTATTTCGATTCTGAGGCGTTTTAGTTTTTGTCGTCGTCCTATTTCTAAATTTGGAGTCTCGAAATAAATTGGATCGATGGGCAGTGTTTATAGAGAGGTTACGAAAACGAAGCAATCACACTTATCATCGTTTTCCCGACCCCTCGATAACCACCCCTTGTCGTTCCAATATATTTCAATATTTTTCAATATATGGGAACGACGAGTAGATTTTTTCGAGGGGTTAAGAAAACGAAGCAATCAAACATATACTTCGTATTACTAATCCCTCGATAAACACTCCTCGTTGTTTCAATATATTTCCAGATTCCATATTTAGAAACGAGTTGACGACAAAAACTAAAACGCCTCAGAAACGAAATAGAAACGACAATTGGGAAATGGGGGTGAATATTCGCACCCCAAAATCGATTTTTATACGTTTTTCAACATGTGGTCAAAAAACGATTTTTTACGCAAAAGCAAGGCATCTAACGAAAAAAGTGTGTTTGGCAAAAAATGCTTAAATTTTTTTCAGAATTTTTGAAATATTTTTTTTTTTAGTTTTTCAGAATTTTTTTATATTTTTTTTATTTTTTTTTTTATTTTTTTTTTATTTTTTATTTTTTTTTTATTTTTTTTAAATTTTTTTTTATTTTTTCAAAACAATTTAATAAATTGAATTTTTAGCTGTTGAGCTCACGTTTGTCAGCAAAATGCTAGGTTTACTTAAAACCAAGGCATTGGCCCTATGCTCCTCCTAGGAGTTAAAGGAGAATACATACATACATACAAGGCATCTACGAAAAAACTTTATATGACGTAAAATGTTTAGAATCCTTCAAAAATTGGTGAGCATTTTTTCAGAATTTTTGGAATTTTTTTTAGTTTTTATTTTTTTTTATTAAATGTCTTAAAAAATTATGAAAAAATTCCAATCTTTATATCTAAAGCACTCTAGGATATCCATTTTCTAATGAAAAAAAGTTTGACCAAAAAATATGTTTTTAGGCAAAATAGGCCTTCAGTAGAATTAAAAGTGCTCCATTGGTTTTTCTCAGAATGAAAAAAAAAAACTAGTAGTTAAGGGTGTAACGTTTGGCCTGGCCAAAAATGTAATACCCTACGCTGAAGTATGTATTTTGAAAATTTTGCTTGTATTGCGGTGCCTTCATGTTCGGATTAGTTGAGTTGTTGCTCAGAGCTTGCGTTGAACATTCCAAGTTTATATGCGAAATTTGGTAGAATTACTACAAATAACGCTTGCACAGCATTCTGAAAATGTTGCTTGTATGGGAAGTTCGCCTAGTTTAGAGCTTCCACTAATTACTTCTAGTATCTGAGCAAAATTTTGTCACATTAGCTCAAATAACGCTTGTATTCCTGATTAGAGTTTGCATTTACAATTCTTAGTATCTGTGTTGGATTATCTCAAAAAACGCTTTCAGAATAGCATTTTGAAACTTTTACTGTTACCTCAATTCCGAGTTCACCTAGTTTTCGCCTAGAGCTTGTAGTTACTATCCCTAGTATTTAAGTCTATTTTGGTTGCGTTATCGTGAATAATGCTCTTAGAATTGCGTTTTGAATATATTTTTTGTATGGGAGGTAGGCGTGTCCGTTCACCGATTTTGCTCGTTTTCAATCCCACGAGCTAACTTTTACGACAAAGGCAGTGTACCAAATTTTATTCAATTATCTTGTTTAGTTTTCCGGTAAAAAATATTTCCACGCACAGACAGAGATCCAGCCAGCCAGCCAGACAGACGGACATTGCTATATCGACTCAGGGGATCACGCTGATCAAGAACCTATATACTTTTCTATACCTGCCACGCCTCCTTCTCTGCGTTACAAACAGAAGGACAAAGTGAATATACCCTGGGTGTAGGGTGTAAAGAAGACAAACTTTTGGGAAGATACCATATTGATGTACTATACACGAACAGAAATGTTTTACAATTTTTTTAGCGAAAATCGATTAAAAATTACTGAACTCTTTTAATCTTTGTTCATTTTACATATTTATTAAAAACTACCCAACAATTTTATAAAAATTTCAAATTTCTTCCTTAGCAATATTTCAATATAAGCATAGTAAAAATTATCAAACACGATAGTAAAATTATTAAAAGTATTGAAGACCCCAAGGCTTGCCTCGGGTTACTGATAAAACGTACTCTCTGGAAACCACCCTGCGAAGTTGACTGTAACAAAGCAAATTTTTGTAAATTCCACTATATTAGATTCGTTTTATAATTCGTCCCACTCTTGTTAAGATTTTTTATTTTGTTTTCATACATTTGTTTTTAAATCCGAACAGCTTATTCATTAATATAATTTTTCCTTTTTTTTACAGAGCTGGCATGCATGCTCCTGATGCTCGCATAACACCGCCAAGTATGACTATGACTACGTAAGTTTCTCATTTAACAAACTTTTCTACCTGACAATCATCATCAGTCATGTAAATAAATTAAGAAAAAATGCTTTTGTACTAAATTTGCAGTTGATTCTTGTCAATAAATTTGATCCTTTTTTTTACATTTTTGTTTTTGTTCCTTGAGCTCTGACACGTCACCGATGCTGTCCAAGAATCTCAGGAAGTCATACGATGAACGCTTGAATGTATCAAGAAAACTTTTTAATCTCTCAAGGAATCATGTAGAAAAATTAAAAAGAAATCAATGTGTTAAACGGTAATTGTGATATTTTACGCTGTTGTTTTTATCACCCTTCGATACAAAATACTACAATATACTACATTTCAAAACTTACATTGGCTACCTACACTGGTCTACTAAACAAAAGTTATCTTAATTTTCCCAGCCTTATGTAAGACAACAATTCGTTTCGTCTACGTAACGTTTCATATTGTCTAAGACGAAAATTTTATTTAAAAAACGATTAAATTTTTGTCATTTTGCTGAAAATAATTCTAATTTTTTTTTTATTATTTTCACTAGAGTTCACCCCTTGGTCGAAAATCGACTGTTACAGCGTATGTTCCTTTTAAAGCAAAAAAACAAAAAAAAAAATAAAAAATTTATTGGGGATCGAACCAATGACTTATACGGTTTTATGCGACGCACTATGGTTTTTTTTCGACAAAAAAGTGTACACAAAAATAATTCAATACAAGGACACATTTTCTTTAAAAAAATTAAACGTGAAATTTAAAGGTTATACATTCACCTGTCTTGAAAGATACCCGCTTTTTCCAGCATCTGATCCATAAAATAGTGGCACGGGTCCAAATCTCTTGAATTTTGAAAAAAATAGATTTCTCTGTTTAAAAATGTTTGTCGCATTAAACGCAGGAGTGATATATTTATAAATTTATATGTATTCAATCAAATCAATTAAGATGAAATGAACTCAAAGTGAAAATGGGCGGTGCCACGCCCCAAAAACAAATTCGTCATATCTCCGAAACTATTAGACGCAGATAGATAAGACTTGATATGTTTGCAATAAGCACAGAGAGAAATAATATTTACTATAAAAATGGGCGGTGCTACGCCCCAAAAATATAAAACACATCATATCTCAGAAACTATACGACCCATGTGGATGAAATTCGGTTTATATACAAAAGTCATCAAGACAAATAATGTCTGGTGAAAAAATATGTGGTGCCACGCCCACAGGCAGAGCTACATGAATGAACTTGTTTCCTATAGAACATAGTGGCAATTAATAAGGATGTGTTTATTGTTGGGTGTGGTACCGCCCTTTTTTCCAACATATGTTTTTTGACTCACTACCCTTTATATATATACCGAAATTTATCCCTATAGCTCAGATAGTTTCGGAGATATGATAAGTTTTATATTTGTAGGGTGTGGCACCGCCCACTTTTTCAGTGGATGTTATTTTTCTCTGTGCCTGTTACAAACATACCAAATCTTATCTCTCTGCGTCTAATAGTTTCGGAGATATAACGAATATTCAAATTTGTTTTTGGGGCGTGGCACCGCCCATTTTCACTTTGAGTTGATTTAATCTTGCTTGATTTGATTGAATGCACATAAATTTATTCATATACCATTCCTGCGATTAATGTGACTATCATTTGTAAGCAGAAAAATCGATTTTTTCAAAATTCAAGAGATTTCGACCCGTGTCACTATTTTACGACAGAGAGAGCTCAATGACTTGGTGAGCTATTTGGATCTATCCAAGAAAATCGAAATCGACCTAGTTCGTATCACTCAGATCGGTCCTGGTCTGGACCCGGAGCTCTCTCCCAATGTTAAGGCGAGGCTACAAGATAAATCGAGTAGGTGCCGGGTCGACCTCCTACTCGCCAAAGCAATGTTCTAGTCGGAATTCTACGTCTTATTGGGAAAATCGAAATTTTACAGGGCAGAAATCTCTGGGCCGGCCTATTGGACGGGCTCTAGAGCTCTTTTCCAATGTTCAAACAAGGCTTTGAGATCACTCGGGTCAGGGCTGGCTTGATCGATATGTCTGTACAGAAATTCTGTATGATAAGAATTTTGACCTTTATATGACTTTGAAATCTCTTCTTTGTGCCGTTCTGGGAATAAACGGTAGGACGATTTTTTTTTTTTTTTATGTAAACCACTACTTTGCATAAACTTTAAGTTCGATTCTTGTGTGTATAAAAAAAAAAATCAACAAAAACAATTTTTCATGGGTATTGTAATTCCGAGAAATTTTGAAAAATATTGAAATATTGTTTGTTGCAGAGGAACAAAATTCTACGCTGACTGCGCTTATCTCAGAGATTTTAAAACGCTGGTATGTGTCATAATATCCTCAAAAAAGGGAAAATTACGGGAGTATATTTCAACTTTCCCAATCGGCTCTTTCCAAAGTGAAATTTACTGTAAACTTCTATATTTGGATAAGCATATTTTCCTTCCTCAGTACAAGTATTTTTAGATATTTTGTTTTTTATACTTATAATGGTCAAAGTTAAAAATCAAAAGACCCTTTCGGAGTAATCGGTATTTGTACTTTTTATGTTTACATATGAACACTTAAAGTAGTTTGCTTATGCCAATATTTTATTTATTTAATTTTTTTTTTGTATTTCATTAAAATCCAATTCACATACACATGATAGTTGTTCGAAGCTACACTACTCCTTAGTCAAAATATTGACCAAATTTTAATAACCCACATTCATT